>JAIFZK010000014.1:7575000-8080000 GCA_027481765.1 Tenualosa thibaudeaui
TCATAACAAACCACTGGTACACTCACCTCCAGCCATGATGAAAGAGTACAGACAAGCAAATGCCAGGCAAAACATAGAGACAGACAGACAAACACACACAGACAGAGACACATACACATAAACATACACGTGTGCACGCCCTCTTAGTTTGCATAGGGAAACTGAGCCGGCATATGGAAAACAATGGAAAACAAAAGCCATTTCCTACATCATCAGACACCGACGTTAAGTTCAACTGGAGTTTCTCTCAAACAGGCTCAATCACAACATTATTTCTCAGTCTGACAGAAAGATTAATGGCTACCTGCTCTCTGTGGCAGACTTCCACCTAAGCACAGGTGCATTCTTTCATTTAAAGGTCCAGACACGTGATGGGGATGGTTCACGAAAGGAGACAACACTTCTGAATTCCCCACATTTCTAAATCGTTTGTACTGTTGGGCCCAAGGCCTCCTGTGAAAATTCCCAATGTTCTTATTTATTTCCAAGGTTTGATGCACAACAAATTCACCTACGACAGAACAACTATCTTGTGGCTAATTGAACAACACACAGAATGGTGAGTAAACAACAAAGCACCAGGCCATTAGACGGATCATAGCTGCCTCACTCTGCTGGCTTCACCAGAAACAAAAGCATGGGTTTACATGGTTACTCATTGCCCAGGTGAGTGCGGCTTGGCTTACCTGCTCCATAGGGAGAGCTCAGCCAGATCAGATGACAGCTGGAAAATGTTTTTTGTCCAGCACAAATATCCCTCAGTTCAATTTCAGAGCAGTGGCAAAACAACCCAGTCTACAGCTTCAAAGCAAAGCCATGGAGGTAGATCCCAATTTCACACACAAAGTCACACACACACATACAGTCACAAACACACACAAACAGAGGCACTCATGCCACAGTACAAAGCTGAAAGCAGCACGCTACTTTACCTCAAATGAGCCGGCGACTACAAACGAGCACACAAGTGAAAAGAGTGGCCAACATCCTCTCTCTGTCTGTGGCTCTCTGTCTCTCTCTCCTCCTGTCCTTCTCTTTCATGAGAGATATGCACACAGCAGGCAGCCGAGAGAGAGAGAGAGAGAGAGAGAGAGAGAGAGTGAGAGAGAGAGTTCAAATTACTGGCTTGCCCTCAGCCAATGAGGGGCCAGGCCAAGCGGAGAGCAACCCAGAGGGCTGATGTCACAAAGCAAGTTCCACTTGTCAAGCCCTCAGGGCCAACCAGACGGCACCACTCTCATTAATGAAACTTTCACTCAGGCTTCCTCATACCACTCACCAAGCCATATCATCTATTACTGAGGGAGAGAGAGAGAGAGAGACAGAGAGAGAAACAGAGATAGAGAAGGAGGGGGGTAAAGAGAGAAAGAGAGACAGAGAGGGAGAGAGAGGGAGAGGTGGGCAACAGGCAACAGGAAGAGAGATAAAATGGATGGAGATACAGGCTTACATACAGGAACGAATGAAAGACAGTCAGAGATGGAGGAATATCAACAGATAGCAAAGTAGGGGGTGAAAAGAAAGACAGAGAGAGAAAGGGGATACAAAATGGAGAGCCTTTGTCAGTTCTGTCTTTAGCAAACATTCCTGCTCCTGATGGTACTGCTTGGCATGGAGGCTCCATTGGAGACAATGGCCCTCTGAGATTGTGTGTGTGTGTCCAGGTTGGCCTTGAAAAGAGCAGCGTGTTGTCTCCCTCTCGGCCTCTCCTTCTCATAACTCCCCTCACAGGCCCTTCAGCACATTCAAGGCATCCACTCAGCCATCGCCAGACAAAACACTGCCACTGTCCCGCAGTCTAAAGCCTGGCAAACATAAACATGTGTACTGCACTCTAAAGAGCTGCTCCACTGATCCTGTAGAGTGTCTGTGGACAAGAGTGAATACAACAGGCAGGATGCCACGCATAGAAAGGTTATTTGCAGGTGTCTCGAGTCACTCTGTAAGGTGTTACGTCTGAGTAGGTGTGAAAGTCCCAAACAGAACCAGGATTCTCACTTCTCTCACACACCCAGTTGTTTGCAAATCACAATGAAACCCTCGCCTGCTCCTTTTATTGGGCTTCACTGGAGGAATGAATAAAAGGGTGCAGCTGAAGGCTACAACTAAATTAAGCAGGAGGATAAAGAATCGAATGCAAATATCTCACAAATCAGTTGAAAGGACAAAGTTTACAGATAAGCTGGCAAAAAACATAAAGCATCCATTCACAGTATGAACTCACAGTTTAAACAGAAACCAGTCTCTTTATCCTCACCAGTCATATACATTTATTGCTTCATGCTCCACACAGGTGATGTAATGTAAATCTCTTCAAGGACTTAAAGACGCAGAGGTGGATAGAGACAGGTGATGGTGGGGATGTACACACTCCCCATGCCACAGCTCAGCCCTAGTTCCTCCACACAGCTCGGCCACAGAGCATCATGTTCTCCATCACAAGGAGCTGTACACAAACAAACAGTCAAGCCTTGTCCCAGGCCTGTGTCTTGCTCTGCTCAATTAGAGTTACAGAGGCCTCTCTCTCTCTACAGAAGTTAATCCCCCGCTCTTTCCTCTCTCTCACACACACACATACTCTTCCTCTCTACACGGGTTGATCCCCCCCTCCCTCACCCCCTCTATCACTCTCCCTCTCTTCAGTCCACTCTATGACGGAGGCCAGTGTCCCTGGCTCTTCGTTGGGGCAGAAGTAACATTCCTCAATGGTCACTCTGTTTGTTTTGTGCAGACAGCCTTTCATATAGCCAAAGGCATTTGCCCCTTTATGGGGCCTTGATGATGGAGACCCAAACGTGAGCATTACACAACATCCTGCTCCTGACGAGAGTGACCGGGGGGGGTTATGTGATGACTTAATCATGTGTAATTAAATGTTTGATTATATAGGTGTGACATAATCTTCAACTCAATGTGCCCTACCAAGTTAGAGTTATTAGCATTGAGATGTTGCAGTAGCATGCAAAAGTAGTGTTAATGTCAGCTATGGACAGCAAATTGCTGTCCATACATCCTCTGTGAGACATACCTTGATTAAGGTTAAGGTACAGTTCTTGATTCTTGTTGAGAGATTGTTGGTGTCTGAGCTTGAGTCTCAACGAAACTACAACCCTTCCTTCTATGCTAAAAAAGCCACATGCTGATTGGCTGTATTAACATGCAGCCTGCTTCAAACCACTGAGCTAGGTCTATGGAGAGATTTTTCTGAATACACCCACTGTGTGAGCAGCCAGCTAGCTATCATAACGTAACTCAAAGAAAAATGTGTTATGTGTAGTCTAGTAGAATTGCACCTTTAAACTGAGATTTTGACAAATGAATGAAAGACAGGTCTTCCAAAAAGTTCCAACAAGCTATTTTCCTTGCTTACTCCCTGTGTTCCTTTTCTAGCTGGTGCCACGGACCATCCCTGACTGCTTCCGTGGTGAAGTGCCATGCAGGTGAATTCAGGGAGACATCTGCTCTCCAGTCTGAGTGACTCGACAGGTGTGCAGGTGGATATCCTCTGCTCAGCATCTCATGAAAGCTTAACAGGCCCAGGCGTTTCATTTTTAAACACACTCGGGCACATTAAGTCATTATTTGCAATGTGAGCGGGCGCATAGCGGACATGACATGCAGTCACTTCAAATCTCATTAGTCGCTGTCTGGTGCCAAAACACTGGGCTCCCCTTCACAAAGCCACGCATTCAGCTGCCTCCCGCACTGCGCTTCGGGCTTTGCATAAGCAGGTTACTTATTAACATCCAACACTAAGTGAACACAAACCCTGCCTTAGGTTTCCACTGCAGCACGATCTGTCATGTTACACGTTATGTTACACTGGAGTTAGTTAACAGCATGGGAGTTGATGGAGCGACTGGGAGGTGGGGGGCAGTGACAGACAAGGAGAGAAATAAAAAGAGGGAAAATGAGAGAAAGAGAGAAAGAGAAAGGGAGAGATAGAGAAAGAGAAAGAGAGAGAGGAGGAGAAAAGAGGGAGAGGGAGATAGCAGGTGCTAGGCACAGGAACTTGGCGAGAACACATTGTCTCACAGGACGTTGTTAAATATTTACTGGATTCCTCATTGTCACATTGATGCAGGTCCTTCTCTAGGCCTTGTCATCTCCTGGTTGGGACCAGGAGGGATAGGGGTGAAGGGTTGCCCTCACTAAGCAGTTCAGCTCATTCTTGGCAATGAGTGGTTCACCACAACCTTGTCAGCCACTGTGTTGGGTCAGTGGTGGTGTGTTAGTATTATGCCGATAAGAGAAATGCAAGTTTTATTCTAAGCAATATTTCACAGCATGTGACATCCTGGTGAGCTTGCCTTTGATAACAAATTGATTACAAATGATTTGGTTCCAGTACTTGACAGAGATAAAATCTTCTTTGCCAGTAACCACTAAGAATCACAAGCAGTTAAGATTTGAATCACAAGCGGTAAAGATAGCTTCCTATTCTTCACCTCACTGCCATGTTTAGAGCACAAGGGTCTTAACTTCAACTTGATATTTTGGCAGCAGCAGCAGTAGCACCATTTTTGAGCCAAGCTAGCAGGAGAGGTCACATACCTGTCGGTGTCCTTCTTCTCTTCCATAACTACTCAAACACTAACACAGGGAGCAGGCAATCCACTGCTTTCTCAATAACACAGCAACACAATCCAACACTCAACAGTTCTCATTCTGACAGACGGAAGTATTAAGAAAAGAGCTCAAGTTTGCAAACAAATCTTTTGTAGTAAAGTCCTTTTTCTATGGTCCGTCCATAGTGTGGGGCAGATTGTCTCCATGGGGGTGCCAGAATCACCTGGACAGACTGTCCATGTTAGCACAACAGTGCGAGATCTTGTTCTTCTTTTCCAGATTCCTGCCAGTGGAATCATGTACCGGGACAAAGCCCTGTCAGCTTGGACAGATGTAAAGAAGAATGTTTATGGTTGTATGAACACGGTTGTTTTCTAGATTACGGATCCTCCCCAGCAATTCTCATGACATCAACGTGTCTCTCCAGCTTCCCAAGGAATCGAGTCCCAAGTCCTTCACACACTCTACCCACTGTTCTCTCCATGATGTCACACCTTTGTGCAGAAACGGCTGTTGGCCTTTCGCTGATTGTTTGCCCAGGCTGCCGCTATCTCTCCCTCTCCACTCTTTAATGCCTTTGGGCCAGACCAGTCATCCAAGTGGGTGGGGGGAAGCGTGTTTGATCAAGGGCTTTGCTGAGTCAACAACTTCCTCCTCCTTGCACAGGATCAGGGTCTGTTTTTACGGCCCAGCACTGTGGAAGGGAAGGAAATCTGGACTCTGGAAGGGGGGAAGCTGCTCGCCCTGATTTGGGCTGCCCAAGACTGGACTCTGAACCGGGATGCAAATGAGGGCCGGGTACTGGCTCCTGCTTCTGATGTCTTGTGTTTCCTGCTTGTTGCTGAGCCTCCTCAAGTGACTGGCTCTCCCTCCCTCTCTGTCCGTCATCCCAACGCTCTACTGACCCTCTACCACAAAACCCGAGCCATGCCGGCGGACATAAGATCTGTCCGGCCTTCCACTCCCTGATTGTTTCTCTTTCTTTCGTTCTCTCTCTCTCTCTTTCTTTCTGTCCCCCTCTTTCTATCAAAATAGCCACAACTGTGAGCAGCATACCCAGATCTCCTCAGCCACTCAATCCATATCCAAACACCCAGCTCACTCCCTTGCTGGAGAACTACACCTGAGAATCGACCCCCTCTCCTCACCTGATCCCATGCCCTCCACCCACCCGACACCCCTAGCCGTCCCTCCCCTCCCCCATCCGGTAGCGTTAACCCCAAATCCTGCCTGAGTTATCCCAGAGAATCTGACACCAGGCACTGGGCCTGAACAAAGCCAGGTGTGGGACAATGGTGGCCATTATGGCTCCTTAATGGGGACTAAGAGAAGGCCCTGGCTGTGTGCACACAGACTGCCTCTATGCCCCAGGCCCTTTGTGAGCGACCCAGCCCAAGACAGCCCAACCCAACCTAACCCAACCTGGGGAAGGGCCACACTCTGTGCAGGAGCATCACAGTCCCTCTCTTTCAGTCCAGGGGCCACAGAGCGGTGAGAGAGTTGGCCACCTGATACCCCAATGATAACTCTCATCCATATAAACATGCAGCAGCCGTGCCAAGCTGGAGGACCAGTGTTGACTGTCAGACTGCTCTTCTGACTGCTGGGCTGCACAACTGTTTCTGCTGAATCTCACCCAGTTGGAGTCTCACAGAGTTTGCCCTCTAGAGGACAGTGCTGATAAGTGCCTTGAGCAAGGCCTTCTATACCTGCTGTAGGTATCTTGTGACCAGCACAATCTGGTATCTTATCTATGTTGTCTTCAAAAGAAGGCCTGTGATTTGGCTGTTGTTGTGTTTTTGAGTTTGTTTGCTTCTGTTTGTGTATGTGAGACCATGTTTTTCCGTCTGTGTGCCTGTGTGTGTGTGGCACGCTCACCCCTATTTTTACCCTCCCCAGGGCGTTGAGCACGTACACACAGCAGCCCTTGTGCAGATAACAAAGAGGCCGAGGCTTCATCGGGCCGAGCCAACTTCCACTCAGGCAACTCCGACACCAAGCCCCACGGACTTATCAGCAAGAGTGTGTGTGTGTGTGCGTGTGTGTCTGCCTCATTGTTTTAGCATTGAAGGCTGGTTAAATCTGTCATGAGAGAGAGAGCAGGTCAACAGGAAGTGCTATCAGCCCGATGATGACAGAGGGCCAAAGAAGGAGCCAGTGGCTCTGGGACTGGGTTGCATCTGGTGACTGGACTTTACTGAGAAAACCTGTTGCATCTGGTAATTTGTACTTCAAAAGAACACCCACCTGCGGACGGTCAGCCAGAGGGTCTTGTAGGAGCCTTTGACCAGAGAGATGGCCTCCTGTCTAAAGCCACTCAGCTCCACATCGTTGATGATCACCACCTGGTCACCCGCCTGCAGGGGATGCTCCAACTGGTCGGCTTTCCCACCCTCCTCAACCTGGAGAAGCAGCCACACACACACACACACACACACAAACACACACAGGGCTCTGAATGAATGTGCTTGAATGGGCAAGGAAGTGTCTAGGGTGATTCTTTTTAAGGCTAGTCACGGGCACCTCCTTCCACCACCTTCAACTCAGTGACTTTCATGCATGAGTGGTTATTAGGTGTAGCTACATTGTTTACTGGTCTGCCAAAACTGGGACTCAGGAGGTGTGTCCAGAAATGTGTCACCCCTCATAATCCCTCCCCTGGTATCATCCTGCCTGCCATATCTCAAGGGTCTGCTGACAGAGAGCACATGGCGCAACGGTGAAAACATTCCCCTGGGAACACTGCACTGGCTCCTCATCAAAGCCACACACAAAGGACACGCATGGGATATTTGGGAATCGCTGTTCATCGCCATCACTGGTTAATGTAGGCCAAATTTCCTGAGAGTGGCATATAGGCACCGAACTGCTAAAATTTCTTTCAGCTAAATTTCATCTCCATGGGAAAGGAGCTTCCTTTAAACTTTCTTCAGTACTGTCTCATAATCTCAGCTTTAAACAAGTCGTTAGTAGGTTAGCACTTTGCATCTATGCTCATTCATACACAGATGTTACTTTCAATGAAATACAGAGAAAGAAAAGGGAGAGGCTTTCAGAATTTTTAGACACTTTAACCACACAAACACTCGCACTTAAGCACTTCCTGGGCTTAGAACAACAACTTCACAAAATTTGACACTGAGTAGACTCTGAACTTTCTCACTTAATATACTTCAGATCATGACATATTTTGAATAATCTGAAAAACAGGCATGGTGGTGCTTTACATTTCCTCCTCGAGGCTGCCTGTTGTGACCCTGAGAAAAGGCTGCTGTGCGATTTACTTAACTTTGGTGGCCAGGGAGCCTGCAAAAGGAATCTTTTAAGTACAGATGTGCTGCCAAGCCATTGACAATGAAGGTATTAATAAGACGGCAGACAAAGAGACTAATTGTCTTAACCTTTCTTTAACCCTCGGCCTTGCGAGTCGTAGGTCACTGGGACAGCTTCTCCAATGGCCGGGACCCTGTAAATAGAGTGCTACATTCAAAGGTAGCCCAGTAAAAGGACATCTTAGGGGAGAGAAAAGCATCAGACTGGAAATCAGTATGCAGTCGACATGAAGTGCGTGTTTGGATTCGCTATCTCTTTTCGAGGCTTTTCTTTTCTCCCTCTTGTTGCCTTTCAGACGAGCCGAGCACTCGCAAATTCCGTTACTTGCATTCCTTCTCTCTCTTTCACTCTCTCTCTCTCTCTCGAAATCCTGCCAGAAACCCCGAGCCGCATTCCGGGTTGCACTTCCCCACTTCAGGAGGGGGGCTGAGGAAGGGAGGAGAGAGGAGGGGGAGAAGAGTGCTGGGAGCTAGGGAAAAGAAGACTGTATTTGGGAGGGGTAGGGGGTTCATTCTAGTATGTGTGTCTTTATATGACTTGAGTGCATATGTTTGTAATTCTGATGCACCATTACATACATAAGCATTCTCAAATACCTACTGATCATGTTCAGGCCTGTCTCTCAGCAGAGGGATGGTGCCACTGTCCCTGCAACATCCAGGCTGACTGACATGTCAGCTTCTCCCTCATCTTCAAACCCAGCACAGCACAGAGGAACCTATCCAGCATGCATAATGGGCAACACAGCATGCATACTTCCTCTTAATATGTGGCTATTTAGTGTGATTATAGTAGGTTTCTTTTAGGTGTATTGGCCACATTACATGGTCAATATTTAAATCTCTGATCTCAGCACTGACCATTGCTAACTCCCTTTCTCTCTCTGGCCATTGCTTGTTCAGGATCTCTCCCTCACCTCCCTCATGTTGAGTGTTGAGGTGAATAGCCAAACCCACCTCAGCATTCTGAGATATCCCAGAACCTTATCGCTACTCATTTCTCTGGCTTCAGTCAGCAATTTAAGAGAGAGGTGTATTCACCCACAAACACTAATTGCCATTACCTGTGTCAATTTAAGAGAGAGGTGTATTCACCCACAAACACTAACTGGCATTGCCTATGTTTGCTTCTCCACAGCTGTGCAGATGAGTAAAAACAAGGTGACAAGCAAGGCTTCTTGTCCACAAGCAGAACCGTGTCACCAACCTTGTTTACCATATTGATGATCATAAATGCTTAGTCACAATGCTACTGGATACTTCAAAGCATAGATTTCCAGTAAGGGCATACACAGTTTAGCTTGCTTGGCTCTACCTTACATAATTTCCCATTTTACAGAAAAATATCTTTGTCATTGCTTCCTGTTTCTACTTGTAGACACATCCACTCCCATCCACACAGAAGCTGGAAAATGCGTCTTTCATTGCCCTTGGCAGAACACTGTCACTTCTTTTCTCTCTGTTTTTGTTTTCTCTGTTTCAATTCTTTTTTTCGGAGCAACTCAGTTGTCAGCTGAGAGGAGAGCCTGCCTGGTCTAAGACATTTCTCACAGAATGAGATCCAAATCACCAAATAAGGCCAGCGGAGCAGCCTGCCTTGCCTATCCACTTTTAGACCCACTAAACACTTTATCTGACATATAGAACATTCCAAAAACATTTAACTCTGCACAAATTGTTCAATAGTTTAGAGCAATCAGTGCTGCTGCAATAAGTCTGCAACAGAATGGGAAACTGGTCCTCCATGAATTTATGCCTCACCTCCTTCCCACCCCCATGTATTTTCTGTGAGATACAAAAACAAACCTTTTTTCCATTGTGGGATGAGAAGGAATTGAGTGGAAATGATATGAAAACTTCCCAAACAATCAGTGGGATATGGGGAATGAACTCCTCAGTGAGGCCATTGTGAACTCACAGTAATGATAATGATAAAGCTGGATGAACCCAGAGCTCTGATACCTGGGGATAGAATCCAAGACAAGCAAGCTTCTCTCTCTTACACTCTCTGCCCCCCCCTCTCTCTCTCTCTGTCTTTCTTTCCCTCCAATTTATGAAGACTATCCCTTTTTTTCCCTTTGACCAAGGAACTGATTAACAGTGTACATAGCAGGGTGCATAATGGCTCTGGTGTCTCTCAGGCATCAGTAATAATGCACAGGTTAAGGGGGAGGGAAAGCGGTGTATTCACAGTGTTATATCTGACACTACGTTTGTTATTACTGGGTTTAAACATGGCATGTGCTGTAGCCTAACTCTGCCATACATGTGCAAATCTCAGTGGTTTTATGGTAAACAAGAATGGGGGTGCAATGGCTTGGATTTAAAGTTGAAAGATCATGTTTCCTTTCATCAACCTGTCAAAGACTTCCTGTTCACTGCCCACATGAGGCTGACCTGTAGTCTGCCATCAAACAGGATTTGCATGTGGAATTCAGTCCGGCAGAGAACCATAAGCAGCCTCCATCAGAGGCTCTAAACTTCCTATACTCAGCATGGGAGTTCAGCAAGGTGCAGGTGGTGCTGTTCTACCACTACACATGGCCATGCAACATGGCACCAGCAGAGGTTTTGTGCACAAACAGGAAATAACTTCTAAACATAGCAGCAATTTCAGCAAAATCATATTTATGAATTTCTGTTGACAAAAAAATCTCAACTGTTGTCTTTTTCTAAAACATTTGGTAATATATAAACCATCACTTATAAAAACAAATCATCTAAAGCTCAAATGACAGTGGATGCAGACATGATAAATAGGATATGCAAGCTTTTGGACACCGGCCCTTCTGCATGACCGGATGGCCTGTGAGAGACCAGGGCCCATCATCCACGCAACCATGCAGCTTGTGCTCCACGCTGTCATCTGGGCAGTGCAGACATACAGTCATACAGTGCACCCTGACCAACACACCGGTCACAAGACTGTGGATTAGCAGACATACTTTTGCCCAGGGCAAGGAAAGAGGTTTAGTATGGAAACGGTTGTGCTGAAAGGCCACATTCATTTTAAACAAGTGCTTGTGAGGTCCTGAGGAGGGCTATAAGGTATGTGAGAACTAGGCTCGTCCAGAGGGCTCTTTTATGCCCATCCTCACAGGGAGTCGAATATAAACCAGTGGTAATGGGTTTTTAACCTCTCTAGCAGCCAGAACAGGTGCATAATCATTATTAGTCATTATTAGGAGGGTACAAGAGCTCCAAGGCATGAATGCAATAGCCTTTTTACTTAACTCAATTGTATGTGGCATCAGAGCTATTTGTCTATAGGGTATAACCAAGTCCGACAAATCTACTAGGCTTAAACCACCACATAAAGACCGCTAAAACAAAACATTAGGATACTGGCTGTGTGGTAGTGGTGGGGGATGCCATATGCACAGCACTGGGCCTATTAGTTGACACAAGATGGCAAAAATCATTCAAGTTTGGGAATATCTACTAATATATCAAATCTAATGAGTCCTCACCTTAGAGATGATGAGCGCCTCTCCATGTTCAAGGCCACCTTTGAGCGTAAACCCCCAGGGAGCTCCACCCTGGAGCCGTGCTTGCACATACAGTGACTTTCCCCTCTGGAAAACGGTGCTGTTAGAACCAGTAAAACTGTTATCCATAGTCGGCAACAGAAGCAAGAAGAGGTGTGGACCGTAGGCAGTCCTTCTCTCCGGCTCACTCAACCAAAGCCTACTTGAGAGGATGAACCGGGGACTAAAGAAATGTGGTTATTTTCTCTCCTTCTCAGCTTCTTCTCAGAAACCTACATGGCAAGATAAGAATGTCCACTCCTGTTTGATAAATCATTTCCGTGCATTACTAAATTCTTAGTCAGACAGCAACGAGGGTTTGCCAGTGTAAATATTAGGTAATTTCCCGATGAAAATGCAAATGATTTGAAAGCAAGTGTTAAAATAAAATTAGGCGGCATTGCAGCTCAGCGAAAAAATAAAATATACAAACTAAGTGCAAAAGAAGAATATCCCTTTTGAAAAAGTTTTAGTATGGAGGCTACTATTCCGTGGAAAGCTTCACGTTTGATCGTTTGTCAGCCCTTTCCCTCTTCCGACTTCATTTTAGCATCACAATAGAATTTGCTCCAATCCACTGGCTACAGAGAAAGGAGAGCGCTCAAGTCTGGTCGCTGGGTTGCTGGCTCCGAGATCTGGTCAACCAGTCCTGTCACACAAAAAAGTTTTGTCCAGCAAAGTTTTAAAGTTGTGGATGCTGGCTCTGGCCACAGTGTTCACATTATTCCTTGGGTAATCATCAGACAGTTTATACTGGTTGAACCACGCACGAGTCGGATTTCGGCTCGTTCTCCTGATGCGCTGAAACTTTTCGAATCCATGGATGCGATAGTCTGTCCTCCTGCCCAGCTCGTTACTCATGGATCAAAGCGCATGCGCAAAGGACGTAAGCCGCTTCACTGTTTGATCAGACCCACAGGAACTGAGCAGAAATCCATCGACAGAGGTTTGGTGGTGTAGTCATCGTGTGAGCAGCACTATATTTTGCCGCAAGTCGTACACTGCGAAGGACAAACAAAATGTCCCACGGTCATTCCACTATTGTGTCTTGATTACTTCATCGAAATTCCAGTCCAACCTCTCCAGCAAGGAAAACAAGAAGAGCACCAACATGTCTCCGGGTCCCTTTTATGTGGATTCCCAAGGGTGAACAAAGATACCACCTGTACTAATAGTATTACAACAGGCATATAGTGTACACGTGTAATTTAACACTCAAAGCCTTTCCCTACTGTTGAACTGAATGAATGGGAAGTGCTGTTGTTTTTCCTAGTAATGTCTGATATTCAGGTCAGGGATTGCTGATATCAGCATGACCTGATATGGCAAAGAGGATAGATTTTTGGCTCGGAGTCTTGAAGTGTATATGAAATAATTAGCAATAGCAAATTAAAAAGTTCTTTGTGTAAACATCTGGGCCTTTTAGAGCTCCTAAAATGATCTCTGTACATTGATGTGTTTTTTTTTTTTTTTTGCATTACAAAGCCCATTGCCTTAATAAGCAAAACCAGTTTTAGTTAGATAAGTATTAGTATCAGCACCACATACCTGTGATTTTGCTATAACAAAAACAGAATGAAAAGGAGAGAGAATTGTGCAAAATACAAAAAATACACTGATTTATCACCCTCATGATATGCCAACTATGTTGTATAGTGTAGAGATTAACGTGATCACAATTTCTCTGTTGACTTTATCAGATGCCTATGGCCTGACAGGCTCATTTGACAGATCTCCTGGTCATGATGGCCCAGGTGCCATTATGCCAGGGAAGAAGCTGTGCCAGCCTTCCTCTAGTAAGGGTCAGACATGCATGCATGAGTCCAAAGCTCACAAGAGACTAATTGAATCATCTGTTATAAATAACCTTCTCTGTGGTTTGTAAATGAAGATGGTTCAACAGGGGAAATTCTACTAGATGGTGTCAATCCCATTTTTCACTTTGACTGGACAGTAATTGAGAGCATGGCATCCATACTGTGTTACATTCAGTGATTAGCTTGTGACTGACTTTTTCAAATGCTTTAAGTATAACTTCCATCCTTCATTATTTGAGACCAGTAAATAGCCCTGTGTGAAGGGGCATTGTAGCACTAGCATGGAGCACAGTGGGCCGTGCCTGACAACTGGCTGCACACCTCATTGCATCCTCACAAATGCATGTCACAACAGGTTTAGCTGAAAAAATATATTTGCCATTGGACAACTCACACATTATCAAAGGCTCCACAACATAAGTCATTATGAGGTCACTTTTATCCTATCATTTGGACATGGGCAGCCACAGGGTGAGGGAGGTGAGACACACACACGTACTGTATACACACACACACACACACACACACACAAGAACAAGAAAGGGCAAGATAGAGAGAGAGAGCAAGAGAGATGGCTATATTTATACATGAAAACATTAGATTAAAGGCAGAGACTGAGTGTGTGTGTGTGTGTGTATGAAACAGAGAAAAGTGACTCAAAGGTAAACAAAAGGTCTGTTGAGACCAGTTTTAGATTAGAGCTCTTTTTTGTAATTGAGTGATTTTCTTTAATGCCAGTCTGAGCCCTGTGTATTTTCTCAGACAAGCAGGAGCCAAGGGCACCACTGTGTCTAAATGAAGACACATGTAACAGACATGCTCTGTGGGAGGAGGAGTATCCATAGCATGATTATTACATGTATATATATGGTATGAGCTTTTCATTGAAATCTTCATAATGTTTGTTAAGACCCTAGTTATTATATTTCATAAGCACATACCCTAACCATTAACTGTCTCTCAGGAGCATATATGTAAGGTATGGTATGTAGTGGTCTATACAAAAATACTAATCATAATAAATGAATAGACATACTTTTAACATGATGTCATACTCCGTTACAGGAGATGCTTGTGTTTAAGGAAGGAAAACAGGTCCATGCAGGATGGCAGGAGGTACACTCTGAGGAGGGGTCAGCAAGGGCGAAGGGCATGGCCTAGCAGCTGCATGAGCAGGATGTTGATAAGAAAAAGGAAGCTTGGTCGAAAATAGGAAGTTGTTCTGGAAATGCAAATGGCAGATACAGGGCATGCTGATTCTTGTCTCTACACCCAGTTATTCTGACAAGTGTGAGCAAAGCAAAAAAAGAGTCACTGAATGCGTGGGGATGCTGCTGTGCTTACATAATACAAACGGGGAGGGAGCGGGTACAACTGCTATAAGTCTGAACAAGAAATCAGCAATTGAGATATTCTTTCCATTTCTACATGAGTCACACACCATAAAATCAACTTGCTGATTTCAAAGGTCTAGCCTTGGAATGCAACAATTACACCAACAATGTCTGGTTAAAGGTAGATCCATGTCCTTGGTAATCCGAAGCACATACTCAGGTGTTATTGTGAACCATGAGAAGAGCTGGATGGTCAGCCCCTATGCAAAACTGCAGGTGTGTCTAACCACAACTATGACATGGCACAACAGATTGACTCAGGAGGACATATTTTTAATCATGATACTCACCACACCATCACATAAAAATTAGGGGGTGGGGGGAGAGCAGCTATGGCAAACAGCCAAGCTGGTCACAGGATTTCACTGTTACCACAGAACAGCCATAAGGTCATATGACCTTGAGTCAGGTCTTTCTCCACTCAGTGAGGTGTTAGATTGGAACAACAAGCCCAGCAAAGCCAAGCAAAGAGCACGTGACTCTGTGCCAGGGGATCTCACAAAGGGCAGGCCCATAAGTTAGTTAAAGTTAGGCAATCTGTACAGTAACCAGGAACAACCACCCTCTTGGTTTGTTTGACATGTTTGTCATGTATGGTCCACAATCCTAATTGCATGCAAGGTTTTTGATTTGTTGATGAGGGACCTGTGGAAGAGATATTTGGCAGAACAGTGGGAAAATTAACAGATCCGTGAGAGAGAACTAACCCAATGCTGTTGTGCTGTCAGTGGGTGGTCAATTGTTTAGGGGAGGAGATTTTTTTCTTATTGGATTTTAAGGTCCAGTGGAAAAAACAATGTTTTGACAGTAAATAGCCTGGAGATGTGATTTATTTTCCCTGCTTAACTCCAGCTGGGATGAATTTGTGTGGAGCAAAAAAACATTATTGTGATTCTTTTTAACTAAGACTCTTCTTCTAAAGAGGTAAAAGCAAAAGAGTGCCTTGAATACTCAAGAATTTTAGTTTCATGCAAATAAATAAAGTAAATTTGTTTGTACCAACAATGTTGTTTGTTTGCCCTGAAATCCACTGTGCAGAAAAGTGCTGTTTTTGAGAGAAAATCGGTTTGGATTTATGGTCACTTAAAATCTAATTTAAAACCACACAATGCAATTTGGTAAACACAGTCAAAACAACTGAGTGTTCATCATTACCAGTAGTCAATAAAATCACAGCTCTCAGGGTCTTTCAGATTCAACATTAACAAAAAATGGGGGTACAGACACTACCAACATTGACCACAGTGTGGCGCCATTGTAAAATATAAACATTGAAGGAATTTGTTCACTCACTTTGGCCCTGTCCTTCACAAAAAAAATTCTAAATAAAACATTTAAGATCATGTCTAAATAAACTTATATGACAGGAGTGCAGGATTCAAAATGTGCAGGGTTCTTGATTCTAATTTAGTCGAAAACTTACCCAAGCAACAACAAAAACCATCATTAATTGATGGTATGTTTGACTTAGTCTCTTTTGCAGCTAGAGTATTGAAGCACAACCTTTCATCATTACATTGCAACCAGTTGTCAGGACTTGCAAATCCATTTATTGTTGGGCAGCCTTGTACAAACCAGAGACAGAACAAATTGTTATATCATAATTATTCTTATTGGGCTTTTTACATTTGAGTCCAATCCCACTCTGGTTTCTGGTTACTGTGGATTACTATGAAGCTGCCATATATGGCTGAAATTTGACAGCCTTCTTGAATAATACATTTCTAACACATGCACTCTAGGCTTTCACATGCTATGCAGACTAGTGTACCCTGCTGCATTCTGGGACATGTATGCTGGTGCTATTGCATCTGTATTAGTGGCAGTAGGCCAGTGCTGTGTCATCATTGCCATCATGCAATACATGTGAGAATGATTGGAACTGTATATTATCGAGGTCTAGTCTTGAAGATAAAGGTACATCAGCAGGGAAGGATAGTGTGAAACATATTACAGGCTATTCAAGGTTTTAAAAAAGTCAGATAATTGAACTGGGGACATTTGTTGCACTGAATGGCCAAAGCATTTTCTAGGGAGTCTATTTCTGTGCTGTTCCCTGTTGTCCTTATATAGGCTGTCCCAATAGAAGGTCATGGTAATCTTAGCAATATCTCAGTATGAAGAGTGGTATGTTTTATTAATAGTCTGATATGCACACACTAGTCCACAAAGGGCACTCACAAACTAGTGCAGTAGGAAGTGGGCTTATATAAACTGACAATATAGTGCAATGCTCTGAAAATAAACATCTTAGGGAAAGGGATGGAGGTTATGTCAAACATGTGTTCTATGTTGGTGTAAATTTGAATGAAACTTTTCATCTATGTTTTGAGGGGAACAGTGAACAAAATGATTAGGGTCACTGACACTTTTGTAATCACAACTACTTGAAGTGTCAGAAAGTTCTTGTGTGTTACACCTGGGTCATAAGCAGATAAATGATCCATACAATCAGGACATTATTAGCAAATACACAGGACACAGCAGTACTGTTAAGATTTAAGAGGTCCCCTTATATTTCTAATGACATTCTTTTGCCACCATGCTGTGTTCATAAAACAGACACAGAGCATGTGGCAGTGAGGGGGAGACAGTACAATCATTCAATCATTACTGACGATGCATTACTCTCCTTTCCCTTTGATTGGACTGTTCTGGGAAGTGGGCCAGGCTTTTGTCAGCGCTCTTAAACTAGACCAAAGAACACAAGGCCACTGCACCTGCAGCTTACCATCAAATCAAAAACAAAAAAAAAAAAGTTTGCAAGCACATCATGCTATGTAGTTTGAGAACTGGGTTATGCAAATACAAACCTACTTTCTTGCTGGAAGGGTAGCGGCCTGTCCCATGTTTGTCATTAATTAATTCTGAATGCTCTAACTTTGTTTGTGGTAGAATATGCTGATCTGCACAACGCAGTTGGTACAGTTGAAGCATTTATGTCAAGTGAGGGTAATAACAGACACAATTGAATTCTATTGTAAATTAGATACAGTATTAGTACAGGAAAACAACTTTGTGGAGACATATTTTATCAAATTAAACTGATAAACTGATTTCTTTTAAGCTTAGTGCCTTTCATGCTTAGAACACCCAACCTCAAAATGCACCCACTCAGTGCAGAATGAATCATTTACAGGGCTGGGAGCACGCTCCATGTTGCCGTTCCATCACAAACAGCCTTACAAAATAGAGTGCCTAAAGCTCACTCCTCTAAGGATGACAAAAAGCACTCCCCTCACTCTGGCTTAGTGACACCAACTGACAGTTAGTGACTCACCACCTTTAACTCAAATTCAGTATTCAAAAGAATTCAGAAAGTGAATTCTCCCTGGAAAATGACACAGGACCTAATCAAAAGTGAGCAACAAAACAAAGATGGTAAAAAGGAACTACCATCTCCTCCCGTCACCCCCATTCCAGCTGAGAACATTACCAGGGCTTTTAAGCCACAGTACAATGTGAAATGATAAATCCTTCATGACCTCTCCCCATCTGAGGGGAACAGCCCAGTCACCCAGCAAGGCAGATGTGGAAATGTAATGAAGTGACTCAGGGTGAAGAGAACTGTGCAGATTCATCACCAAAGCACTCCATTATGCATTAGATAAGTGAGGAAATGCTTTATTTTTTTCCCAATTTCAACATGAAAAATTGTTACATACAGACACCATCCTAATCACTTTTTTTGCAATTCATACAACACACATTCCCTTCATGGACCTATGGGTAGAGATTTCAAATACAAAAATCAATTTACTGCAAGGGCACAGACAAAAAGTGAGATTATTTGTGATGGTTTACAGAGTGCAAATAGAGATTCTCGAACAAAGTTTAAAAAGAACAGTCAACACAGACTTATTTTTAGGCTGTGCTCGTGTTGCCCTCACCTAGAACTGGGTGAACATCAAAAAACTGTGGAAAGAAACTTTAAAGGTTTAAAACCCAATGCAAGTCTAAAAAAAACAAACTGAAGTAAAACATTTAACACTGACCTATACATATTGCTGTGGAATTAAAGGCATCAAGGATCAGCTCAAAGAAAAAAAAAAAAAAAAAAAAAAAAAAAAAAAAAAAGGCATTTCAGATTCAGCATCAACAATACTGTAAAATAAAGATATTCTGCAGTAAGATCTACTATAGGAATATGTCATTACAAAACAAACCTGCTTAAGGATAATCTAAAAGATCAAAGTGGAATGTTGCATAAATTCTTGGACAAACACAATTAACCTATATTGAAAAAATAAAATCAGGACAGACATTAAATTAGTAGTTAAATTAGTAGCATACACAAGTAGCAGACAAATACACAGGACCACTTTTAAGTTATCAGTGTACCTTGGATAAAGACTTGCCATTTAAATCATTCAAAAATGACACGTTAACATTTAATTTAAATTACATTTATAACTTTTAAAAACAAACAAGCAGCTTGAAGAAAATATTGCTATTGTTCAGTGCAAAACCCACTTTTGGGAACTCTTTGAATAATGAATGATGTTCATGACTTCATGCTGCAGGAACTAGCATTTGAACATCAAATTAGACAACTTCCTTCATATAAGTCACTACAAATATTGCATCTTACTTTAATATTGCCAGGTAACATTATTGCTATATAATTGTATTTTTCCCATGTTGCAGGATGAGTAACCTTTTGAGTTTCCAGAGAACAAGCTATACAAGCCATTTATGAATGCCTCTTCAGAGGCAACCCCACCATCTCAGCACATAGAGGTCATCTTCTCGCCCTGTAAGTACTAGGTGGCGGTTACTACACTCCTCCCAGCGACAGATCTTGCCATCCTCAACCAGCACAAATTTCCACTCCACCTGGCTCTCCACTGGGAGGGTGACCGTATTGGCCCAGAATCCATTCTTGCTCCTCTGAAGCGGAACGAAGCTCTGCCAGCCTCCGAGCTCCTGCTGGTTTCCGGTGACTGCTAGAAGCTGGTTGGGTGCATCCGTGATGTAGTGGACAGAGAAGGTGACATGTACCATCTGAAGCATGGGGGGAACGGTGGCTACTCGCTTCATTGTGAGGTCGTCATCATCAGAGGAAGTGTACACAGCTGAGAACTCCTCAGAGGCCTCGGATTTCTCCGTGTCCCACTCGACATCCTGTTGTGACTCCTCAGCCATTGAAGAGCTTTCGCCTCCGTCGCTCTGGCTCAGCCAAGGGAAGTTACTGTGGCCCTCGTTTCCAGTCAGCCATTCATTGTTATCCATGGTGGCCTCCATAATGCTGATCTCCGTCTTGTCCATCACCTGAATGTCGCCACTGGTGCTCTGGGCCTGGGCTGTCACCCCAGGGCTCATGTCAACAGCCTTCATCACTTCCAAGCCTCCAATCACCCCAGTGAAAGCCACAGGGGAAAAGCTCAAGTAGTCATGCTTGTAAAGGTGAATGAGCGGCATTTCCTGTACACTGTGGTTGACAAGCAAGTCCTCTGGGCTCTTACTGGTTACACCAGCTTTTTGCATTCCCCAGATCAGATCTTCCTGAGTTTTTCTTTTCTGCTCCAAAATGCTGTCCCTCTGCAGTTGTACAGTAGGATTGTCATGATCACTTTGCTGATAATATGGGAAATCATTGTCAGTGTTTGCAGAGCTGATGCTCTGATCTTGAGCCCTGCAACTCTTCTCTGCTTCAGATTCTCCATCCTCATAGGCACTGTCAGCCATACTAGATGTATTCTGAGAAGGTGAATTACAGCTCACCTCTCCCTTGTGCAAATCACTCAAACCTATTTTAAGGCACCCTTTCCCAAAACATCCAGACAAATCTTCCCAAGAGTCATCGCCAAAAGTATGCATTTGACTGTCTGGAACTAAACCTTGAAGATTTTCCTTACTGCTTTGGCCACCAGTCAATTCCTCATCAGACCCTACTTCTATCCACTTCTGCTCTGCTGCATCATCCAGCTGTCCAGCATCCACTTCAGGCTGGTCAGTGAAATCAAAGCAGGTGGGAGAGGTACAGGACCCATTCTTAACTGTGGCGTAGTCAGTGACAGACTCGTGACGACTCCCACAACTTGGAGATGACTGGTCTGTGTATGAAGTTTCTTCCACTTCGTCCTGGTCCTTGCTATGAGAACTAGATGACATCTGAGAATCCTCCATGTCCCCTAAACAGATGGGGTGGGGAATCAATGAAACTTGAAATTAATCTTTTCCAAGTGAACACACAAATATCCCAAGATTACAAGTTAGGATATATTGATAAGTGGTAGATGAATTCTATCCTACATGCTGTAAGAAAATACTGCGTGCAATGCAACTTGTAGCCTACATTATAGGTCTTCAGTAAGAAGTAGGCCTAACCAAATAACCGCCCCCCCTCCATCACGCTGCCCAGTACATAAGAGACCGATAGGCAATCAGAATTCCTGTCTCGAATTGAAACATGATTCAAAAGCCACTCAGTTAACAGCCTGTAAGGGAGAAATTAAATTAAGAGGGGCAAGTAGCCTGCATTCACCCATGACTAACGCTGACCACCAATTTATTTTATGAACAAGTGGATTTATAAAAATCACTGGAAATGTAACGTTACCTGTTGACTCGACAACCTTATTTTCTACTCTCCTCTTTTTTGGAATCGGGTTGCTTTTCTTTTCCTCCTCCTTATTTTCTGTCACTGGTTTCTCGCCGTTTCTTTTACTTTGAGCCTTTGAAGATCGGTAAATGAAGAATGCTGCACATACAGACAGCATTGCAATTATCCCGAGAGCCATTAACGGACCGTAACCTTTCATCAGTGAAAAGAGTGGATTAAGATCACGGCTATCCAGGGCGACGCTTTTACTTTTCTTCACGACCATTCTGACATTCGCTATAAGGACCTGCTGGTATATCTAGCGGAGTCCGCTTGTTCGCCTGACGCGTGTATCTTCTTCGCTTGCAATGACCTCTTGTTGCGGCACTGATAAAATCACTCCCTGCAATCAGGTGAGCTCCCTGCCAATTGGCTAATGCCTTACAGCGGCTCCTGCATCAATGTACAAGGAGTAAGCTGCACGTGTAGAGGATAAAGGGGGAGTGGAGCGATATCAGCCACTGATGAGAACCCATTTATTCAGTAGCGTAAGCTACACATCATTTGTCACCTTGCGGTAAAGATTAGACCGAGCGGTGATGTTCTGCACGCAATAGCAATTTTGCAGTTAGGCTACAAAGTAGCCCACGTCTTTAGCCAGCCTTTATCACCTCACATCCTTTCATATAATAACTTACCCAAGAAAGGTGTTTTACGAAGAATCGTAAGTCATAGACCTCTGGGCTATATGTAGTATACTTCAGGCAGAGTAGCCTAATCAAATTTGCAATTGTAACATTTATTAGGGCCTATATAGACTAAATGAAGACACGACGTAATTTAAAAAATCAAGCGCCTCTGCGAGAAAAAAAGTTCTGTCATGGTGGATCCCCGATACTGGAATATTCCCATTAATACAGACCTGCTATTTCAGGGCATTTCCCCTAGATTTGAAACTGGTTATCTATCCCCAACCAACGGCTCCACAAAACAGTCACGCGATGCAATGCCATCTTCTGGTCAAATGCCACACTTCAATATGTGTGAAATAAGATCTGTAAAGGACCCAATACCCAATAGCCTACGTGGATTGACAATATTTGACCATATGTGTGTTAAACTTCTAGGAAATCCCCAGAGGAAAAAATGCAATTTACAACAATCTTATTTTGTTTCTTTCAGAAACAATTCAGATCTTATATTATCAACTGTTTTTTTTTCTGATCTACAGTTATACTGTTCTGTTTGTCTTTTTCTCCTAGGGGGGGTTTAGGAATACGCGATGTAGAATTCAAGATTTCAATATTCAAGCTATTTACTTCTGTGAGACAAAATACACAACTGTTGCAACAAGTGATTTTTCTTGTTGTTCCGTTGTCCTTATGTCTTTTCATCTCTTGCTGGCTTGGTGTGGAGAGCATGGACTGATGTGTGGATGCTGTGCTGGTCTGTATGATGGCCATGATTTATTAGTGTGTGTTTTTGTTCTGTGACTGCACAGGCGTTCAAGGAACTCTGCCTCAGCGGGACACTCCCCTGAGCCAACATGGGGGGAAGCAGCAGGTCCTGAGGTTCCTGAGGAAGGATTAAGGGTCACAATGGCTTTGTTCTACAACATTATAGTCAGATAAGTGAATGACCAAGCATAGTGTGTGTGGCCACAGGGAGTGCTGGGGATGAAATAACAGCACATAGGCTTCCCATCTGAATAGGGAATCTCATGTTCAATGTTCCTTGACATCATCTACACACAAGTTTCAGAAGAGTTTTCTCTAAAACTTGTGCTAACATTTTATCTTCTGCTCTAAAGCTTTGTGTTTATAACGTTTCAGGAATTTCACTCAAATGTACAGATGATATCACACCATTGATTTTAGTCCAGATTCATTGTCATTTGATCTGTTGCAATAGTGTGATGCAGTTCTGTTGTTGGTATTACTCAGCACAAGCTTTTGTTGTGAGTGTTTACAAAGTGAAAGGACTGTTGGTAACCAGTGCTGATAAATAGGCTCAGTGACTGTATTGTGGATAGAAAAACCTGGATGGCTCACAGCTTTTTTCACTATAAGACCGGTAAAACTGAGGCTGTTTAACTGCATCACATGCTTTTCTTACTTCAGACTGGATTATTGCAATGCTCTTATGCTGGAGTCGGTGAATCATCTCTTGTATGCTTACAGTTGGTTCAAACCGCAGTGGTCACACTGCTTACTGGGGTAAGGAGGCACTGCACAGGCTTCTTGTCAAATTCAGAATCCAGTGTAAATTGACTGACTGTTTTTAAAGGTGAATGGTCAATCCCTGATCTATATAATAGCCATGTTAAGCCCATATACCCCGTCACACCCAATAGGCTTGCATCCTAAGACCATCCGATTATGTTTGTGACTCTCACTAAAAGATGAAAGTGCCAATGCGTCACGTCAGCCTACCACCTGAAGTCAGATTCTGCATTATGACTGTTCTGAAAGCCGTGTTCAAAGTGCTCTTTTGACTTCTGTTGAAGAGCCTGTAAATGCATAGGGATATGGGGATAGATTTCCTATTTGTACTTTTTTGTATTTTATCTTGGTGTTTTGTCACTGGACTGTACAGAGGTTGTAACACCACCTTATGTTCTTTTTATTGTGAAGCACTTTGGCTGTAAATGTAATATACTATATAAATTAAACTACTTACTTGCTTACAAGAAACATTTCTCTCTCTCTGTGTGTCTCACTCTTTGAGTGTGTCCAATAAATGGAGAGAGAGAAGAAAGTGGGAATATAGACACAGAATCCAGAATCTAACAAAAGTGTTTCAGAATCAGAAATGAGAACTATCTCATGTAGTTTAATTTAGAATTGAAATGAAACCGTGAGCGTTCCACCTGCCTCTAAAGTGCCACTCAGTGGAGAACTATGGAAATCACAAGACATTCCCCAGCCTCCCATCACTCGGCTTTTCACTGGCTGTCACTGACCTGTCTGATGATGACAGAATAACTGTGTGGTGAAGATGTGAACAGGATTGCCATAAGAACTGATATGAAATAGACAGACAAACACAAAAATCTCCTCAGCACCTTCAGGGCAGCTGTACACTACTATGAGGAGAGGGAATCAAAAGGAGGCTCTGAGCCTTACAGACAGCAGCCCAGAGGCCTACCAATCTTTCAGGGACTACTAAAGAGATAGGAGAGGTGTAAGAGGCTTCTGTGAATATGCCTAATATTCTAAGCAAATTAATTCTTCTTTAATGCATACTTATGGAATGTATATCTATGATATCAAATACATCACTTGTCAATTGAATCTATAGAAGCTGATACGTAAAGTAATGACAAGTAAAAAATAGTGTCACATTAAACCTTTTTTTCATTTTCAACAAAATATATGTCTTTCTTTGAAAGGCTACAAACAGCATATCCAAAAGATGATACTGTAACATAGTAAAGAGTAGAGCATATCCTCCTCTGATTGGTCTGTAGTGGACACATGCCCATCTAATTTCATCAGAGATAACAGTCACTGAACCAATCTTGATTCTTTTTAAAGAGTCTGTGATGAAAAGGCCCTGGTGATAAGCTTCCCAAAGGCACTGTGATATTGGAAACAGCTTTAAAGACACAGATTAACTTGGGCATCATTACAGAAAACAAGAGAAGACCTCAGAAACAGACAATTTCCAACTTCAGTCTCCAACTTCAGAATGAACTACAACCAATCTGACAACAGTAAGCAAGTAGTGGAGTGTGGTCCAGATCTGAAACCTTTTCATGAAGAACACGCTGAACTTCAACATCACAATGAGCAGAGAGACCATGCAGCAGTTTTGGAAGAATCTCATTCAAGCCATGATGAAGCAGTAAGAGGCCCTGTTCAACATGCACTTGCCAGTCTGGAGTTTGAGGGTTGGCCAGTTAGTCTCAAAAGGATTCCTGCAATGAAGAAAGTACTGAGTGACCTTTACGAGATGGACTCATCAACAGAGGAGGAGGAGAGTCCACGTATGGAAATAGACAAACAACACATACGCCATGACAGAGGGACCAAAAGACCTCATTCAAATGATTCATACAGGCTTTACCCAGGGCAAGTTGTCACATGTTTTGAAGAAGAGCTGAACTTTAATCATACAACTGACTATCACAGTTTGAGTATAACTAGAGCTGAGTGCAATGAAATCTCATGTGGAATGCCTGTAGATTTTCCCACAGAATGTGAACTTCCAGAAAAAGATGAATTAAGTTGCATGAATGGCTTTATAAAATAGATTTAGTCTACCTTTATGTACTGGCATTATACTACTTAATTTGTCCAACTGTATGAATGCAATGTCAAGTCTAGGCAACAAACAAGATCTTTTATCCACACAGATAACCTAATGCGCACCCCGTTCAAACTAATCACACTTCAGCTGCAGAACATCATGAGGAGGAGATGTGAACAGGATTTCCATAAGGATTGATATGATTTGAACAGAATTTTTTGATTGTAGTTATGGGATTACAGCTGTCAAAATAAAAATGCACAAATGAAACATTTCATCCAAAATTAATTATTAATGTGTGGCTTAGAGTTGGTTGTAAAATGATTTAAACTGATGTTTTGGCCAGTTGCTTTCTTTTGTATCCACAGTTGTAACTAGGACAAAGCAAACTTTGTATCTGACTATCAGACATCAAAAAAATAAGCCTACAATATAAAATAGCCAATATGTTTTTAGGGCATGAGTGCCTTTAAAACTAATACAAACTCAAACTGATTGTGAGTTTATCCTTTCTGACCTATGACCCAGTTGAACTATGAAAATGCTCTCATCATCAAATCTGAACAAGATCTGATAGTGCCTCCTTTTTATCAGGCCTACTAACTAAGAAGCATAGACAGAAATATGTTGGCCTAATTGGTTTCTGAGAATTTGTAGTAAACTAAAAATAAAGCTTCTGTGCTGAGGAATAACAGACTTTTAATTAACCCTCATGTTGTGTTTGGGTCAAATGTTTTTTTTCCCTTTTCCCCTCTCAAAAATGTACTTAATCTAATTGGATGGTCATGGGGCTCCATGACTTTATTAATACAGGCTATCTGAATACATAACTGTTACACCTGCAGTGTTCTGATCAAAAATTACTGGACTATAAGAAAACTGACGGGTGAGACCAAAGTAAATTGGTTTTCAGGCACATACAGTCTTACCTACAGATCAGATGAACAGAGTAAGTGTGTTTGTCACTTACACAAACATAAACACACCCCTCATTCCCTATTTTTGCTTCCAGTGACAGCCTCCACAAAATAAACTACTTCCAATAAAATCTCTCCCTTACTGAATTATATAGGCTTTGTTCAGTGAGGCCTACAGGCCATAATTAGTACACAAACGTTTTACATTTGTAATATTCAAGAGAGCATACATTGATTAAGAAGTCTATCACAAAATTTGATAATCATATGTATTATATCAAGTTAAAAAATGCTACGGTAATTTCTGATCAGAACACCAACGTTTTAACCATGAAACGAACACAACAAGAGGGCATAATAGGTGTATTGCTGCCATTTTAAACTCCATTGTTCCAAATGCGCATGTGGGTCAAACCCTCATGCCCTAAGATTATTCATTAATAACAAAAACTTATCCCCCAGCCCAACAGCTAAGAACACAATGTATTGAGTAACGATCTCTTTATTTGGGTCCATTGAAATGAATGCCCAATTTACAGCCCGAGAATGACCTCACCACCTCACACATCGATTATTGTTTACAAGCACTTTAAGGGCAGTCGTACAGTGGGCGGTCTTCATTCAAACACACATGCGTAAAGATCACATGGCGCATAAAGACTTTCTCAACACACCGAGATAAACAGTTTCGTCCTTTTAAAAAATGACTATAAAATTGCAGAAGGACTAATATCCAGTTGCGTTCAATTACCTTTAGAAAACTTGGGAAACTGTAGTAAAAGTAACCAGCCTTCACTTTCATCGCATGTTCATATTTGCTATAACTTCTGGAAGGAGATACATAGACATATCTCGTGTACATCCGAAAATCTTTGCCTTGTTGTGACAGGCGGCGGCGGAGGGAGCAACGGTGGTCATCTAATCTTTACGAAGCAACATTTTACGGATTGTGCCATTATCCGTTGTGTTACATTATTTTATTTTAAGTCAAATGATGTTGAAGCCCTGTTGTATTTACAGCACCGGAGTGCTTTGTGTTATTGTTTTAATTGCGGGGATATCATTGGTGTTGTCGCAGTTCTTTCCCACGATCCTGTACAATGGGATAAAATCGGTGAGTTGACAAAATTACTGCCTGCTCTATATAGGTCATAGTTCAGCGTAAATGTTTTTTGTCGTTTAGCAGACTTAATGTGATATTGTGTATATCGAACATGTAGCGTACAACGCACATTGTGTATAGCATGTTAACTTTCATAGACATAAGCCTAGATAAACTCTCATGAACTTGAATGTTGGTAGGTGTAGGTGAATAACACATCACTTCTGACTGCGTGACCCTTTGCTGTTTAGGAGGTGGTGTTGAAGAATGGCACAGATGCATTTGCGGCCTGGGAGAACCCGCCCCCGCCGGTTTACATGCAGTTTTATTTTTTTAATTTGACCAATCCCTCAGAAGTTTTGACTGGGGAGAAACCTGCAGTAACAGAATTGGGACCTTATACCTATAGGTGAGTTGGGGGCAAGGTCTTCCTAACATCCAGGTCACAGACTTATGTTGTGCAACAGTCATAGGATTAAGAGGCAAGGAAGTGGGTTGTTGTTGAGCACAAGTGGAACTCAAGTGCACTGCAATTTGGTGCTTATGGGTGATCTCTACAGGTTATGGTGGCAACGGGAATATAAACCGCATTTGTTACATGCCATCTATAGAGAACACAATGTCTTCTTATGTGACAGCAGCATAGTGTAGGCTAATGATTGGGAAAACACAATTGGGGCTGGATGTAGTGCATACTGTGGTTTGGTGTGTCTACATATGTATGATCAGGAATGTGTGCACCTGTCTGAAACCAGCCCCAAAGTTACACTTTGACATACATTGGAAAGTCTTTGTGTGGTTGTTCCAGGGAATATCGCCCCATGGAAAATGTTACTTTCTTGGAAAATGGCACCAAAGTTGAAGCAGTCAATCCTAAGACATATGTGTTTGAGCCCAGCATGTCCAGAGGATCAGAAGAGGATCTCATCCGAACTGTCAATATCCCAGCAATGGTAAAGCTACATTTACACAAACATGCGCAACCTCCCACACAAGCCTATATTGGCAGGTTGTTCCTAGGAATAAGGAGAATCTGTTATAATTACCAGTGTTTATTTGAAAGAAACACTGGTGTGCTTCAAACTGTTTTGAATGAATAGCCTGCAATGACACTCATTGTGGCATCTTTCTAATTATAGACAGTCTGTCAGTGGACTATTGTAATGTATAAAATAAAATCTCAGGAACAGTGTGGTAGCGCTGCTGTTAATCCAGACATTAACTCTGGGTGTTGTTGCAGACAGTAATGGAGAGGGTGAAGGACATGCCTCTAGTCCCAGTTCTGGTGTCAAACTATATGAAAGGGGAAGGCATCGGCCTTTTCACCACCGTCTCCGTGGGAGATTTGCTCTGGGGTTACGAGGACAAACTCCTGGAAATGGTCAAAAAGTTTGACCCATCCCTCGATACCATGTTTGGACTCTTTTATAAGGTGAGGACTGTCCTAGTGAGGGCAGATAAATACTCTCTTTTGAAGAGACGCATTCTAACCATTTGAATTTCTGTACAGGCCCGCTGATGACTCAGTTTTTGTCCTCACATTCATGACATCTGTAATACAGGGGACCTTAGTACACTACAGGTGTCACAAAACTCCATTACATAAGTAGACAGCTGTACCTTGTGATATTCACATGTATTATTCTGAGTCTGTAGCCAGTCATCAATTGCTTTTGTTTCTTCAAACACTGACCTACTGGGCCAGTGGTTGAATTAGGTTATTTTCTGAAAGAGATGTTTGTTCTGCAGTGCTGTGCATAAGCCTGTTATTTTGATGCTTGTTATGCAATTCACTGAATAAACCAGTGCATTATGTGTGGGCACTCCTACATCACTGGAGAATGTATCCTCTAGTGTCATTTATTCAGAAGTGGTATTTTCCATTCAAACCTCAGATGATCAAAGAACGTCAGTCACCTGTTCTGCGTGTGGTCTGTATTTCAGATGAATGGGACAGATGATGGTGTCTACAGGTTCTACTCTGGGTCTCAGAATTATCAAGACTTTGCCAGAGTGGCTTTGTGGAGAGGTCAAAAGTATGTGACAGTGAGACAAAAAACACAATCTCCTGATGAACTTGTTTCTGTTTGCTTTGTACTCAGAGAACGAGGAATGACAGTGTTTGCATATCTTATCTGGTCTCATCTCATTTCAGCAAAGAGGTCTTTGTCTTCTCATCATTGAGCTGAATGTTTTTTATTTGTTTAACTTTAGTTCTCTGCACTGGTGGACCTCTGATGAATGTAATATGATCAATGGAACCAACGGAGCCTCCTTTCACCCCATTATCAACCAGAATGAGACCCTCTATATGTTCTCCTCAGATCTCTGCAGGTATGTGGTGTTTGCATGACTTCAGCAGCATGAGCTGACTGTATTCTGCCATCCATCCCCTCCTTGTGTTGATAAACAATAGGTTAAGTTTGGCCAAAGAAACAAATGGAAATCTGTGGTAGTGAGGAGAGTGGATGGTGATGTGGATATGTGTTCCTATGCTACAGAAATGAAAAGTGTAGAGAGAAGAGAGAGAGAAGAGAGAAAACATTGCCATGGTTGTGTAAACCAGTTGGTCCTGTAGGGATGAAGTGCCACTCAGTACCAGTATTCATAATTCCTACCGCCTCTGAAATCACTGAAATCACCACTATTCTTATGTTTTTTAACCCATCCTTCTTTTCTCCAGGTCCTTGTACGCTGTCTTTGAGAAGGAAGTGTGGGTGAAGAACCTGCCAGCCTTCCGGTTTGTGCCACCAAGTGAAGTCTTTGCCAACATAACCATCAATCCAGCTAATGCAGGTTTCTGTGTTCCCCAAGGGAACTGCCTAGGCTCTGGTCTCCTCAACGTCAGTCCCTGCAAGCAGGGTAAGCAAAATTGTGTGCGTCTGTGTGTGAGTGAAAGGGAACTGCTCCAACTGGAACATGTGACAGGAAGTGATTCATCTGGGGTCACAAAAAGTGTGATAACATTTGTGTGTGGGCAAGAGTCACATGTGAGAGTTTGTCAAGGAGTTTCAATAAAAGAGCTGACCATGGAAAACCAATGTAAGATCTTTGTGGACCACTAGAAATGTGAACCTTTGATACTGGTCATGGGGGAAAAAATGTGAACACAACGTGGCTGACCTTTCTTCATGATTATATGTCATAATCATAATTTTCTCCTCCACTTTTGTTATGCTTTGGAGCCCAGAACACATAGTTATGAATGAAGTAGTTCACAGTCTTTGTTGTCTGCTTCCCTGTAGAACCTTATCATTGTCTTCTTTGTGTTCGCTCCATAGGTGCCCCGATCATCATGTCCTCACCACATTTCTATCAAGCCGATGAGAAGTTTGTTGAGGATGTAACTGGAATGAAACCCAAGAAGGAATACCATGAGACTGCTATCGACATAAACCCAGTAACGGCCCTGTCTAGCTTGTCATAAGCACAGTACTGGCCCTGTCTGGCTTGTAGTTTCACAGTGTGGCCACTTGAGGGCACTGTAGAATTACCATTAGCTAGAGAAAATTCATGCACCTCATGTAAACCCTTTAGAAAATGAATTCCAGAGAAAAATTCTTACCGACTGTTAAGCCATGTTGGCCTTAGAAGACTGGCGTCTGCTACAGTAATGTGATTTAAAAACACTCAAAATATTTTTGGTTAAGTTAAGAAAATCCTTTCACTTATAAGGATTGCCGTTGTTGTTATACATGGCATCTCCTGGTTGAGCTAATCAAGGTCCAAGCTGTTGCTGCACATAGACACCATCAATATTGTTCCACTCTTGTTACCTCACTTTTCTGATAGTCTAACTTCATATATATTTTGAGTACTTGCTTACTTGTTGTCCTCCTGGTTTACGGTGCGTAGGGCTTAAAACTGCAAAGGCTGAAAAGAAAAAGTGTTAATTTTGCTGTACTCTCCGGGTGAATCAATTTTTACCCATAAAGCATTGAGAGATAAACGCAATGGCACAAGCTTTGCAAATTAAGAGATTTGTTAAGAAAGCATTTTAAATGTTTTAAAATCCAGTTAAGTATACCGTCAATCAAGCTTTGTTTCTGTTTAGATGTAAGATGATAAGTCTGGATTAGAGAAGAATTTTTGCACCAAAGATATAGGCACACAGTCTTTGTGCTAGGTAGCAGTGTGTCTGCCATGCTAAAGAGATAAGCAGTGGTTTATGGAGTTGTTTGTGAGATGTGGTCTCCCGCTGATGCTTAGATAAACTGATAACTTATCTGTCTGTCCAGCGTCACATCAGCAGGTACTAACCTCATTGTCAAAGCTACTGTCTAGTGACAGTGTGGAGTGGCCGAGATCTGGCCACATCAGGAAGAGACAGAAAGAAAGGTAGATGATAAATGGCTTGTAAAAGCTGAGGATTAGAGAGGCATTCTGTAGAAGTGTAGATGGAGGAGAATTAATATGTTGCTGAGGCAGTTACTGTCCGCTCAGCATTTTGCTACATTGTGCTTGATCACACAAGAAGCTCTCAGAATAAGCAGTAGTGTTCTTGGTTTGTTACTTTGTTAGTTTTAGTTGAAACCATATTGTGTGTCTTTCTGCACATAAAGCAACATAAACTGCATGTGAAAAAAATGTAGTTTTGTAGAAGAAAGATGTAGAAGGATATCTGTGTCACTCTGTAGGTCAGGTGCGGTTATCTCACTGTACACACACAGCAGCCAAGGAGATGGAGATGAGTGGCATCTCTAGCATGTGGACTAGATGTGACCTCTGAACAAGACTGTTTGGACAACAGATAGCACTAGAATAAGCCTGCCTGTGCAGTGTTAACTATTGGAGTGCTTCCAGTAAGCACCAAAGTCCAGCAGCTTCTCTTCTCTTCTCTTCTCTTCTCTTCTCTTCTCTTCTCTTCTCTTCTCTTCTCTTCTCGCTGCCCTGGTCTTTTCCCACTTTGGGGAATAAACACATATAAACATTTCACAAAGACCTGTGGTGCTGATGGCCATAGAGCAAGCACTAGAATGCTCTATGTGCTATGGCGAGTCCTTGATACCTATAAAGTGAAAATAAATCGTCTATAATTGAACTTATAAAATGGAAAAAAAGTGAAAAGATTCTGTGTGTGTGTGTGTGTGTGTGTGTGTGTGTTTATGCCCTCATGAGTTGTTGACAGCCTGTTTGTCTTTCCTCAGCTCACAGGTGTTGTGCTGCGCGCTGCCAAACGGCTCCAGGTGAACGTGCTTGTAGAGAAGATTGAGGCCTTTAGGTAAGTGTCTGTTTTTTGGTCCAGTACAGGACTAGTTTAATACCATGCAGTAAAACAGCGCCCCACATTTAAAGTCATCCATCATCTTGTTTCTGTAGATGAGAAATAAAACACTGCACATTATCAGTACATTTCTGTTTCTATATTATTTGCTGGTCTCACTGTGGTTCTAGAGTATTTCTTCAAAATAGTTGGACACAGTGTGTTTTATTGCCCTCCGAGGTGAAAAGGCTAAGGGTTCAAATGAATGAGATTGACACTTGTTGCATTAATGTAAACTGAGACAGGTATCATCTCTTTGGTCACGTCAAGTAAGAGTTTGTTTGTTGCTTGGCTGTTTTTTTTGCAACATAAGACAGACTATTGAACCCAGGATTGCAAATCTCACTTTATAGACTTTATCTTTGCCCTGAAATAGATTACAGGGCAGGTTGGGAAGAGGTTGTATAGCTTATGTTGTATACCAACGTTTCCTTTATTGGATGACCTTCAACACCATGCTCCAGAAATTTCCATCTCTTGACTGCTGAACATTCTGAGTTATGTTCAACTAAGTCTCACCCCCCTCACTTGCTCTCTGTCCTCTTCTTCAGAGCAGAGTGGAGGCTGTACTGAAGGCCAAGCTTCCTCGTAGAAACACAAAATCTCACAATGAGTTTCATTCATAGACACATGACTTTTACTAACATCTTTTCCAGTCATCTATACCATAAAGTTCTGTTTAGTCTCACCTAAAATGGTGTGACTGTTGGTTTCTGGTGTTAGCAATAGTCTTAACTTTAGAAGTACAGTTGGCCTTGTTGCTGTGTGATATCAGTATGTGGTCTGTGATCTGTTGTGCAAACACTGCAACACGTTTCTTAAGACATAAGCACAAAATGTTGCAACAGGTGCAAAACAGCAATGTCTCGGAGTGTAATGTCCTTTCCATCTGGCCTCCCCTGCAGTGCAGATCTGCTGTGAATTATGGGTGCACATGGTCATGGTGACTCACACCTGTCCGCAGTGATGTCATGGTTATCTGTATTCCTGGCATACATGAGTCCAGCGTGGAAAAGCCTTTGCTCTCTGCACTGTGTTCTGCCTTTCTTCCTCTGTAGTGAGGAGGTAGTGCCCTGTTTGACCACTGGAGATAGTTCTCACCACCTCTGAGTGGCGAGAGGCAGATGGCCTGTTTTTCTGTGGCCACAGTTATTTACTCAAAAAACGCTACTGTCTGCTGACCCATTTCAGGCTGTTGTGGCAACGACCTCTCCTGCACTGTGCGTGTGGGATGTAAAACAAACTAAGTTCTAATGATCTGATGGTGAGGAGGGCCAAGCATTCGGTGGGAGAATGCATGTAGTTTAATGATTCTCATAGATCAATAAGCGACTGGGCCTTGCTTCTTAAAACTCAGAAGAAAGTTTATTTACTATTACATTAGTAACATTACTGACCAGAATTCATCGAAGATGGTAGGAATTGTTTAAAGATTAGTTCATAGTAATGTAATGTAATGCTTCAATGTAAAATAGGAAGATCATTAGAAATAATTATAATGAAGAGTATAATTAGGAATAGTTATTAGATAGATATTTGCTTTATTACATTGTTGTACAGTTGGACTGTGAATTATTGTATAGTATACAGTATATTATCTAGAAGATGTAATTGTACTGTACTGTAAGCATTATACTATTCTGGGACTTCTGCTATCTGGTATTCAGATCTGTGATGGTATCAGTGTGTCCATTGGACTGACAATCTGCTCTAATGCTGCATGACTTTTGACCAGTTGAGGTTCTTCAGCTCTGATGTTTCTCAAAACTGATAAGCCACTTCAGATTGTTTATGTGAGCTGAAGTCAGGGCTGCTCTAGTTGCATAATGTTGAATGCTCGTATTTTCATTATAACATTTGTTATTATCACCTGTAAGCTTAGGTAATAAGTCTAACGAGTGATTATAACATAGCCTCCAGTAATTTCCAAAATAAATTGCGTGCAAGGGTTGCCTTGTCTAATACAAGTTCCTTCCTGTAACAATTCCCAGGAACAGCTATCAGTATGGCAAGGTCTGCATGTATTGTTGTTTTGTTTGGGAGAGGGTGATCTAAGTTTGTGAACATTAGGTAACAAGGAGCTGGAACCAAAAAGAGGCATAAACATGGATGAGTGAGGGGGATAGCTTTTCAAAAGACACATCATTTGCCAATGTACTGCTACACTATTGATGTTTAGGGCTTAATCTCTGGAAACAGATTCCTGAGACAAGACCATTTCCTCTTTCCCTGGACATTTACAGGACAAAAATATGTTCTCAAAGATATTTTACTCTCAAAACCTGCAGCAATTCTAATTCGAATAGCCTTAACAGCAGCACAACAAATGGAATGGAGCTGGAATCTCCTTTCCCTTAACACGTATGTACTGTAGGCTTCACAGAAGAATTTGTCTGTATTTCGGCACCAGTCAAAGATCTTAACAGGATCATTCACCTGCTTGGTGTTTTCTGCATGCAAAGGAATTTGAGGAACTCAGAGGTAGAAATTAGGCCAGCTTGGGCTCCACAATCCTCTCAAGATCACCCTGGACGGAAAACATCCTGTTCAAGTTTCAGGGATCTGTGCAAGTGGGCTGGCTAGCTCTGTTCTCAATATCCTCCACTTGCCCACTCCACTCACCCCCTAATGACTGCCCTTACCACCCAGCCCCACCCCACGCCACCCAGGCACGCACACCATGTTGGTTTCCCAACAGGGAAGTTGTCTTCATCCCATAGGCTGACTGCAGCCAAGAAACACTCGTGATGTGAGGACAGGGGAACCAATGCAGTAATGTGCCCTCATCTGCAGGGTCACCAGCCAAGCGTCATAAGTATTTATTTAAGTCTATTTTAATATGGCTTTGGCTGCTGCTTGACACTTTACTAGGGCAGGAGGTGAGGGCACATGTCCTCTTTTGTTTGGGTTACAGTGGGCCAAGAGGGAAGCCAGTCCGACTGTTTTGGTGGCTCTCCTATGAAAATAGTATGCCTTGTTTTGTAAACTCGTGTGAATATTTAGTCGCAAAATTACATCTAGTCGGTAGTGCTGTCGGAGTATTGTATTTGCTGTGTAGAATGTGTAGAATAACCTTGTTTCAGTTGTTTCAGTTAAAACCTTTAGTTGGTGTAAAATTTCAACAAATTACCATATTGAATAGTTTATGTCATTAATCATGATTAACTTTATAGTTTCATGTGATTAATTGTAATTGAACAAATTGAATCATTTGGCAGCTATTTAGATTTAGTGTGGATACTGTATGTGTGTGCTACTAATTAAACATGTAATGGCTTCTGAGATAAAGTGAGAACAGAAAGGATCAGATTCCAGTGTGAGATCAATTTTAAGCCCTTGCCAGTGTAATTTAACACTGTACTATGAGCTCCTCTCCCTTGTTCACACACATGCTCTTCCTTCTCTACTCAGCTGATCTTGCTGGTGTCATTCATGGCTGTTTCAGCTCTCTAAGGACTGGCACGAGTGGTGGGTCCATGTCATAGCAAAGCATGTTACAAGTTAGCCTACTAACATGAAGTCTGGGACCTGGAGTAGAATGGTGTAACTCCATCAACTATTTCTCCCAGCTGCTGTGGAACAGAGATCTATAGTTAGACCAGTTTGTCACACACACATGTGACTTTGTCCACAGACAATACCATAACTATGACCATCAAGCTACAGAAAATGTTATTGGGGAAAGTAGTCCAAGCTTGTGGGTTTGTATAGGACTTATGTTCCTTATGTGTGGAGTGGGGCAAACACCTTCTCTTTATTGAGTTGAAATAGCCGTGAAGTTACAATTTGTGAGTGACATTGTACAACAATTAGGTCACGTCAAACTATTTATTGATTTTTCATTGGATGAGATTCAGTTCATGTGTCATCATGAGTGGTTAAGAGGCCTACTCAACATTTTAAGTACCGACCCCCATGACCACCCTTTTTTTTAACACTTTCCATGAACACCCTCAATAAATACCTGTCACGGCAAATCAAAATTTACAAAATTGTTCAACAGGGATAAAACTGTTAACAGAGCCTGTAGATTGAATGCATGAAGCATCTTTGCTGTGCAGCAGCTGCTTCTGGGAGCTATTTTTGACTACCTCACTGATAAATATTTAACTGCCCGAAATATTTAATCAATTCTAGGGCTCATGGCTGACAGTAGGGTAGGGATAGTAAAGACTGTCCTTGAAGGTAATAATAAAGGATGACCACATTTCCTACAATTTGTGTATGTGAATTCTTTTTCTTTTGTCATTGTTCTTGTACACAGTGAGACGGGTGTTGTCAGGACCTTGGTGTTCCCTGTGATGTATCTCAATGAAGTAAGTGTGCTTTTCATGTTGACTTCCAGACATATGGATAAGCTCCAAGGAGCCTTCTCCTCACATGGGCCTGAAATTAGTTGTTGTTCTTCCCCTCTCTTTTGTTATTGTTCAAAGTCGGACTCATTTAGTGATTTATACTTGCCATTTATTGGCGTTCTATCCCGCTACGCTTTAAGGAAATCCCTGTAGGGTTTGTACAATACTATCTTGAGCTTAGATAATTATAGAATGGAAGGATGTTTCGCAAAACAAAACAAAACAAAACATCTGCTTTGGCATTGGCATTGTGCTTGTTCTGCTCACCTTTGGCCCTATAGCAGTGTTAATTCATATGGTGTATTTCCATCTAAACAGTAATGTTAGTTACAACAATTGCATCCAAAGAGCTACTCTGAGGATTTTATACAAAATCTTTAATGTGGCATGTGAGCTTAGCATTGTTTTGAGTGGAGCAAAGGTCACCGCATTACACTGCAAAATTTCTTATCAACCCACTGGAGATCTTAAAGCGTTTTTCAGACCTTTCCACAAAGCTCCCACCCAAGACCATTTCCTGCCAGATGCTGAAGGGAAAACAGTTTCTCAGGAGTATGATGGGTTGGACGCTGTACATAGGTCTCCTAGATTTTTCAGCAATCTGGAAACAGAGAGGATATCTTTGTTTCTGTTGGCTATGGTTTAAGGAACTCAAGACCTCTTCCCTTCTGCCATTCTCATGTCTGTGTCCTCAACTCATCTCTCTATGTAGAGTGTTGTCATTGATGACGACTCTGCTAAGAAGCTGTTGAGCGTGGTGGCCGAGGCCAACGTGGTGATCAACATCCCCTTCATGGTCATCGGCCTGGGGGTCCTCTTGGGCGTGGTCTTCTTGGCCCTCATGTGCAGACAGAGAACCCCAGAGGTGAGGCTTCTTGAGTGACCATGTATATGTTCGTACATGTCAGCTACACATGGCTGTTATTTGTGTGTGTGTGCGTGTGTGTGTGGTGGAGGGGAAACTCATAGCCTGCCTGGTTGTTGTTTATTCTACAGAGTGACCCTGCCGAGCGCCAACCCCTGCTGAAGCCTTAGCCAGAAAGCGAGGAATTAGTCCTTGGGGAAGCCTGGACAAACTTGATCAAACCTGCCTCATAGCTACCAGGCCAGCATTGGCAGCCCGCTCTGAACCAAGCATGGCCACCACACCCTCACTCCATCTAACATTGCTTAATGCATGGCACTTTACTGCATCCCCAGGGCTCCTTCCCTTTTGTGACCCACCACTGATTTCAAAGCTGTCCTTAGACAGATGGAAGGACACTTAGTAGTGCCATACTGCTTTTAACTCTCTTATTTGACAAATAACTCATCTTGCTTGGTTAAATCATAATTTTAACAATCACTGTATTTTGAAATAGCGACTTTTTCATTCATTTTCATTATTTTCAATTTAAGAGCAAGAGGTTAAGATCATATGAGATAGACACTGTGGGAAAAAAAATAGCCTTTAACTTGAGCTCTAAAATAGGACACAATAATCCAGAGTGGCTTGTGATATTGGCAATGGCTGAAAAAGTCTTCCTCATTTGGCAGTTTTTCAGGACTATGAGGTGAATGATAGGATGGCCATTTTTACGAGGTGTGTGGCAATATTGCACTGTGTGACGTATTAGTGACATATGTGGGCCAGAAAGGAATCCTTAAATACCCTTTGACCTATTAACTACTGGAAGGGACATGATCCACTCTTTGGCCACTCACTATGAATGGAGCAGGCCTATAAAGAAGAATATCCACATGGATTTTCTTTATTTTTATATACAGTTTTAGCCATTTTGTAAGAATCAACTTTTTGTGTGTTCCTGCAATGACCCTCAATTGTTTCAGTGGGTCTCCAGTAAAGAGCATTATTCACCCTCAACCAGAAGTTGGAAATATCATAAATTGATCTGTTGATCAATACACAACATTTTCTGTCCATAATTTGGTATAATTGAGGAAGATTGTATTATGAACTGGTTAAAGTCACTTTCACTGGGAATTCAGATGTTATATCCTAGTTCTATTGCAATGGATGACTCCATGCAGGGTGTCAGTGACGTCCTTGCCATTATTATTGTAGAACTGCAGGTAGGAAAATGTTTTTTTTTAATAATCTCCTAATGTTTCATTTGAAGACTTGCGTTATTGGCTTCTCTTTATTTTAGACTCTTAAATTGTGGTTTTAGTTTCATCTCCACTAAATCAGAGATCTTGTGTCATTCATGGTGTCACTACAAATGTCAGCTTACCTGAAAGAGTTTCTGAAATCACCATGGTAATCCCTAAAAAACATGTAATGGTAAATTACGCTAAGAAAGCCTAGAGCTTTCTTACATTTTTTGTGTGAAAGTACTGATAAATATCACCTCATGCTAAGCTGGAGAACACAGTGAAGGTCAATAGGTCATACATAGTTGTGAGCATTTCCTCAGTCTAACAGTATTAGGGGAAAACAAATGATGGAAACCACCCCCAGACTTTTACTTTACCCAGTCATTCTGATAACTAGTCATTGAAGAGTTATGCTATTTTTGCTTGATTTTTATACATTCACATTTTCTTATTAGGTACCTGCTTTTGATTTTTTTTGTGTTGTCAGTGCTCTAGGTGGTGACAGTTCTGCCTACTTAGTCATGGTTGAATGTGACAGAATATTGCTTGGGCTGCTGTAGCCTCAGTGAGCTCCATTACTGCTAGTTAGCCCATTTGACCTCACTTTACCTGCACATCAGTGACTTCCACTGTCTTATTATGTGAAGACTGGAGCACTGGATCACTGGAGCATCATGAAGTGGTTGTGTTGTGTCATGGAAACAAACAAACAAACATTGCTCTGGATTTTGCTTTTGTCTTCCACCCATATGTAGTAAATGAGAGGTATTTATTTTCCTCTCCAATCTGTTACCAAGTTCTTACGTTGCCATCTGAATTGGACAGTGCTGTCTGTATGAGAATGTATTCTGAATGTATTCAGACATATCTCATACCTTTGAATCTGCTGTCGTCTGCACTACATCCTCCAGTCTATGTGTTTTACAAAATATTTGACCCACACACAGTTGTTGTTTCAGTCCAGTAGCTATGTCACGTTGAACAGTGTGTGTAATGCTAAATGACCAGTTTACATTACTCCATGTGTATGATGAATATGAAAAGATATGACCTGACTTATGATCAATCCATGAACTATGTCAATTTAATTTGACAATAATTTTGTCTTTTATTGCATTGTGCAAAACTGTGTTTTCTTTTCTTTTTTTCTAAAAAAAACAATGTAAACACCATAACTGCCAGTAAAAAACAAACACTATGTACATCGCCCATATTTACAAATAAATAACAGCAAATACATCAAATATCACAAATAAATTCTTTCCAAGAAACCAAATGTGCTTTGAATTGTTTTAAATTCCCATGAGTATATTTAGTGCTTCAACATGTCCTGGCACAAAAGAAGTGTTTGCTGGCGTAATGTTTCTTTGAAGATACAATTGTAACATATTTTCAACTAATTAATGCTGCAATTTAGAATATGGCACACAAAAGACAATATTTAGCACTTTTTCATGGAAGTTAAATGTGACCAGTATGTCTTTGGCTAGGGCTACGCCGGGTCTGTTACTGATGCATTAAGTCATGTCAGGTATACTGCAACAATTAGCTTCCATGATAATCAATGGAATTGGCTGCATCAGACATTAAAGCACTGCATAGGCCTACATTCTAAAAAAACATGCACCAGTCTTCTGAATTTATTTTGACGCAACATGACTTTATGCTTCAGTAATGTACTCAGTGTAGCCTAGTGTTAGAAGGTCTCTGAAGCCTAAAAATACATCTATACTGTGTGACTATGAACATGTGAGTCTTCTCACTTACAAGATGTTTTCAGACAGTACAGTAGCCTACAATTTCCCATGTAGTAAGAGTAGGTTGGCTTGTATTGCCTTGCCCTTAGTCTGGAAGCTACATGTGTTGGAAAGGTTCTTGTAATATTGAAATTGCTTGTTTGTCTCTTTTAGAATTCTCAGGACGATAACTATGGTTAATGGGAAATTCTCCAAACAGGGGGATTAGTCCATAACTTAGTTGTCCATTAATGTGGAAAAGGTCCTCTGTTTCATTAGAATTGTGATTGTCTCAAACTTCAAAGCTCAGTGTGGTTTGCATTCAACCTTCAAGAAATGTTTCTGTCCAGGTAGTTGTGAAATCCATACATTCAAGAGGTAAAACTGGGAAACGTACAGATATGCTTCCTGCAAAGATGAAAAGAATATCAATCTACATTCAGACCTAAACTGAGTAGATGACAAGCAATGTACCAGTACCAAGGAGACATCAAAGAGTTTCATAGCACAAACAGGGATTAATGGGGCACTTTACAACCTGTCATATCTAACAACCTTTACCCAGGGTAAAAACAATGCTAATAAATTTCTTGTCTTGCACATGGACATGTTAATTGTGCCAAGCTGTGCAGTGAAGCCAACAAGGGAAAGAGAGAGAGAAATCATGGAAAAGCTGCAGGCTGGGAGCAGTCCTCACCTGCAGTACTTTGTTCCACACTCCGAGTGCTCCCTGCAGCTGGCCCCTATGGGCTTTAGCATGTTCCAGCGCCAGAGGAGGGACCGCTTGGCACGGTGGATCAGGCCTGTGGCCCAGTCATCATGCACTGGAGCTGACTCCACCTGCAAGACACACACACACACACACACACACAGACGAGTCACATATTAAGGCTACACAGACCACACCAACAGGCACCTACTCTAAAGAGCAACACACGGAAAAAAGCAGAGCAAAAAAACTCCAAGTCACTTGTTACTGGTCCAAGTTACTACAAATCACCTATTAGTTAATGGTTAATCGGAAACATATTTAAAACCACTAGAACTGTAAACTTGTGCAAAAGGATTCAAAGTGTAACCAAAACAATCAGATTCTCCAAAATAGTACAAACATATGGTATTATGAATCAAATCAAATTCCATCCACAATGGTCACTACATACAGCAGTGTTTCATGGTGTTTGGGAAATTGAGTACTGACTGACTGATTGCTTACCTGCATAGGAGTGATGAGGGCCAGGAGTAGGCTTAGAGTAATCAGCCTCTGATCAATGATATTCATGTCTGTGGAGGAGCTGTGACTGAGACAATGAGAAAGGGAGAGAGATCCTTATATTAGCTCTGATTATCGCCAATTATCTTTTATCTGACAAGCCCTTTGTGAGGGCACTGAACACGTATGGGTGAGCAAAGGTCAATTGTGTGTGTGTGCATATATATATCTGCGTGTGTGTGTGTGTGTGTGTGTGTGTGTGTGTGTGTGTGAGACAGGGGGTGGGGTTATTTAGGGTGATTCTAAGTTAATGCTGGCTCCTTTTGCAATAACCTCTCTTTTACCTCAAAAGACACATCCCAGAGAGGGCAAATAGCCTGGGTCACAAAAAGAACTGACAGCTTTGTACAGGAGAGAATAGGTTTCATATTGGTGTATATTTGAGTTGAAGCTGCCATTATTTTACAGCTTTAGATTGTATAGAAATTGAAAATTCTGCTTACTGCCAGCACCCATTCATCAATCTTAATGTGCAAGCCTGTCATGTGCAGGGCTACTAGGCCAGGCAGTTGCATCCTGTGAACATCAGCAAAATTAGGAAATAATTTTATTCTCATTGTATCTCAACACCATGAAATGCTAAGTGGTGTTGCAGGGAAGTCAAATGTCAACAGACAGCCTAACAACAAAACACCATTACCCTCACACAATACTCTTCCATCAACAAGTCTTATTTAACTCAAAGTAGGAAATATGGTTTTCTAGATGCCGAGTCAACACAAATTTCTATGTCCTGAGGTGGCCCAGAGTGTAGAGATAGGCATTGACAAATAAAAGCAGTAGGGGGCGCTAATGTGAAACATACTTACAGGTATCTCTGAAGAATATTGTTCTTGTTTGAAGAGTGATAACGGTAATTTGCCTTGGACAAATAGGTGTGACCCCAGAGCTGGTTATAGACATTTGTTTGCTCTATTTAAATGAGAAGCCTACTGAAGAAGTTCAGAACTAAAATTCAAGATTGTTGTGGACTCTAAAGAGATATCCCAGGGAGAAGACATGCTGTGGGTGTCATACAGGCCACAGATGTGCTTGGAATGCAAAGCATGTCAGTATAGGGTCCTGGTTAACCGTGGAAGTGTTTGTGGGGGGGAGAGATCTTGCGTTTGAGCTTGGTGTCTGAAGGCTCACATTTGTGTAACATTTCTTTCTTGAAAAATACCATGATTAAAGGAACAAGGTACAAGGAAACCAGTTAAGAAGACATGATTTAATAATTAAGCAAAATCATTCATAATTTTCAGTCAGTTACCAGTTCACATCTTGCTATTGCATACTAACATGAACTTTCAGTAATCTCAGTTTACCAAGGTCAAAGAAGGAGTGACAAAGGGCATGGTGTAGTGGCATAAATAGGACTGTGTGAACTTTAGATCAAAGTCAGCTAATGGACAACATCACATTTTCCTTTACTTAAAAAAACTAAAAAAAAATTTAAAATTTGAAGTTGAAAGATGACAGCTTTGTCTGAATGTCAGTATGAATTGTACTATTAGACTATATTTTTCTAGCTTTGAGATAGAGTTTGCTGATGTTTTTCAACAAATATTCTCTGTCAAACATTCTAGCTTTTTTTGTACAAGATTGTTTGCATCTATTTCAGAGGAAAGTGGAATTTCAAAGTTGAAATAAGGAAATAATTAAGATAAAAGCTGAGCTGCATATTTTGTATATCAGTATGTTGTAGTTGTGTGCAGTTAAGGGGGAGGATCAGTGACTTGCCTACTTCAAAGAGTTATAATTAGAAAATGTCCTTGATGCTGTTCCTTGCAGGCTTGAATTGCTCTAATGAGACAAAACAACTTGATGTATTTACAGGCAGAAGTGATTTTTGATTGTGAAAAACTGCTGTAAAGAATTCTAGTCCATTCCTACCTAAGCACATAAGAAATCTATAAGAAATGTCAACCCTGTCATCAACAATATTCTTCAATTGATTGATTTAAGGTGTCAAGTATAAGTCATGGTCATAGCCAAAATACAGCGCCTTCCAAAATTATTGGCAACCCTGGTAAAGATGACTATAAATTGGAATTTTAAAAATCATCTTTTTGGATTTTATTTATTTTATTTTACTCATATTTTATATGAGAATAATCCAACTTCAAAGGGAAATGAATTAATCTGGAGAAAACACACTGCATCAGTGCCGATGGCACAATTACTGGCACCCATACAAAATAAGATATTATCATACTGGAATATGTAACTGAATAATTTGTCAATCCATATCCAACTTCTTAAAGTCAACCAAAGTGTCAATGTGGAATGAAGCGAGGTCAAAGCCCTCGTCATTTTTTATCATGAGAAAGATAACAGAATACACATTTTAAAGACAGACGGTCAACTGAAACTATTACAAACTTGCCTAGATTACAGGCTTCAGTTTATGTTGTAAATATAACAATACATGAGTTAGTGCTACTTTATTTTGACCTAGGACTTAATTACAAGGACATTTTTGCGTTACTTTCATGGTAATATTTTGTCTAACATTTTTGCGTTACTTTCATGGTTATATTTTGTCTGAAAGACATCTGAAACGACCTTTGATCTGAAATGACCCTTGATAGGTGGATATACACAAAATGCAAAGAGAAGGGACTCCACCTCAAGAATCATAACAGGATGTACAACTACCAGCTGCTTCCGGTTTCATGTGAGCACCAGAAATTTTCTGGTGTGCACCAGACAGTTTTATGTGTGCATCAGAATCATCTCATTTATTCTTCTTTCCCCATTTTCCTTTAGGGGCTCTTTAGAGACGGGAGGTAAGGGAGGTAAGAGAGGCCAACAAGTACCACTATTGGAGACTTCCAGAAAAAACAGCACCTTAGAATCACCAAGTCTTTTAAAAAATCTAGAATTGTCTCCCTTGATCTATTAAACATTCATACCAGGAAAAAGCTTTCTTGCCATTTAATTGCAGATTTAAACAAATGGAGTTGCTAGGGGTGGTGGTAGTGTAGTGGTTAAGGAACCTGGCTAGCGTGCAAGTAGCCTGAAAAGTTGTGGATTTGAATCCCAGCTGCCACTGTTGTGCCCCTGAGCAAGGTATTTAACCCTAAGTTGCTCATAGGGGAGACTGGCCCCTATAGTCTCCCTATAGTTGGCAAAAGTCACTTTGTATAAAAGCATCTGCTAAATGCATAAATGTAAATGCAATTGGGACTTCAACTATCATGCTTTATGGTTAGGTAGACTGAAAAACAAGCTTTTTTACCCATGGTGTTACAACAGCCCCATGACTTTCAACTTCAAAGTTCATATAAACAAAACATGGATTACTATTTACAAACTCAAGTCACCATAGTTGTCTCAATCCCTTGATGTTAGCAGCTTAGTAACCAATGGGCTGAGCTGAGTATGGACCAGAGAAGACTTGGCGAAGATAAGAGAAGAGCACAGAAGAGAAGATGATAAATTCTGGAGTCAGGGTCTCAAATCCATATCTTGTCAAAGGATTGTATTATTGGCAAAGGGTAGCTTTACAATGTACAAAATGCAGGGCTGCTAATAATGTGGTAGGCCTATACATAATTTTGGTACAAAACTATTTATTTATCTAAAATCCATTGTTCATTCAAATACATCAAATACTTCAAGGTTGGATTTTTAAAAATGTGCTTTACATGTGTTTTGTGGCTATGTAGATTACATTTGGACCAGGTTGACAATTACTCTTTTTTCATCAGGTCATGGCCACAGCACAACACAATGGGGATATTAACTGTTTCTGATATTAAAATCTGAATGAACCATGTAAGCCATGTAAGTTTATCAATTTGCAATCGTAGAATCTGTTTTCATTGACATTTTCATTGACATTTTTGCCCAGGTTTGTTGTTCCGCTTGGTTTAGTAAGCCTAGTTGGTCATTTTGGTCTCCCTTGAGGTATTTGAAGGTTTAAAATATAAAACAGCAGCAAACAATCCAGTGTCTTTGGATACCATTACCCAGTGGCCACACCAGCATGACCAGTCCAGCTGATGGCCAAACCAGTCAAAGATCAGCAAAAGCTATATTTTGCTGTTAAGCACAAGCTAGTGATGTGGCATGGTTTCAGTGAAAAAAATGCCAAAAAAAAGGAAATAAATCATAAAAATATAACTGCAAGCAGCAATGAGGGGACCAAGCTGTATAGCAGATTGAAGTTGCCATGGCAACAGAATGTAGTCTGGTCAGAGAGATGGTCATAAGTCCTCACAGCAAGTGTCATGTCAATAAACCAAAGTCTGGCTCATGTGATGACTTTTTGGTCAGGCATGGTCTGAAGATCACAAACTATATTGCCACTGAAAAATTTGTTTAGATTTTGATCAAATCCAATATGGCGGAAAATTCAATATGGCAGAAATGTATGTCATAGGGTGTGTTGGAAACAGGATCAGCTTTGCTGCTTGGGCCCCAATAATATAAAGCCAGTATACAAATATAATAAACAGTCCAGCAAAACAGCCGGAGAAAGTGCCCAAGGGCCAAGAGCGTGACCACCACATGGGTCTATCTGTAGACTTTAAAGTGGATTAAGAAGCTGACATTACCCTGCACAGCCTAGTTTTTTTATTTTTCTCAATCTTCAATGAATACTGCCTCCTTCAGTCCAAGCGCACAAAGGATAAAGAAGAAATTCTTGGATAAAGAAGTTTCAGGACACATATTTCAGGACAAATGTAGGTAAATTGATAGCCTTGCCAGAATTTGTCTTTGAATAATTTTCTGAAATAAGTAACCGGTAAACACATAAGTAAACACATTCTACCCTGAGCCCATCTATAAAAATGTTTCTGAGAAATAATTAAGATAAAAGCTGAGCTGCATATTTTGTATATCAGTATGTTGTAGTTGTGTGCAGTTAAGGGGGAGGATCAGTGACTTGCCTACTTCAAAGAGTTATAATTAGAAAATGTCCTTGATGCTGTTCCTTGCAGGCTTGAATTGCTCTAATGAGACCAAACAACTTGATGTATTTACAGGCAGAAGTGATTTTTGATTGTGAAAAACTGCTGTAAAGAATTCTAGTCCATTCCTACCTAAGCACATAAGAAATCTATAAGAAATGTCAACCCTGTCATCAACAATATTCTTCAATTGATTGATTTAAGGTGTCAAGTATAAAAGTCATGGTCATAGCCAAAATACAGCGCCTTCCAAAATTATTGGCAACCCTGGTAAAGATGACTATAAATTGGAATTTTAAAAATCATCTTTTTGGATTTTATTTATTTTATTTTACTCATATTTTATATGAGAATAATCCAACTTCAAAGGGAAATTAATTAATCTGGAGAAAACACACTGCATCAGTGCCGATGGCACAATTACTGGCACCCATACAAAATAAGATATTATCATACTGGAATATGTAAAATTGATAGCCTTGCCAGAATTTGTCTTTGAAAAATTTTCTGAAATAAGTAATCGGTAAACACATAAGTAAACACATTCTACCCTGAGCCCATCTATAAAAATGTTTCTGAGAAATTCAATATGACTTAACAGACTCACCAGTTTAGTAATATCCTACCTTGTGCTTAGTCAGTATTGCCAATGAATGCAGGCCATAGCCTGATTTTGTTCATAGACACAAGTGGAACAGAATATAATTTCTCCCTGTCTTCATCTCTGTCATGATCCCTTAGAAGAAAAAAGTTTGCAAGAGCTAGCAAATGGCAAATGCTTTTCTCTCTCTTGATCATCTCCCAATCATGCATGCTGCTTGAATGATACAAAGAGGACACAAACTTACACTTTGCACTGCCACTTTTTAATAATTCCACATAATTTTGGGAGACGGACTTCCCAAGCCTGTGCGAAACCCACTGTCCCTGGACCACTACGCATCTTTCGTTGAAATGTTCAAACTGTGCACAATTTGATTTCACAACTACAAATGCACACCACTTTTCTGAACATTCCATCCATGGGGGGCACTGGAATTTTAGCTCAGTTTGTTCTGCAGCTCGATATGGCCACTATGCCTATTTCCACTTAATTTGAACCATTATGACCTTGGGCTTTTACCCCTTGAACCAGACCCCCAAATGTGGCCAGTCAGTGCCAATCAAGGGTCTCACTGTGTTTTTTGGCAAGGTGTGTGTTTGAAAATATGTGATAGCATTTCATTCAGGGTAGTTTTTTTAAATTTAACAGCCTGTTAATGTCCATGACAGGTTAAAATGATAAAAAATAACAAATAGATATCCCCACAAAAACTTCCTCAGCTGATTATTTACATTAATGTAAATAATTAACACTTTTTGTATTCCAAGTTTTCTGAAATATCATGTATAAATATGTAAATGATGCATCATATACTGAAATGTATGAAATAATTCTATGAATTTTAGCCTTTACCGTAAGGTAAACAAGTTAAACAGCCTAACCTATATAATTTCTAGAAGCCTACACCCTGCAGACCCACCTCCTTCCACTCCATGGACAATGCACAGTCCTCTATAGTATTTGTATTGTATTGAAATGCATTGATTTCAATGTACTCCCACAGGGCTTTAATAGGCAGTGCATCCCAAAATTCAACATTCAACATTCAATCCATATTTAGCAAAGCAAGACTTTTCACAAAAGGTTTGGTTGGCAGAGGTGCCCTGTAAGCCCATGGCCTAAAATGTACTGCATATTTTAGTGGATAATGGCTCATCTACATATATGCAAGTACTTCAGAAAACTTGCAATACAAAAGTGTATTGTGTTAATGTAAATAATCAGTTAGGAAAGTTTTGAGGGGATATGTATTTGTTAAAATTTTTACCCTATTATGGGTAAAATTTTTACCCATAATATATCCCTTCATAGGCTTATAATGGGTATAAAGAGGGTGATAACACACAAAAAGCTACCACCAATGCAATGCTATCAATTCTTTCTAACTCTAGGCTGGTATACCATTCTAAAAATCACAATGTGCCTTACTGCCCTCAGATGGTACTGAACAACCTCTGGCTCTACTGACCTGATTGCAGGTCATCGGAATCATTGGTCTGATAGGTTGGAGGTCTGTCCAATAGTGTACAGAGGCATTTTGATCTACGTTAACTGATTGCCCCTCTGGAAAGTGGGAAATAACAGCAAAATATCCAGAACAGATCTCAGATTAAGACATAAGGCTACTGGAATTTATTAATTTATTAGGAAGCACTTGGAGAGCGAAGACCTCCACCAAGGCAGTAGGGTTACTGACCCAATACAAATTCCAGATGGTGTTCCAGACCACCACCAAAATTGAATCATCTGTTCCTTGTCTTAATACCCATGTTGTCTGAAAATGTCATCCAAATCTGTGCAGAAATTTTTAAGTTATTTTGCAGACAGAGAGACAAACAAACTCGGGTGAAAACATAACCTCTTTGGCGGAGGTAGCCTGATGAATATCTTAGAGGGCAACCAAGAACTGCCATATATACATGAAAAAAAGGAATTTAAAGGAAAATGTGTGTATGTTTGGCAAATAACACTGCCACTTACCAGTATGATTTTTCACCCAACTTATTTAGTAGGTCTAGAGCTGGCTTCACCTCAGGTTGATGGAGGGAATGCCAAGCAGGGCTTTTTTACACACAGATAGATACACGCATGTGTGCGCACACACATGCACACACACACACAGCAAAACAGATTTGAGTTCACACGATAATTGTGAAATGAAGGAGAGAATGAACCTTGTTGAGTACACTTCATCAGAAACGCTTGTTATGTATCAGTTCATGAGGCACAGGTCTACATTGTGTCTACGCCTACTCAATTCAATTAAATTCAACAAGCTTTATTGGCATGACCATTCATATAGAAACAGTGTTGCCAAAGCATATAGTGTAAAAAATGTAAAACATCAAGATATCCATCATAAGTAACAATCATTTGAATTAAACATGAATGAACAAATTCACATACACACATATACACACGCACACACATATGGGTGCAACCATAGATTTCTCTCTCTCTCTCTCATACACACACACGCACACGCACATACACACTCTCTCTTAAGTATTTAAGACCCACTACTCACTAGAGTCTGTTTGAGCAACTGCAGAGAGATGACAAGGCTCTGGGGGCAGGAGCCACGTTGCCGTCGTGTCCAATCAGAGTAGTTCCTCTACAGTGAAGATATGACCTTCGCAGCCCACTGCAAACATTCATTGGCATGCTGCATTGTACTACACCGCCCACAGCCGCTAACTTTAAACAAAACGGTTGTGTTGGCCAGTTGTGTTTCAGTGAAGAACAACTGAAGTTGCATAGAGTGAGGATAACTGTGCTTCTGGCGCGAAAGTGTGGTACTTGGTCCTGAACCGTTAGTGCTCCAGTGGAAATTAACTGAGGCTAATGTTATCAGTTCCGTTTAGTTCAGTGGCATAGCTCATCTGCTCCATAGCTCACCTGCTTTAAGCAAGCCAAAACAAACTTTTTTACACTTTTCGAAAATACAAAAACTTTTTGGCATACAGGCAGGCATACTGTGTCAGATAACGTTAACGGAGGCTAGAGAAAAGTTGAAACTTTGCGACGATAACGTTAGCATCCTTAAGTCATTGCCTTAACCGCTTTTCTTGCATTTTAATAATGATGCGAAGGTCTTGTTGCGTCTATGCGACGGGAATTATCGCCACTCATTTGTTAATTGTCGGCATTGCTCTGATGATCGCAGATGTGTTTCCACGATTGATTACCAAGCGACTGAAGGGGGTAAGTTGATTGAAACAACGTAAAATGTGCGTGCTGCAGGCTCTCCTCTCTAACCTTCAATTTGTTTGGCTTTCCCAACGTTATTAGTTTAGATTTGGTGGATTAACTATGCTGCACTACATCGTTAAGCCATTTCAAAAGGGTGAATAGTAGAGTTTTCTTTTTAATTTGCATTTGTATCAAACCTCTTTCTTGAGATAAGCATACGGATATGAATACACCTGCTCTCTCAATTCAGCGCTGCTCTCAAAGTTGTTTTCCTCTTCACTCCATGATGTCGTTTCGACACTCTTGCAATGCCTGTTAAATAGTCTTGATCAATTTTAATCAAATAACTTTTTATCTCTTATACCTTCATAATGTAAGAACGTTCGTCAATGTCTTTTTCTCAATGCTCACGTGCGGAAGAGAAAACTGAATGCTTGAATATTCAAAAGGCACCATTACACGTGTCCACTGGATATAACACGAAGCTTTATTTAACGGTATGCTGTGTATTTTGCAGCTTGCAGCTCATTTTCGGTATGTTGTGTATTTTGTGGGAGAAAACGCCAATTACGCTAATAACTAGTACTACAAACATATTATAAATTTTCTGACAATTGTTAATGTAGTTACAAGTCAATGCTTGTAATTTGTCTGGTTAATCTCTGACCAGATGACTTCTTCCATCTTTTAGACGGCCACTGTGTTAGCTGTCAAATGAAATGTAGTTATGTAGGCCGTTATGATATACTGATACTCAATGAACTACAAGTTGTTTTTTGTCCCCATGATTGGTTATTTTTTGCTGCTTTCTAATCTGCACAAATGGAATTGGGTCTCCCCACCCTGTTTTGGCCCTTTCAAGTCCCGTAGTAAAATAGCTGCAAAGGCAAGTAAAACCATAGCCTATAATAAAACTAACCACTGAAGGTAACCCTGCCCTGTTCTTCACCATGCCATGGTGTAGGCTTAGTCACTCACTTTAACTCCATAGTAACTTCATAACCCCATATTCAAGTTAACTTTACATTTTATTTTATTGACATTCATATGGGGGGTTTAGAGTGCTGCCATTCTGCCTGGTCTTCTTTATTAGCTTAACACTGACAACATGATTGTTAAAGTTCCCAAAGAACCCTAGGTTTGGGGTTTATCAAAATGACAGGTTATTTTTGTCATTACATTGTCATGACAGTCTTTTTATGCCTGTTTAGGTTACTCAGGGAATGAAAGAAAAAGCCTTAAATGCTCAGAAATCAAAATAGATTCCTTTGTATACAGACCAATGATTATAATGTGGACAAACTTTCCTTCCAGGAGGTCATAACTTGGAAGGACCAAAGTAAGCCGACCCAGTTTCTCACACAGAGTTATGGTGCACAGTGTCATGTGATCTCAGGACAATGGGGGCATATAAAGTAATGTTGCTATGACATTTAAGAACCCTGGGAGCTCGCTTCTCATTTAGTATGGATGCTGGGGAGTTTCAGTATGTTTGCGTTCAGAGTGGAATTAAATAGTATAACAACATTACTGTGCTATTAATCAACAAAATTAGCTCTTACCTTCCTTGTGCCCAACAGCTTGCACTGAATACCTTACTCACAAATCTGTTCATCTACAGGCTCTGGCCTGTAGGCTATATCATAGACCTATAAGTTCAACAGTAACAAAATTGTTGGCTGTGTGTTGTTTTCTCTTGTGAAGGCTGTCACGGCTGAAGTACATGTGTGAGCATATGTATGTGTGTGTGTGTGAGAAGGAGTGTAATGCAGTTGCACATCCATAATTTCATGATTCAGACCAGAATTAGCATGCATGTAAACATTACTTACTGACAAAGGGAAGTGACATCAGTGTATTTAAAGCATAGACCTCAACAGTAATGCTGATGACTTTACTATAGAACTAGGTTTATGTCTTCAAAAAGAGCAGCGCAACATGCATTAGTTATACCTGTCTTCTTGCCTGAACCTATAGGCTAGATGGTAAACTGTAGAGATGTCATATAGCTAGCAGTAATCAGTAGTTAAAACACCTGTAGAAGTTTATGATAGAACCTTGCTAAATAATTAAAAGACATGCAGAAACTTTACAAACGGCAACAACACATGTAAAAGTGTGCCTGTTCTGCATGATCACTTCTGTATGTCTGTTCAGAACTGGCACTTTGCCATACCAGCATTGTTATCCGAAGCTAATACCAGTGTTAGCTGTAATATACTGTACTGAAAGAAATGTTACTCTCACTTACTAGGCTAGGTAGGCCTAGATTTTCTGGGAAGTAATTTTGTACAGGTAAAATACTATAACACTTTGTCCACTGAAGTTTTTACATGACCTTCTCATTCAATCTGTGTCTTGGCTTGACTAGAAAACCTGCCTAATTTCACGGAAGACTTGATAGCAAAAGCAGTGTAGGCCTATTTGGGTTATATCCATGATCTAATCTGAAACTCTGAGAACAATTGCTGTCTGCTACCTCTAGTCTGTAAATAATGTTGCAGAGATCACTACTGGTAGCACAGAATCTTGTGAATTATCAGTGGTAGTACAGCATGTTCAGTTTCTAGTCACAACTAAGTCAGGCATGATATTTGTTTTGAATAACAGAATAGCAGATAGTAGAATAACAGGTAGTAGCAGATGAACAGTGCTGTAATTATGAGATGACACATAGTATGGCAAGTAAAGCCCTATGTCATTCCTACATAGCCACTACCTGCCATTATGGTTTTTGGCCCAGTTTCAGGGTGTTCATTGCCCAGCACATGGTCCACATGGCCTAACAGCTGGCAGGTTCAGCTGCCCTGGTGATCGATGTGGACTTGTGGCAGCTCACTCACTTCAAGAGTCAAGGGCACCGTTCGGCGTTGCACCATACACATGGTGCTTGGCAGGGTCAAGCTGGACTTATCCAAAATTGTGAAATGCTTGAGTCCATCGCTTGACAAGGTTTTAGTAGTTCATCTCTGCCCTCATTCATTTGTTAAACATGGTGTCTGCTGAAAGAGTGTAGGTTTTGTAATGTTTGGATAGCCTACTTTTTGGTTAGTCCACTTTTTTATTTGATTAATTGTGTGCCAGCCCCCCAAAAGTTTCAAACTTTGGATTTTGGACCACACCTTTTATCACAATCCAGTCCATGTGGCATTAGACATTAAAATGATTTGTGTTATCTAACTGAAGTTCATAATCACTCTTCAGGTTGTTCAAGTTATCCTCTTAATGTCTGTCCACTAATATCTCCAGGAGTTCAACAATCAATTTAATATCACCGTTTGAAACTGCCTGGCCTTGATATGACGCTATATACAATGGTTATATACATTGGCTATATACTTATGTATACTTATACTATTTCCTTATGTTTCAACTAGGCATGCGTCAACTATTAGACTATGTGTATATTTATTTTGTTTCATTTTACTCCTGGGTATTCTTTGTCACTGTGTCTTTGGTCACTGTCTCTAGTTTGCCAGGTTGGCACAGCCTGTCTCAGTGTGGTCTGACATCAACTGGGATAACCAACGCTATCTTGGAAGGATAGCTAAAGTCAGATTTGCTTTCCAAACTATTCAATTTTCATTCACTCTTTCTTGATGTGCGTCATTTTACATAAAACTCTATTCCAGATTCCAGAATATATCCTTCATCTGTCTAACCAAAAATCACGGTCATCTTGAAGCAGGTGCAGAAAGTTTTGTGTCCCCATTAGGGATGAGACAATTAATCGAATTTACAATTATAAACATCTCAATTAATTAATCGTAAATGCTCCCCTACATAGTGCTTATGGTGACATTCTTTAAAAAGATGTGGAAGGCCATTGGCATCAAAAAGTGTGTATTTGTCTGTGTTGCATTTTTGTCTACTGTCATGTATGAGTGAGACAGTGAGAGACATTGTTGAGTGAGATACATTGTTATTAATTGAGTTATAGGAAAATAATCGCTTCCTGAAAAATTTGTTGTTATATGGTTGAAAAATTAGTTGTTAAATTAGTTGACTAAATAAAATATAATTATTTAATTATAATTATTTAATTTTTTTTACTAGCCTTTTTTAATGATAATCATAATAATCGTGTATATATACTCGTGATTATTTCTCAGAAAATAATTGTACTATCAAAATGTATAATCGCCTCATCCCTAGTCCCCACTGTCTAAACTTTAAAGGAGCTATGTGTAATACTTTTGGTTCAAACATCCAAAATTGGCTCCTCCGGCTTTCCTATACTGTTACATTCTGCCTTCCGCGACCACTATATTAAATGAGCCTACAAGTGAATGCAAAGCTGATTCTGAGCCGTCTCAGAAACTGAAAGAATTCTTTGAAATCTACATCACATAGAATTTATGACTTGTATCAGACTTTAGTACTCTCTGTAGGTACCCCCTAATAGTCTCAACAACAGTCCAAATGCAACGTGTAAGTGCTTAGAAGAATGTCTATGCTTCTGTTTGTGTTCATATTATAAACCAAGATTCCATGCGAAGCCAAATATCAAATTAGGCCTAATCCGTTTTGAATTTTGATACATGTTTGGTAGTATTTTGCTATATGTATTGCGCTATACTAATGGATTATCAGGTGTTTCTTTCAATTTATAATAAGGGTTGCATGTGACCAGTGTAGAGTTCGCTTTGACATGGCAGTTTTAGCAGTGGCAGAACACTTTACTGTATCAGACATGCTGTTTTTCACAGAATACATTCATAGATTTAACTCAATATATATTATCTTATCAACCATTTATAGAGCATTTATAGACCACGTTTGTGTAAACACTTGCTGAACTTACAAGTGGGCCAGAACATTTAGTGAATAAGACACCAACAGAATAATGCTTCTGTTGTGTGGTGTCTTAAAGGAGACCTGCAGATTAGCTGACATTTAATATACATTTGCATGTTAGTGTTATATCATGAAGTTTAACATAAGAACTGTTTGTTTATTTTCCTCTGTTTATTTTTTTTAAAGGAGATCACCCTTACTGAAGGAAGTAAGGTGTTTGACAGCTGGAAAAATCCTCCACCCCCAGTTTTCATGGAGTTCTTTTTCTTCAATGTTACAAATGCGGAGGAATTTCTTACAGGACATGCAAAGCCACATGTTGTTGAGGTTGGGCCATATACCTATAGGTATGCACAAAATCATAACACCCTCTCAGCTCATTTTTACCTGCATTAAGATTTGTGGTCAAACGAGACATAGTGATAGTGGTAGTGATACGAGACTGATAGTGGTCACTCATCCAAAATGCAAAAAATGAGAAAGGCAATTACAAATGTTAAGCACCATTGGTGAAAAAGTGCTGTGTCTACCAAAGCCGTCTTACAGTAGGTATTATCGCCATAATCTGCCTTATAGCTTCCCTTTTGTGAGTCATTGTTGAGCCATTGCACTAGTAGAACAAGGCTAAGGAAAATACTAGAAATAGTTCTGACAAATAAACACTACTATTCTGGAACTTAGAGGATAGACTGGCATTGTAACATATTTGATTACATTTGTAATTAACATCTACATCTAATACCGGCCAAGAGTCAGGTAATGTGGGACTTGTTGGGGTGCGGATTCATGCGTCACATTTCCACACATAGCCTGCATATGCCTTTACTCTCTGTCTAAAGTGAAGATGGGACCAAACCTCCCAACTTTGTCTGAGCTGTATTTGAATGTGAGTCATCATAGGATGCGCTGCCCATTAGCCAGTAAGACCTGTCTCCTAATCCTAATTTGTTCCTAGTGCTAGAAGCTTAGGCTGCGCCTCTTTGAAGATGGCAGCCAGCGTGCTCAGTAACTCGGTATTGCGTCTGGCATACTGCTTAAAGGAGCACATCTCCTTTTGGTTAAATATGCTAATTTTTCACCCCCCCCTTGCGTTGAACAATGGGTTTTACCTCACCGTTACGTGACTGTTCTCTCAGAGGATAATGTTCAAGCTACAACACAATGAAATAACTAACAAAGAGTGCATATTGCTAACATACAATTTGCAGTATTTTAAGTTGAAAGTGTAATAAAAATGCAGTATAAAGAGAGATTAAGTATAAGAGGTTAAGTGCATGCCTGGTATTCAGAATTCAAGCCAGGAGATATTCTTGGAAGAGCTGGGTCTTCAAGAGTTTCTTAAAGGTGGAGAGGGTGTCTATTGATCTGGTAGCGCTTGGAAGGTCATTCCACCAGTTTGGAACAACACATGAGAAGTGTCAGGATTGACCAGTTAGCATCTTGCTCAAAAGTGACTAAGAATTACGATGTTTTTTACAAAGTGTGTTAAGACCAGAGGAAAATTAAATGTGTTGATTTTCTAGGTCAATATGACATGGAACTATACATTCCGGTATAGTAATCAAGGAAATTTGCTACCACATCTGAAAATAGTCCCTCCATGTGTCCAAGTCAGGTAGTGCAAGCCAAGTTCCTTGATTATTACGCTGGAATGAGAGTATAGTTCCATGTCATAACAGCCTAGAAAATCAACATGGTTCATTTTCCGTTGGTCTCACTACACTTTGGAACTACAGAAGAGTCAAGTTTTAAATAGGAAAAATACCAGTATTTTTAGTCGCTTTGGACTGGATGAACTGGAGGTAAAGGTAAAACTCAACTGTTTATCTTGAATGTTTATCTTAAAATGAGTATATTTCTCCAAAAGGTGGTGTATTCCTTTAAACATTTTATTAATCTAGCTTTATGACAAAACTCTAGACAGTCAGGACTACACTGTTTAGTCATTTGACTTTCTTAAAGCAATAATCCAGAGTCCGTCAACACATAGCCCTATGGTTTGTGGCTGCTGAGTGCTGTAGATAGGAATAAGAATGAGAATATTTGGTCCAGCATAGTCCAAATAGTGAATTGGCAGCCAATTCTAACTGGAGAGGGCAAAGAAATTACGTTACGGTAGTGTCATTTTTCAGTGCCCAGTCCAGATGGTTGTTAGTCAGTTGGTTTGTGTGTGCTTTCCTCACTGTGTGTTCCCTGTGCTGTGTGTGGTTCACTAACTCACGATTGGGATAAATGCAGAGACCAAATTTCCCTCACAGGTTCAAAAGAGTACATGTACTATATACTAATTAGTGTTAGCTGCCAGTTTGCAAATTTGGTCTGTGTTGTACCAAATGTTGTTATTCTTATACCTACCGACAGTACTTGGCAACCTCAAAGAACAGAGCTATAGGCTGGATGACGGATTTTTCCTTTTAATGCTCTTTATTTTTACAGGCAACACACACACATACACACACAGGTAGATACATGTGCAGATGGTGTGCATTCCCTGCATGGTTTGGTTGCTTGGTTGGTTGCCATATTAGTTCCTTTTGGAATCTCAAATAGTTGCCCCCTCTTTTCATCACTAGGGAGTATAGGCCCAAAGAGAATGTGACGTTTGTGGAGAATGGGACCAAGGTATCAGCCTATACCCCAAAAACCTTTGTGTTCTTGCCTGAAAAATCAGTGGGAGATCCTGATGTTGATCTCATTACAACCGTCGATGTGCCAGCCATGGTAAGACTTGCAATGAGCATTGTTCCATCAAACTGCATGCGTGTGTGTGTGTGTGCACGTATGCGTATGTGTATGTACATACTTTCATCTCTTCCAGATATTCTTTCTCGCCCATAATTGTGTCTTTTGTTTTTTTGTTTTTACTTTCTGCCATCCAGGCTGTGATGAACCAAGCTCAGGAAAGTTGGTTTATGGCTCCAATGGCCAACGTGTGGATAAAGCAACTTGATGTAGGAGTATTTACAACACGCTCTGTCAATGAGCTGTTGTGGGGTTATGAAGTCCCTCTTCTGTTGAAGGTTGCTAACTTAAAAAAAGTTGAGACGAAGTTTGGCTTCATGTTAAATGTAAGTTTTTTTCGCACGGAAATTTAAGTAACACACTGTTTAAAAACTTTGATGTTTTGATGCTTAAAGATTAACAGTTTGATTCATTGTACTTTTGTGTTGCCCATTGTGTGGTGTGTTATCACTCTCTCTACAGAAAAATGGGACCGATGATGGTGAATTTGTGTACTTCACTGGAGAGGCAGACTACATGGACTATGGTCGTGTAGACACATGGAAGGGTCAAAGGTCATAACATTTCCTTTATTGTCTGAGCATGTCAGCCTCACTGCACTCTGGCCATAGTCTGGGCAGCAATCTTTTGATGAAATCAGTGTGGAACAACTGCTTTCCCCTTGGGATTCATTTTCATTTCCCATGACTCTTTGTTCCAGTCTTCATGAGGCCAGAGGTTCCTAAGTTTTTGCCATTGCACCATAGTCTCCATGATAGTAGTTCTAGTGGTTTAAAGCAACTATGGAGTTTTTCATGTAAAACCTGTAGATGTCATGCTGTAAACCTTTTTTCTTTTATTTTGGAGTAGTTTCTTACCCTCCACCCAGACCTGCACAGTTCATATCCTGGATAGCTGGCCGGAATAACACTTGTGTTTGTCCACCCTACGTATGACTGTATTCCCACCAAATTAATTTGGAGACCAAAATGTAGCCAGGCTTCTGCTCAGTTTCATTTAGCTCCGCAACTAAGTCAGGGAACTGGCCGGGGGCTTTGGTTCACTCTGTTTCTGAGCTTGTAGGGGCCAATCAACAAACAGAGGGAGGGCTGAAAGCAATAGCGTTGAATTCAAACGATGCATTCCAGCATGTAGCATACCAAAAAATAGCGATTGGTTGAAGCAGAAAGTATTTGCCCTCCATGGAGTGAACAAATGCCAGGTGCCAGGGTTCAGACACTTTGCACAAAGTGAAACAATGTGAAAGCGGCTGATGCATCAGACTAACCCAAATGAATAGTCTAGTAAAAAAGGATACCTTCCTGTTAGATGGTACAGGAGTCATAAAGAGGTGTGAAAGCCTCCTTCTGAAGCTTTGTTCTCTCATATGTTTAATATAGTATCCAGTGGTAGATGCATGCATGTGTTCCCGTGTCGCAGTTTCAGCGTGGCAATTTAAACATCCATTTTAATATGTCTTTATTGAATAGGTACTTTTCTAGTCCAGTAATCTGCTTTTCTGTATGAATCTGTGTTTCAGGGAGCTGAAATTTTGGAAATCCAACTATAGCAATATGATTCAGGGCACAGATGGTAGTGCCTTCCACCCCTACCTGACTAGAGAGGAGCGCCTTAATATTTTCACCCCTGACCTGTGCAGGTATGTGTGCACTAATAAACGCGGTCCCAAAGCAGAGACTGATCCAGGACATGCCAGGAGGTCTATCAGTTTTTTCAGAACTGAATGTCTGAAACTGATGCAAATAAATGCATGCCGCACAACAGCCAAGATTTAGAATGGGTCTGGACTTAAGGCATTGGCATGCCATGTCCAGGGGAGTTTGAAGTTGGTGCTTACGACTCCAACCAAATCTTTTCAGAAGTGCAGGAAACACATCCATCTTGTTAATAGTGCTTTAAAATGCAGTTATTTACTCAATTTAACATAGATGCCATTATTGGTTGTGCATCATATAAAGCCCACCCCAGTGCTGGATAAGCAGTTGTGATTGGTTCTTGGGGCTATGGAGATGCAGAACAAATTGAAATAGATTAGGGGTTTAGTCTGGGTTTCATCAGGTTAGTCATCTTGTCTGTCTCAGTCACTGCCATTGCTTTGATGGGTCTTTGTGACAGTTGGCAGCAAAACTTCAGTTTAAGGGTTTTTCATGGAATGGAATGACTTTTCACCTGGTGAGGAAGTGAATGGTGTCAAGGGGACCTCTGCTCTACAGATAGCCAAAGCGAGTTTGTAAACATCCTGTCTTTTGTTTTAAAACGGATGCTTTTATTAGAGGCAGGGGAATTATTTTAGCATTATTTGGATGTTTGTATATATTATCTCAGCTCTTGATCACAACACTACCCTATTTCATGGAAGTTGGGTATGTGTGCCGCTTTAAAGAGTAGTCATTTGATGGACTCCTTAGATTTACTGAAGGTCATTCCCAAGATTCCACAAGCTAGATTCCACTGGCTAGTCATGTCTTTGGATGTGAAATGTCAGCTGTCTCCCATGACTTTTCATCTTGCAAACTATGCAGTTTTGAATCCAGAACAGCAGAGGAGGGTTAGGGCATACAAGTGATACTTTGTTGAGTATTTCACAAAAGTGAAATCCATAGATGTATCATTCTTAATGATACTGGAACAAGTGGGTGTTTAATGGTTCCATTGCACCAGCATGCATTTTAAGCATCTTGCTTTTTGGTGAGTTTGGCATTTACCATGCATTTTGTCATTGTGGTCTAATTCGCGTTTGACTATTGTAACCTTGATTCACAGTATATCAAAAAAACGCAGCTTGGCGTGACTGTAATATAACACACTCAAGTTGTGAACTATTGCGCAATGAATTAAGACGTTTTGTCAAGGCAGGAAATTGCAAAGTGGAAGGAACCTCAAGGAACTTGCCATGACTGTTCTCTACCAGCTGTTAAATGGTGAATGGACAGCATTTATATAGCACTTATCTACTCCTACAAGTACTCAAAGCACTTTACAGTCTATGCCTCACATTCACCCATTCACACACCAGTGACAGAGGCTGCTATGCAAGGTGCCAACCTGCCACTGGGAGCAGTTTGGGCTTTAGTATTTTGCTCAAGGACACTTTGATGGCGTCAGACAAAGTGGGGCTCAAACCTACAACTCTCTGGGTGCTGAACGGCACCTCTACCACTTGCGCCACTATTGCCACAGCCGTTGCAATTTTATGACACCTATATCAGAGTGAAGTGGTAGAATGATGTGTTTATGTCTGCGTGGAGATTGTTTGGGCTTCCAGCTTTAGCCCTGATTGGGTGTCCCTCTATTGCTGCAGCCAAGTGGACATTGTGGAGTTCAGTTTGATACGTGCTTGTCAAGGATCACAACCTAAATGCTTCCTCCCATCGCCGTGTGACTTTTCACCTACATGAAAGGTGCTCATGTTGTCATTGGTCAGACCTAGAGTGTGTTAGTGGGGGTCTATTCTGAGTGGGAACCTTGACCTAAAAAACTGCCAATGATATTGAACACATACACACCCTCCCTCTTTTGTTCAGAGCGGAAAGATGGTCTGCTGGTATGACGGATATATTGTCTGGATGCTGGTCAAATCTCCCCCTCCCTTCCCCTTCCCCAAGCACTTTAGCCTACTCCGCTGCACTCAGAGGAAGGTCATTAGTCATCAGCCGGACAACAGACAACAGCATTGGGACTTATTCTCAGTTTTAACCTTTATTCTCATTTCATGCCAAAATGGTATTGCAGAAGTTGGATCGTAATACTGGATGACTTTTCCCCTTGTTTTTCACTTTTAGACATTATGGGACTGTATCCAGTTCCAGTAGAGTACACATAGGCATGATAACTAGGCTAAAAGCATTTATGAATGCATAGTTGCATGAGTAATGCCTGAGTGTCTTCCTCAAAAGTGCAAGGCCAGGCAGTGTAGCAGATTATAAGTGGTAATAAGCTTTAGGTATCAGTAAGTAGCTTTTTAAACAGCTCTACCCTGGATCAGGCTATGATGGGTGGGTTTGGTGGGAGTACTTAGAGGAGGCCCAGTTTGAACTCTTCGCTTTCTGCAAGGTCCAACTCTGCCTGGTCTAGAGGGAGATGTTTCATGGGCTTGGTGCCTATGGAATGCGGTTTCCCAGATAGCGGATATAATCAAAAACACACACACACACACAATGGATTATCTAGTGAGTATTTATGGAAGGGGATACAGATCAGCAGAAAGAAGGCTCATCTTGTAAGACTTGTACAAAAATGTTTTCCCAGATAGCCACAAGCATCATCTGCATTGAGTGTTTCTTTGGCCTTCTGGTTTATGTCATTATGTCTTACACCCCCCAGGTCCATCTACATGGAGTTCGAACAGGATGTGGAGGTGAAGGGGATCCCTGCTTACCGCTTCACTCCTCCCCGCTCTGTGCTGGCCAGTGTGAAGGAGAACCCCGACAATGCAGGCTTTTGTCAGAAACCTGAACTATGTTTGGGCTCTGGGGTCCTCAAAGTGGATGTTTGTCGGAATGGTAGGTTGAGTCTGGACTGAAGACAGATAAAGAAATGAAAAGAGTGTTAAGAGCAACTGTAGAGGCATACACAGCTCCTTTGGTGCTCAGAGTCATGTGACATGTGATTGGCCGGTGGACTCTCTCGATCCCCTCATCGCCATTGCTAACAGACAAGGCCCCCTCTGGCTCACGTTCAGCATGCTAAGCCATATCACCTGATGTCAGCGTAGCTTTGGGACCGCTACAATAGCAGCTGTGTGTGTGTGTGTGTGTGTGTGTGTGTGTGTGTGTGTGTGTGTGTGTGTGTGTTTGGGGGGGGGCTATTGAAGGTGCACTGAAAGTATGCTTGACATATTTCTATTGAAGTCCAATATTCATTGTAGCTCCATTCAGTGATCCTAGACTCAAGACCATGTATTTTGAAGATGGATATTTTCGCTAAGAAACAACAGCAATGTTGCTGTTGTTGCCATGATAATGTATCCTTGTACAACATTGCAAGCCAATTGTGTGATCAAAGAGCTAACAAAACTTATTTATGTTCCTAGCTGAATAGGAAATCATACCTATGTGGCCTTTGTGTAGAAAAAGAGGATTTAACTTGGTATTTAATGTTTGGCATTGAGCAATCTAGTGCTTTATATGTGGGAGACCTATTGGGTCTTGTCGGAATGATTTAACAGCAACATTACTATGATGTGGTGCAACCTGATATGTGACCCACTGACGTAGAGACAGGTTGAGATGTTGTTGCGGTTTTGCTTTTGCTTCAGCGTGACTTTGAGAGTCACTCTGGCGTGGTCTCCCACTCCCTCCCCCCAAGTGTCAGACTAAATACGTTTGTGTGGCGTGACCCCTCGTTGAACTGTTTGGAGCCATTTCCAAAGTGTCATTGGTCTGTCCTCAGCCATTGCTTGAGGTCTGTTGTCAGAAAAACAACATTCAATTGACCATGCTAACCAGATGGCAACATTGTCCTCCCCTCCCCTCGCCTCTGTGTTGGCCAAACACAGCCGGAGGGAAAACTCTCACCTCTGTTACACTTTCCGCACCTCTGCTGCTGTTGAGGTGAAGGCAGATGTGAAGCTGCCCACTGCGGGGCCACAGAGCACTTGTTGCTTTTTGAAGCCTGTATTTGAGTAGTATTGAATAACTGTACAAATACATATCAATTCTGTTGGACAGAAGTCTGTTCTCCAAAGCATTCCTCTGTGAAGGTTGGCTGCCACACCAATGGTCAGGCACAGCCATGTGATAGTATGACTTAATTTCAGCTGAGAGCCTTGACCTTTAGGATTTATGTTGGAATCAGACCACAAAGCCCTTTGTTATTTGGAACTGCTCACATAGATACTGTAGCTTTCAATATTCAGCTGTTGCAAAGTTCTGTGCTACTCAGTAGCCATCTTAGAAATAACCCTTGGTGGACTTTTTTTAAAGCAACTCCTGTCTAAGTGAATAGCTACAGGTTGGTAACTCCACATAAGATGGTCAAATAGACCTTAAAAGTACCTAATGGGTTTGTGGATCAGTATTTTCCATGATGACTTGATTATTATTGGCAATCATTTTCCAGCAACGTGATTGCCGTCTTTGTAATACAGAATCTTATTTCAGTTAGCTTTCAGTTCTGTTTGTATTTACAGATTGCGCAACAATTATCATTATACTCTTGACTCAGCAGTGTAGTGCAGTTCCTTCTGGCAGAATAACTTTTCTTTTTGTCTTTGGTTCTCTTGTGGTTAACTCTCTGGAATAGAGGCCAGTGACTTTTAGTAACCCTCAAATCTCCCCTCAGGGGCTTCAGCCTCTTCTGGGCTAAAGGTTATAGGGTTCAAGGTTTGCAATGTCTCTTACCCTACAATGTTCGGAACTGGTGGCCAGCCCATGTCTTGAGTGGTTATGTGGGAAAACAAGGTGCAGAGGTCTTGCTGTTGATTTTGTGATGGATCTAGCAGACTGGGTCTCCCACACCCCTGCCCCGCTCAGCCTCCCGCCGCATCTTTCTTGAAATCACAGTGTTGTGCAGAGTGACCTTGCTGAGATGAAGGGAGGGCCCTTGGTCTTACTATGGGTGTGTGCATTCTTGTGGCTGTTTGTTCAGGAAGGAAATGCAGTGTGCTGAATTTTCATCGTAACCTGATGAGAAGTATCTGTCTTTGTCAACAGAGGCATTAGAGTCAGGTTTGAAATAGCCCTGTGCTTTGGCCTATGTCTAAAATATCTGGGAGCATTTCAAATTGCTATGTGACAGGAATTTATAGAAACTGGTTATTTTGTTCTGCAAGTCAACTCCCTTAAATTGAATATTGTGGCGATAGATAGAAAAGTAAACAACAATACTCCATACTGTTTTTATTTGCCACACCCCTTTACTTACTGTCTTTTTACATTTCCACATCGTCATAATATGTTTTATTCAAGGACCTCGTAAGTAAACCATCATTATACACATCTATACACAAAAGTTCGGGTTTATACTGCAGCTTGACAAAATGGCCAAATGTTTTGAATTGGGTCACACTGAACTGAACTGTCACAATGAACTCGGAAGGACAGAAAGAATGTAACTTTTTTCCCTGCTTGTGTTATCTTAGGTGCTCCAATAGTGGTGTCATTTCCCCATTTCCACCTTGGGGATAAGGAGTATATCAATGCCATTGACGGGATCTCACCTGTGCGGGAGCACCACCAGACCTATGTGGACCTCAACCCGGTATGATGAAACTGTTTAGTGGTGACACAATACTCTGAGTCTCTCTGGCCGATGACAGACAGATGAGGCTGAAAGAACTAATTCCGCCCCCTAGTGTTGAATTATTTCAAGTACAATATTCTGTCTTCCATTTGGGTAGGAGAACTGTCCAGAAGCTGTTTTCTGTTTGCTTAGCAACGCACTGTTGCTGTGTAACCTCTCTTGACTGTGTGCAGTGAAAACATACCCTTCCAGATGTCCTCCTTGGTCCTTGGATGTAAATCATTAACTCAATTCAGTTACACAGAACGGTTTCCATGAATGGTTTTATTATGCCCTACTCCCTTGTCATATGTGTGCCTGTGTGTGTGTTTGCTCTTTGTAGACTACTGGAATCATGGTTCGCGCAAGCAAGAGGGCACAATTTAACATCCTGTTGAACAAACTAAGTAGATTCGAGTAAGTGATTACCTCTCTAGCAGCTCATACACCAAGCCTGACAAGAACTGGTTTGTGAAACTAATGTCACTCTCCCTCTCTCCCTCTCTTAGCATAACCAAAGGACTCAGTCTAACAGTCTTCCCACTGCTGTTCATCAATGAGGTATTATTACCCTTAGGTAGCCTTCACTTTTGTCTCCAGTCTCCTGCTCTCCATTGTACAGTATAATGCAGATCAGTAGAAGCACTCTCACACATCCATCCCATCTCTCCTGCAGTGTCCTGTTTTGTTTTTTATTTTAGTCTCCTAATGAAATTGAAAGAGAAGAATCTCACCTCAGTGAACATATTAAACTGGATAAAAGGAAATAAATATTTTTAACAAAAACACATATGTACACACATATATACATATACACATATATACTTCTTAAAGTTAACCAGAGTGTCTGTGGACAATACTAATCGTAATTCATGACTCCATAGTTCACAAAGATATTAAAATTGATATGAAACAAAGTCAAAGTAAGCATGGGAAATAAATGTTTTAAGTACATTCAAGAAAGTGTGCTCACCTTTATGGAGAATTGCAATAAAAGTGGTACTTTCTCAGAAACGCCCCATTTGCTGTTAAGACAGCAACTGAGAAATTTCAGTCAACTGAAACTATGCAAATTTAACCCATGTTTATCATGCGTAGTGAGAAGGGTGGGAAGAGAGGCTTCAAATTCCCTAAGGACCACTGTTGGAGACTTCCAGGAAAAAGAAGCATTATGGGATCACAAAGTCTTAAAAAAGAAATCAGAAGTGGCTTAGAAGTGGCTTTCTCATTATTTAATCACTGATTTATCAGGACTTCTCCTAGATGCATGTTTTATGGTCAGATGGGATGGAAATCGAGCATTTTGACGCATGCTGGTTTAAACGTGTAGAAGAAGTACTATACTGAAAATAGGCCCCTGCCTTATGGTAGTTATGGTGACAGCTCTTCAGTGTTTTAGGGTTGTTTTAATTCCAAAGGCTATAGGAATCTCATTAGGGTGGATGCCATTAAATCAAAACATAAACAAACTTATGGCCTACTGGTCCCAAAATCAAGCCTCCACCACAGGTGTTGCAGTCTTAGCAGTGTAATAAACCAATGAACTGTGCTATAGATGAGTAAGCACTAGAGAGGAGCTATGAATATGACAATCTGGACTGATACTATGAAGAGGAAGGGTCTCAAATCCATTTATTGTGTTCTCCAATGTACAATGTACAAAATACAAAGGTGCCAATAATTGTGGCACATGTGATTTTTGTACAAAATGATTCATTTATTTAAAATGCATTGCACTTTCTGAGAAGAAATTGCATTTGTATTTTTCCTCAATGTTTTCATTACGTGATTAAGGACAGTTACTACTAGATTATTTTTGAAATGCGCTTTACATGTCTTTTTAGCCAACTTTGCCAGGGGTGCCAATAATTATGGAGGGTGCTGTATATATATGTATGTGTGTCTATTGATGTGACAAACTGTCACGTCAATCGTCCATAACTGTACTGTATGATAAATCAAATTTTATGTAATCGTCATTCACATCACACCATACCTAGGCATTTTGTTGGTGTTATGGGCGTGACAGTTTGTGTGGAATTGCCTATATGGGAATGTTTATACAACTAGTCCTGTTCTTCCTGTCCAGACTGTGGTGATAGATGATGCCTCGGCAGCCAGGCTGCATAAGCTGCTCTTGATCACCACCATTGCGTCCAACTTCCCTATCTTCATTATTGGCCTTGGAGGGCTGCTGGTCATTATTCTCCTCATTCTCGTCATCCGTCTCCACAAGAAAAAGGTAAGTGACTGGATTGCTCGGAAGGAGAGAGAGAGAGCCCAAGTTTGGGATTGAATTTAAACTTCACTGGTGGTTAGGGATTTACATTTTCCTGTAGGATTTTCTGACACAGACAGATTGGTAATCACATTTTTTAAAGAATTATTTATATTGAAATTGGATGAAAAATCATACTGGTAAGTGAGAGTGGTAAAAAGTCTTATTTGTCAGACATACTCACGTTTTTCCTTTCAATTCAATTTTTCCATGTATGTATCACAATTCTGGATTGCCCTCTACAATATTCATTCTCTATGATTTCAATCAATTTACCATGACTGAATAACACTCCTTCATGGTTGGTGTTTCTTAATAATTCTAACCGCTCATAACCTCATAATTCTAACCATTTTTTTCATAGCATGTCAACTACATTACTAAAGCCTGTGTACTAACTGTCGCTTGATCAGTAGGCTAGATGCTGAGTTTTGATGAGTTGTGGTTGGTTCTTTTGTTTGTTCTTTCAGAGTGAAGTGAAACGCTTTGATTTTTCAGAAGCTTACCCTTACTTATCTGTAAGTCCTAACCGTGTGTAACATGTAATGAATGTGATCTGAAGAGTGTGTGACCTTCCTCTCTGCCCTTCTGCTTAACAGCATGTAGCTCATAACATGTTAACGTACACTGATGTATGACATGAGGGACTTTTTTATGGCCATTACGGGCATTAACCGGACTTGCCAACTGTATCTAGCAACAGGGTAGTATAGAGATGCCAGGAAATTAGTGAGGGATAGAGATGCAGAGTGGGTTTACTACATCTTCCAGTCCAGACTCAAATCTGGGTCCCTGGTCCATTCTTATGTTTAGTACTAATTTAAACCCCAATACAGTGAAATTATGAACTAATTTGTCACAATGGTTATAGAACTTATCTTGAAGGCATATTAGGCAAGTTTGATATCAGAGCTCCCCCTACAGTCTTGTTTGTAACTTGCACCAATGTCCTAAATTATCACCAATACATGTGGAATTTTGTGGAACCATTTATGTTATGTTGTGTTGTTATGTAGTTATGTTGACTGAAAAGGTAATAACTACAATTTTGTATGTGAGTGCCTTGCCTGGACGAGGGTGAACATCAGGCGTCTTGCAAGTGTGGTAAATTTGCCAACGTTGCTTTCGGATTCTCTTTTTTGCTTTAGAGAATTCCTTTCCCAATGAAATGATCATGACATGTTTAATTGTTAGGTGCTTCAATTGTTCCTTTCAAGACTCCCTTTGCTTAGTGTGCAATGGTGGTCCCTATGAAGCGAAAAGAGGCATGAAATGCCCTACAATTCCTTGCGCTATGAAACAACAACCAATAAACTTGACACAGATTAATAACACTTGTGATCCCATAATTGTAAATGGGTTTGGATTCTCTTTCTAGTCCTAATGAACTAATCTTTTATCTTTAACTAAAATATGTTGTATCAAAAAGTGTGATTTTGCAAGATCACATTAACCTTTTTCCCCAGAACTATTCATAATATAAATTCTGTGAAATTCTGTGTAATTTGGCATAGAATCCCCCGTTTCAAACTAACTAGGCTGTGCTATGTTTTTTGTTTATCATATTGAGATCTTTGTTAAACTTTCATTAATTTATCAGAATCCATTATTGGACATGTATTTTGGACATAACTGAAGTGTTTTCCAACAGAAACTCCGTTTGCAATCATGTTTTGTTATGGAATCCTGGTAATAGCAAACAAACTGGACTTTGGCCATTTTGGCAATTTTTTACGTATTCACAAGCGAACTTCAAGGCAAGACAAAGCAAAACAAGTTTATGTAGTCCATTTCATATAGAGAGGTTGTACAATATCTTCTATAAAATAAAAGCAAATAACAGTAAACCATGGAAAGTAAAAGCAGATAGAAATAAGTTAAAATAAGTAAAAGGACAAACATAGCAGTGAATAATGGTAAATAAAGTGCAGTTTGACTGAGACTGACCTACATAGTTTGTGTTTGTGTTTGTTTTAAACATTGACTCATACTTAGTGAAAAGAAGTCATAGATCCATGGAAACTAGTTATGATGGTTCATATACTAAAGATTTTAATTTTTATAATTTTCTTCATAGACGACTGCCAAGGAGGACACAGTCTATTCGCCTGTGTGTGACAAAACTGAAGACTACTCTGACAACACGAAAAATGGCAACTATGTTGGCATGACCCCTGTAAAATCAGAGCATGCTTGAACAGAATTCCAAATTGACTGAGTGTGTGAAGAAATGAAGGTTGTGTGGTGCCAAATAGTATATTTGATCATTTTTCATATTCATATATTGAGTATGTGTAAATATATTACTATATTTCCACATTTTAAAGTTTTAATAAGTAAGCTCATCCATCTTCAGCTTCATGTTTGCCGTGTGAAATGATCATTATGTGTTAAAATAATGTTCCCTGCATAATGTAGAGGATGAGGTGTGGTCTACTGTATGTTTGTGTTTGTGTGGAAAAAACAGCAGTGTTGAATTTTTTGATGTGTTATTGTTTATTGCATCATTTACCCGTCGCAAAAATGAATATTTTTGACAAGATGATTCAGACTTAATATGATTGCTGTCAAAGAGTGTTTTTTACAAGGTTTTTTTTTGCAATTATTGATGATTTATGAAGAAATGACTGTGACTGCCATTGTTTGAGCAGTTAGGTATTGTCCATCTTTTTGTGGCCATACCAAGTTATAACAGCATAATTACAGTCTTTAGTGATTGTATTCACTACAATGTTATCTAGCAGACAGAAACTTTAAGGGCTTCCGTCGGATCTGGGTCACTTATAGGACACATTAGATGGTTAACTATGCCTTCCTGTTTCACAAATGAATTGAAGACAGTTTACCTCAGTTGTTTTTCAGCTGCCAGCCTATTTGCCAAATTAGAGAGCTTGACCTAATTACATTTAAAAAATGAAAACGATAACTGTATTCAAGCTGTGATGTCCTTTTTTAATTTCAAACCAATTTTTTTTTGTTATAGACTGATATCAAACAAAAAAAGAGGAGAGCTTGTCAAAAGCATGTAGCTTTTCTAGTCTATCTTCCCTTTTTCTTTCCCCCATTGCCAATGCAGAGGGCTTCTGCCATGACCATATTGGGATTTGGCAGGTGTATTTACCTGGCAAACTTTTGGCGTGGTTTGAATACAACATTATATAACATTTTGCAATGACCATCAATCTTAGGCCAAAAAAAAAAACAGCCTAGATTATCTAGTCCTCACTTGTAAAATTCAGAATCAGTTTTGTTTTTCCTCTATAAATGAAGGATATATTGTGGAATTGGATTTTTAGACCTTTAGATTGTACATCTGGTGGCAGTTCATAACATGCCTCAGGTATTTACAGGTCATTGTACAGTCTGTAAAGTTCAATAGTTGCATTTTAGAATGCTATGTGTTGTGTTTCAATTATTTTATTTGTCTTGACTGGTTGTATTGCATTTTTCTCTGTCTCTGTTTGATAATAGTTACATATCCATTTGATCACTGGATTAATATTACTAATTGTTAACTAGTGTTTGGAAATATAAAGCACAGAAATTAACTAGATTGAATGCACAGATCATCATGTGATCATGTTGTGTTTTACAGCAAAGTTGAGTTGTCAAATGTCCTGTCTTTGTATATCTTGATTTTAGATTTGGGTTATTTCAGTGTTATGTCTGCTGGTCATGTCTGGGTTAAATGTTGCATGGATAATCTCAGGTCCATAAGTGCCATTTGTGCCTCAGTGTGCACGTAGTTACAGAGATGCTGCAAAACAGGCTGCTGTATTCAATACGTTACATGTCAGTAGCCCTAATTTTTTTTTTTTTTAAACAGTAGGCATCCAGTATTTTTGGTCCATAGTGCCTTTATGGAATTTAGGTGCAAAAAAATGTTAATTTGAAAATGACTTTTTTATGTTGTCCCATACATAGATTTAGAAATGTTCTTTTGTGAGAAATTACACTTTTGTGCTTCATGTGCCATGATGGCAGGGACAGAGTTTTAGATGGTTTTTCCCAAACCCAAGATGGTTCCTGCATGTAGTGCATAAAGGTGAACTCTCCTTTTTGCAAAGGAAACAAGTATTTGAAGAGCTCAGTTATAAATCTTCCCAATTATTTTAGACTCACTGAATAGAGACCTCCTTTAGTAATATGCCTTATTTCATTTTCATTCACTGTCAACCCTCATATGTTCTGCCTCTATTTTACAAGAGTTATTATTACTGCCCATTACTTCTATCAGTTACTTTTATTAAAACTGCAGAAATGTTAAGTACTTTTGCACTAACAACAAACTGTATTTTACACAATAAACTGTTTGACTTATGCTGGTCCCTTTTTAGTTTCTTCCAGGATCCGATGTGGCAAACATATTTGCTGTATGCAAATAAGTTAAAAACAGTAGATAAGTTATCTACTCTTTTTTTATTTTTAATTTTTCTTCCCAGTTAACACCTTAACTTTGATGCATAATAGTCAACACTGGTAGCAGTCGTGATAAAGGCTTAGTTGTCCTGATGATTGTGATTAATGGACGAGGCAGAAGCAAACAAATCCACCAAGCAAAGTGAAATTCCCTCCACTATGTCCATTTGTTCACTCCTGATGACCAACACCAATCAGGCACCACACAGGATGAGTTGGGGATTGATACAGACATATCTAAAGAGGTAGAGCAGGAAGAGTAGTGTATAAGGAGAAGCACAAGAAAGATGGACTAGAGGGATGGACCAAGACCAAGAATTATTCAAAGTAATTAACTGCAACTGGGTGCTTTAGTGTTTGGCAATAGGTAGTTGCTTTGCAGCCACCAAAGTTACTAACTTAGCAACTATGGTGTTGGGAAACACGTCTGTATAGCTGTCAATGGCAGTGCTTCCAGCCAACACTCTGTATCAATATAGAGTGCCATAGTGAGCCAGATCTAGGGCAACAGGAGTCATTTCACAGTGTAGACTAGACCGGAGCCAACAGAGATTGTTATATAGGTCTGGCTACACACTAAAAAAACATCATTGATGAAAGTAGACTTTCAAGGATCAGCCAGATGTATGCCAGCTCTGAGATGTGGGCCAGACAAAGTATGCAGGCTCCTGTTGCATGCCTTTGCAATACTTTAGTGCAGTATTTCCCAACCTTTTTTGTCTTGTGTACCCCCTGAGCTTTTTTGTCATGCCATGAGTCATACCATGATTCTAGAAAAACTTATATCCAAAAATATGCTGTCACGTAGGCTACACTTTAGACTGAAGACTAGGAAGAAATTGAAAATCATTTGAAAATTGAAAATCTATAGAAAGATTTTGTTCACAGTGTTTTTGTATATAGACCTAACTTTATCATCCTCTTTTTTGCATGCATTGCTGTAAATTGTCTGTAAATGTTAAGGCAGGGTATTATCCTTTAGTCCTCAAATAAATAATAACAAAACATTTTATCTAGAAGCATCTTTCAGAAATTTCAAATTCACTTAACAAAAAATAAAATATAAATATAATATACATTAAGCATAGTCTAATTAGCTAATTATAAGACATGTGTGGGTTTAGTATTTGTGGCTTTGATGTCAAATAACTTCAAGTCACAGATTTAGCGGTGAGACAAAATTCTGGAAATTGTAGGAACGTTACAGATTGTGGACATTTTTTTCCTACGGACTTTTCATTGAGCGGACCACGTGAAATATGGCGTTCAATTTTGGCGGCGCTGCCGCAACAAATCCTGCCAGTAAGTTATTCAGCATAATGTTACTAGAAGGATCAGAGTGTGTTTGATTGCTAAGGAATTAAACTTATTATTTGTGATGAATCTTTCGAGGTAGACTTATCTATATCTTGTTTGAGACTGAGAGACTGTTGGCTGTAGCGTATAGCTAACAGGGAGATGCGAGAGCTATGAAGCTAACGTTACATGCTTTTGACGAGTACAGCTAGACTGTGTTATAGTTATAGCAATGTTATAGCTAGCTTAATCGCAGTATTTTTGTAGACCGGTTGAGGTCTTTTAAAGACCTAACGTTAGAAAAAAGAAATAACCTTCCACTTCCACTTCGAAGCCGGCTTAATTGTGAAACAATGTGATGGTAGATAACCTAGCGTTGATTTTCCCTTGCTAAGGTAAACGCCGACTTAAAAATTCTTACGTGAATATAACCTGATGTTAGTTTGTAGATGGGTGAACACACATGTTCATTTGTCACCCCCTTCATCCATGTTACCATTTGCATTGCATGGTTATCTTGGCATGTCTTCATATTATATTTTGTTATCACTTAAGGCACTTCAGGATTTTCATTTGGTTCATTCGCTGCTAAAACAACAGCACCCACCGCATTTGGTTTTGGTGCTCCTACAACAACTACAGCTTCCTCCGGATTCGGTAGTAAGTTAACGTCTCCTCAATCCTTATACAAAATTAAGTAAATACTATCAGCCCCTCTGTAGTCTCTGTGTAGCGCTGCGTGTGTAAAACTCATTGTGTCCGACTACGGCGAAACTAAAACGATAAACGATGAAACTACGAACTGTTACCATTGCCTTGGTAGTTCATCGAAATTGGTCAAATTTGTGGAGTTTATGTGGTATAGTGGCAGGCTGTAACTAAATATGGCCACGCCGAAGAGATCAGGAAAAAAGCAACAGAAAGACTTGACACTGTGCAACAGTAAAGCCTGGTTGCATTATTTGTGTGCTAACCTTTTTATGTTTAACGCCTGGTTGTATTGGCTTGCTCATAATGTGGGTGCCGAAAGCCTACACTTAACTCCCACGCTCACATTAGTCATGTTAAATTTGATATTGTGCTTTTTACCCATCTTGTATAAACTCCTCATCAGAAACACTGTATTTTGCATGTCACTATCACTGTTTTCATCTTACTTAACATTCATAGTTTCTTGGTGGGCTACAATTTCCCATTTAGCTTATACATCCATCCTGAAAAGTACCTATATCATACCTATATATTGCTAGAACATGCTTTGCAGTTCTGTGTTGGGGAAAACGTGCACATTTTTCTTGAAAATTTTACAAAACAGAGCCATCATTTCAACAAAGTGAGTGCACACATTCTCTTGATTATGACAGTTCCTGTCATATGCAGTACAAAGGAGTAAGCCTATGCCATTTCAGAAGCAGCAACTGTCTTCATTTCATTAGCTTGCTGTTCCAGACAGGATTCATGCTCCCTGTACAACTAGAAGATTGGTCAAAGATGCCATTAAGAGACTAGTTATTGCTATCTTCACGGCTCACTATGCATAGCCCGACTTCTATTTCGTTTGTGAAGTGTAGATGACTGCATTAGATCTTGTGTTTTAAGCCAAAATGAGTAAATGAGATTGTGTTTTAAATAAGCATAGCAACTTTTTATGGTGTTGACTACTGATCATAGTTTTATGACTAATGACTTTCAATATTCCAGGTTTTGGTGCAGGGTTTGGTGCCCCTACCACAACGACTGCATCCACTGGGTTTAGCTTTGGTTCCTCAAACACAGGTGAGAATTGCCACCTTTGCAATGTGATTGCAAATCTTCTAATGGTGAAACAAATTGTAGTAGGATTTGATATTACTGTAGGATTACATTTTATTGTAAACTCTATTTGCAGTATTACCTGCCAATTATAGCCTAGTTATGGTATATCTATAGCACATACAGAGAAACCACCTCCTCAAGCTTTTCTGACAAGGCAAGTTTTACATTTTAGCATAATATTAATCTATACTCTTTTGATCCTGTGAGGGAAATTTGGTCTCTGCATTTAACCCAATTGTGAATTAGTGAAACACACACAGCACATAGTGAGGTGAAGTACACGCTAACCCAGAGTAGACCACTGGTCTAGGATCGAATCAGCGAGTCACCAGTAGGCCATGGCTTCCCCAGCTTGGTTATATATTGATTGCTGTATGTGATGTCAATATCATTTGGTCATTTTTACATATTATTTACATTGTACATGTTGTAAAAGTTTGACTACTTTTTCTTCACAAGAAATCAAAACTATCTAGTGTTGCATTGTACAGACATACTAAGCATTTAATATTATGTCTATACCCTTCCCTCGTAATTTTCAGCACCGCATAACAGCATGTTGTCTAGGGTTAGAAAATGAATAACTATTACCATATCAATAACATAAGAATTATGTCTTTCAGAAAGGTTTACAGAATGAATGCATAGGTGTAGTATTTCAGATTTTGGTTCTGTATTAGGCCTATGTTCTTTTTAAAATAATGGATACACTTCAGTCATTTACTAGGTAGGCTATATATGCAAAAGATTTGGAGAAATAGCCTAATAGAGTATTTTTGTTGAATCGTTGTAGGCTACATTTGCATTAGGAGTGCAAAGAGGAAACCGTTTCTCTTGACTCTTCCCAGTTCAATCAAGTGAAGTAGGCTAACGTTGGAATATTTTGAAACCAATAGGGTACCTCAGCTGACAAATGAAGCTAAAGAAATCTCCACATGAGATCACTTTAGTATTTGCCAAACACGGGACACCGATAAAAGTAATTTGCTTGTTGCCTAAACTGATTGGACACGTTGCAGGTTTACTTGGCTAAGTTGTAGACCTACAAATTTAACCTTTTGAACGTTGCGCCTTCTCCCTTGTTCTAGTGTGCTACCTGCAGTGTCCCCAGCTCTGTGGCTTTCAAAATCAGATTCAGACAGTCAGAGGCATGTTATCGATTTTGGCATGGAACAGATCACTCTCCTCCACACAAACAAGTGAAAGGTCTTGATATTGCAGATGCAGTAGAAGGACACAACGACATAAAATACCGATAGCAGCACCGTTTGTAGAGGAGCTTAATATCAATGTAACACTGGTTCTCGATATCGGTCCCTAGTCATGATGGTGTAGCACAGTTGCAGTATGGTTGGGTTGTAATGTAGAATATAAAAGGGGGTCATAATATTTTGGCTCTGCTTCTGCCGTCCTTTTGACTCCTTTGGCCAACAAAAGATGTTGCTGTAGTCGCATTCTCAGTTAGTGTCATCTCCTCATTGGCTCGACATGTCATTGAGGAGTAGGCCTATATTTGATCATGTTTCTTGTTAAATTAACACTGCACTGTCTGTACTAATCCTTTCTCTTTTCCCCCTTGTGTCTCTCCATCTTGCTCTTGCTGGGCCTTTGGCAGGATTTGGGGGGCTTGGTGCTGTCACCACCACCACTGCCGGGGGTTTTAGTTTTGGGGGGTTTGGAATAAATGCCAACCCAACTGCCGTCAACTTTAATGTGGGAGGCTTTGGGGCTCCTACCACCACAGCCACCGTTTTCAATTTCGGCAATAGCATTGCTAGTGCAGGTAGCTCTTTCTTATGGTCAGTCCGCCTGTCAACCATTCCCTCATCGTTCATGTGTCCTGCACAATACTGGCCATTCATATTCTGAGAGATTTTTTTTATCACTCATTTCTTCCCCACCCCAACAAATTAGGGCCTTCTATAGAAGTCTATCAATAGTCTCTGTCCAGTTTTTTGTGCCGTTGCATGGAGCTTCTTATTACCATGTAAAACCAGTAGAGGTCACTAAAGATTGTTGTATCTTTTTATTTTCATGGTGACAATTTCAATGCACATTACTCTGTCAACCTGTCTGACTGTACATTGGGAATGCGCCACAATTCCAACTTAATGTGTCAGAAACCTCTTTTGTTGTGTGTATGGTTGTTTCTGATGATCATCTTCACAAACCTCCATCTCTATGGTGTTCTCCCATCTTCCCACCCATCCACACCTCTTGCTTTGCCCTGCATCACTTATTAATGTCTGTTGCACAGGCGCTTTTGGAGGGTTCGGGACCACCACTACTTCTGCTGCACCCGGGTCTACATTTAGTTTTGCCACACCCTCAAACACCGGAGGTGGGGGTTGTGTTTGTTTGTGCGTGTGTGTGTGAGTGAGTGTGGGAGAGAGAATAATTAAAAACAGATATTTTAATGATACTGTCACCTGCCCCCCTCTCCAAAACTTCTGATCCCTTCCTAATAAAATGCTCTTGATTTCTGCTGTAGTAACCACTTCCCATATCCTCCCATTCTACCTCAGCTCTCTCTGTTGTAGTGATCGTCAGCTCAGCTGTATTTAACTCTACCATCTGTATGGTGCTCCAAGTGTAACCTCAGGATCTGCTGTTGTAGGTGGCCTGTTTGGGAACCAGAACAAGGGCTTTGGCTTCTCCTCTGGTCTGGGCACAGGCACTGCTGGGACAGGCGGCTTCGGCGCAGGCTTGACTGGAGGCGGCCTGGGCTTTGGGAGCTTCAACCTCCAGTCCACGCAGCAGCAGCAGCAGCAGCAGCAGCAAGGTGAGTAGTGGTGGAAAAGTTACTCAAAAAAGTAACTGACTGCAAATTTGGATTGAATTGCTTTGAAATGTAATACCTTTTCCCCCGTCTCCAAACTCCCTCGCATGCCCTTTCATTCGGGGTGTTGTGAGAGTTGGACATGATGTCCCCCCACCTCTTTGGAGCTGTTGAATTTTTCAGTATTTCAATATTAGGTGGTCAGGAATAGCATTGCATCAATAAGATGTTGGTACCAATAAATGCACGTCAGCCAAACCTCAATAAACAATAAATCCCCCACTGCCATAAGAAAATGTAGCTTAACATTCCAGGATGAAGGTAATCGGTGGCGCTATCGGCGTTTGATATGTATTGTGCTCCTATGTCTCTGCACTTTGCGTTACTCAAAAGCGTTTCAAGTTGCTGGAAAAACTTCCTGCATCTTAATCTTGCAAGGATTCTCATGCCGTTCTGTGATCATTTCTTGGATTGTTTTACAGCAAGCATGTATTTTAGTATATTAACAGTAGTGACTGGCTACAAGGTGGCCGCCTATTGTGCTTGGTGTGTTTTGGAGAATACAAATTAAATCAAAAGCTTAATCGTATGCATCAGCCTACTGTGAATCTGCGCGGTTGCAGTTCCTTTTGTCTTAAGGTGCAATAAACTAAAAATGATAGGATTATTACAGTTACTGGAGATCCCTGTACTTTTGTCCAGTCTTTCCTTTCCTCCATTTCACTCAAATCGATCCCTGGAGCAACTAGTTTAGGCACGCATCAGCCACTAACTAAAATAGTGCCCTCTCATTCATTTTGAATGCACGTTCAGAATTATTTGTCAACGGATTAATTTGTTAATGTACATATGGTTTCACTGCGCAAAACACTGATAACTCAGAAAAGGAATTGCATAATGTAATGCGTTACAACACTGAAGGTGAGGCCTCAGCCGTGAGCTCAGGACTCCTAAGGCAGTTGTCTGTCGAAAGGGTAAAAAGGGTTTTTTTCTTGAATGTTGTCTAATCTTATCCAGACTTGCACCTCAGAGAAAAATGTGAGTGATGAAAACAATTACAGACAAGACTGGTCTTGGAAAAAAAATTAGAAAATATGATTTTAACAAACAACAAGCTTAATTTTTTCCGTATGTGTGTTTCTGTGTGTAACAGGAGGCCTTTTTGGGCAGCAAGCCCAGGCTCCAGCACAGTCCAATCAGCTCATAAACACAGCCAGTGCCCTGTCGGCACCCACCCTGCTGGGTGATGAACGCGATGCCATCCTGGCCAAGTGGAACCAGCTGCAGGCCTTCTGGGGCACAGGCAAGGGCTTCTTCAACAACAACATTCCCCCGGTGGACTTCACCCAGGAGAACCCCTTCTGCAGGTTCAAGGTAGGAGCTCTGTCTGCCCTCCCCCACTGGGGATAAACTTAGACCCTTATCGCTATTTGGCAAACATGAAAGACTCAGTGACCCTGAGAAGTAGCACTATACACTGTCTGGGTAATGTCAGGCATTGCATTGGTAATACCGTCTGGAAATATAATTTGGCTTAATTTTAAAATGAAGTGTGTGTGTGTGTGTGTGTGTGTGTGTGTGTGTGTGTGTGTGTGTGTGTGTGTTAGAATTGCCAGCATTTATACAGGGAAGTGAGGTTATTTTAATATGACTGACTGACTAAACTACTTTTTAATAGAAAGACTTGTCAGTGTATGTAAGCCAGTTAGATCAGTCACCTTCTCAGTGACTGTTTCCATTGGATCTTGTATTCCTTGCATGCCCTTTGGATCCGAATACAAGCGTGTGTGTGTGTTGATCCTCTCAGGCAGTGGGCTACAGCTGTACTTCAGGAAGTAAGGATGAGGATGGGCTGCTGGTGCTAGTGCTGAACAAGAAGGAGGCAGACGTGAGGACCCAGCAGCAGCAACTGGTTGAGTCCCTGCACAAGGTGTTGGGGGGGCACCAGAACCTCTCTGTCAACGTGGAAGCTGTCAAAACCCTGCCCGATGACCAGTGAGCACTACCCTCTCTCTGGTCCTCTGTTTCTGTCCCAACAATCTCTCTGCAGCTGTGTGTGTGTGTGTGTGTGTGTGTCCACCTGAGAGTATCCATCTGTGTGTGTCTGGTTCCTCATTGTCTGCACATGTGATTGAGTACAGTATCAGATGAATTTTCAAGTCAAAGGATTGGGCAAACAAACTTCTATAAGAAGTTGATGAGATAACATTAAGCATACTAGTAATGGTAATAATTACAATGAAAACAATAGAAACCAATAGTTGACATGATTTTGAGTTCATTTTACCAGTGGGCTCCAGACTTGAGATGTTCCTGTCTGTCCTTGTGTCTCTGCAGGACAGAGGTGATCATCTATCTGCTGGAGCGCTCGCCTAATGGCACGTCCAAGCGGGTTCCCGCCAGCACTCTCCTTGGCTTTGTGGAGCAGGCCAACATCAAGGCCCAGCTGCAGCAGCTGGGCGTGCTCATGTCCCTCACACGCACTGCCCTCTCCCCAGCCCAGCTCAAGCAGCTGCTCCAGAACCCGCCCGCAGGTGGGCCACCACACTGCAGCCACGCTTTGTTTGGTGTGCGAATACTGTGTACACATACACTCATACCTACACTTAATGTTCTATTTCTCTCTTAGGTGTTGATCCCATTATATGGGAGCAAGCCAAAGTGGATAATCCGGATCCTGAGAGGTACAATAGGACAATTCTTCATTTAGGATAAATTGCACCATGATTTTTTTTTTCTGTGAACCGTAAGTTTAGAAGAACACAAGATTGTTGTGTGTTAATTTGGCAAGTACTGAATGACGAGGATGCTGTGTGGTGCTTTTGCAGGTTAATTCCTGTGCCCATGGTTGGCTTTAAGGAACTGCTCCGCCGGCTGAAAATCCAGGACCAGATGACAAAACAGCACCAGTCCAGACTTGATGTGAGTGTGGAGCACATCCTGCCATATCATCCTCCTCACCCTTATCTGTTCATCTTGCTCTAGGTGGACACCAGGCCACTTTGACTTAGATGCTAGAGAAATATTATCTGTCATGATCATCCTGAAATGAATTTTTGAATTTAATGATTTTTTTTAAAATTGGGTTGTTAACCAGATAATTGCTACTGACATCAGCGAGCTGCAGAAAAACCAAGCAACCACAGTGGCTAAGATTGCTCAGTATAAGAGGAAACTGATGGATCTGTCCCACAGAGTGTTGCAGGTAAGATTTGCCAGTGCTCCCCGAGTACAGCTGTGTATCTGTGGCTGTGCAGATTCGGACTGTCATCCCTTTGTTTTTTTGCTTGAAATGTTACTGTTTGCCCTTTGGCTTTCTTATCTGATAATGTGGCTTTGAGTGCACTGATTTATCGATTTTTCTGAACATTTGTAATGTTGACACAAACCCTTCGCTAACATGTTTATCTGCAATATCTAAAGTAATGGTTTTCAATGGCTTATTAGTTTGATTATGATTGACTTGAAATCCAAGGACGATTGGATCCAGATGGTGTAATCTCTCAAGGTTATTCTCTGAGATTCAGGTTTATTAATGGATGTGTGCTCTCTCTCCAGGTGCTGATTAAACAGGAGATCCAGAGGAAGAGCGGCTATGCCATCCAGGTGGATGAGGAGCACCTTCGTGTGCAGCTGGACACCATCCAGTCGGAACTCAACGCCCCCACACAGTTTAAAGTGAGCATTCTGAGAGTGACTCCCTACCACGATCCTCTACCCAAACTCACCCACTAAACACTAGAGCCACAAACTTGCCTAGAAAATGCCTGGCCTTTCAGTTAATTGAATGTCAATCAGTGTTCTTTTGCAAGTTTACATTACATGAAACCAATAGTGGGGTTTTGTCAATGTGCAACTAGCAGTTCATCTGCTGCTGTGAGTTTTTATTTTGGGCCTTGGCTTTGTCTTCTCTAGGGCCGACTGAATGAACTGATGTCCCAGATCCGTATGCAAAACCACTTTGGCGCCGTGCGCTCAGAAGAAAGGTACAGCGTGGACGCTGACCTGCTTAGAGAGATCAAACAGGTGCGTTGGGCTGGGGGAAGGGTAGAATCAGGACACGGCCAGTTACAGCACCCAGGCATGACGCTTCTCTTGCTCGTCTGACGCTCTAAAAGATCTCTGATTCGCCAGACCCCTGGTAGCTCTTGGGTCACTGGTACTGTTGACTGAGGTGTCTGTGCATTTAGTGTATTGGATAATGATGAGCAATGAACAAGTGTGTGTTTGTGTGTGTGTGCGAGAGAGTGAGCTGGATATGGACTAAGCCCCAACACCTGTTGTTTCCAACAGCACCTGAAACAACAGCAGGATGGTCTCAGCCACCTTATTGGTGTTATCAAAGATGACGTGGAAGACATCAAACTCATCGAGCATGGCCTCCACGACAGCGTCCACATAAGAGGGGGCAAACTGAGCTGACAGCCTTGTACCACACTCACACAACACAGAAGGGTCGACCTTGTAGACTCTTCATCCTTCAAAATAAACTTTTGCTAATGTGAAAAATGTCCATGCAGGTCAAGTGCCTTGTTGAAAATGTCTGTGTGGGAATGGCATGCAAAGGTTGACCGATTGAAACCTATTTGGCCAGGATTGATGTGAAGAATCTGCTTTCTCTAATGGACTTCCCGTTTAGTGCATTCCAACCATCTCTGACTCCAGGTACCACCCACCTGCTTTGGTGTGAGCGTATTTTTTTGTTTGTTTGTTTGTTTTTTTTAAAAGGTCACATCAGAAATCTTGGGGCAGTAAGAAATTGGAGAAGAAACATCCATGTTTTTCCATGATTATTCTGTAAATACACATTTTATTGCATTTGATTGCATGTTTTATATACTATCATTGGCAGGGAAATGAATTTATTGGTTTAATAAAGGTGTCGAGGTTATAATATTAAGACTGTTTCTGACTTCTTTTCATGAGAGGCAGTGTGTTGCTAAAGATCAGAGGATGCATGTTAATGGGCGATGGTGATTTGTTGTCATTTCCAGCCTGTCCGTATGGGCATGCCTAAGCTCATACTTGTAGCAAAAAAGTCAAGCTGAATTTGGTTGGCGTTTCTCTGGACTAGCTGGGTGTGTTCTCACATGACGCTGTTTTTCACTTTCCCTGAGCACTTGCTGATTACAGATATGACTGGTGTCTTACTATGGCCTGGCTTTGGTAGTGTTGGTGTAGGAGGACCCTTCTGATTGGTCTCCTTTTCAGACGACTTCCTTTGATTGGCCACTGACTGAATAAAGTCAGGAGGGGGCTCCAATCAGGTTGTTGCTCATGTCATGATGGGTGCTGTCCACAAGCCGGAAGGCTTCCATGAACTCATTAATGTCGATGCTGCCATCCTTGTTGAAGTCGATGCTGTGCGCAAGGTCAACAATGGCCTCGTCACTGATCTCCATCTTCAAATGAGAGCTCAGAAGCTTCCATGTCTGCCGGAATTCCTCGAAAGAGATTAGACCTGCAGAAAAGGCATTTGGTCAGTTTTGATTGTATTTTGCTCATGCAGAGGACTCATGCTTTTATTATGCGAGACAGCTGAGTCTGCTAGAGAGTATAGCAGTAAAACTGTCTTGGTTGGATTGGAGCGCTCTGTCTGAAGACTCACCTGAGTTGTCTGTGTCTATGATACGAAAGATGGTCTCCAGGTTGGAGTGATGTTTGTATAGAGTCTCTAGTACATTTGCATGTGCCAGCTGTTAGATGAAGAGAAGAAGAGTCCATTATTACTCAAGCCATATTAATAGCAAAGCACTTCATCAGTTGAGTTTGGTGCTCTCTTGACTTGAAATACAGAGAATGGCCAAGCTGTGTGTGTTAACAATTGTTGGAGATTGAAGTAAGATTTTTTTAATCAGTTTCATATGAATTAGGCTCCCCTTTCACACAAATTTTGCACCCAGACTGCTGAGATTTGAGGGAAAGGGGAGTTCATGTGAGAAAGGACCGAATGAGTACTGGTCAGTTCATGTGAGTAAGGACTGAATGAGTACTGTGCAGCCAGGGCAGGTCCTTGGTTAGATTCTATAGCTCACAGAGCTGTCTCCTGTGTGCACGCTCACCTCTTTGTTGGGTTCTGTGATGGCGAGTTCGCTGAACCAGTTGTTGTAGTCCAGCATGCCGTCTTGGGTGCTGCTCACCAGCTGAGAGCGCAACACACGCCACGGCAAAGCCAGGTGCAACACTGTCTCCATGGCAATAGCCCAGTCTTTCAGCAAGATACGACCTGCGGAAAAAGAAGTCCACACAAAAATGTCATTCTACCACCAGGCGGAGTTGTGTGCCCAGAACCTCTGGTTAGGGTGTTAAAACTCCATAGAGCCAGGTTAAAAGCGTCTGAAATTTGTCAGGGTGTTAGTAATTTAATTAAAAAATGTCTTCTAAGTGATTTTGAGGAAGTTGTCTAAAACAAGACGCTGCAGGCGTACCTGTGTTGTCTGGGTCATATTGTTGGAAGGCACTGATGAGATCAGACTTGTGAGCAAACAGTTGCTGTCTTAATGCGCGCAAAGCAGAACGTTCTGTCCTTCCCACACTGCACACACAAGGCACACAACCAACATGAAGTTCTTTTACACCACAACCCAAGCCTTCTAAGTCTCGTGACTTTTGAAAGAAAATATTATTAGATATTAGGCTAATTATGCATTATACTAAACCAGTGTGGTTATGGTTCTTGTTTCTGTCTTTTTCTCATGCATGTGGAGACTGCTTGATGTATGGCTGAGATGGCGGCTATTCCTGCTGGTCACACGTAATTGTACTGCCTGCTCTTTGGTGCTCTTTGGTCTTTACCTTTGCCTCAGTGTTAGGTCCATAGTAGAACGGGAGGCCTGGTACTGGATAACATGAGGAACCAGGTCTGGGCCCAGTCGGATGTAGGCTCCTCGATTACTCCCCTCTTCATAGTAGTTGGAAGCAGAGAAGATGGTCAGGACCTTGGAAGACACCACACACAAGATCTTGTGTTTTTTTTTTTTTTTTTTTGTGGTTATGTGTTTTTTACTTTCTGACAGTGCTCAAATGAAAAAGTTAATCTTCTAGAAAGCAATTGAAAAAATCAGTCTCAGTATTAAAATTTGGAAAAATGTGTACAGTAATGTACTAATTTGACACATTTTGACTAACAGTAGTCGAGCTGCAGCATTAAGCAGGCTGCTGTGCCTTGGCCGTAATGATGGTCATTGGCAGGACTGAAGTTGTGCCTGCAGGACTCACTCGACGGCTGTGGCAGAATTCGTAACCCTCCTGTTTGCACTCGTGGGAGCGGATGAGTAGCTGCAGGTGGTGTCTGTTCAGTACCTCCTCGGTCACATCTGGACCCCAGTAGCAGCCTCCACCCCTCACCTCGTTGGGAATGCAGCCATCCAGGGCCATGGGGTCACTCCACAGCAGGTCTACAATCTGAACAGATGGGGATTAGCATGAAGAATCTGGAAAATATTTGCTGATATCTGATTTATAACTAACTAATCTAAAAAGTAGACTCCAGTAGGCACCTGTTTCCATTCTTCGGCGTCGGCCTCCACAGCCTCTGTGAGCTCGGTTTCAGCTTCGCTGTCCGAACGATCCGACAGGTGGTTGTTACTGTGGAGCTGACCGCCTTCGAAGCCAGCCTGCCGCCGGCGCTCCAGGAGCTCTTCCTCCACGCCGTTGTGGGTCTGCAGGGAGCGGCGCTGAAGCAGGGCCCGGTGCATGGCCGCCGAGGGGCTGCTGTGGGTCAGGGAGCGCACACGCTTGCGCTCTGCGCTGCCCCCGGGCCCCACGTCCATTTCAGAGTCCTCGTCACACGACTTGGATTTGGCTTGAAGGCGCCGGTGTTTAGGGGGCTTCAGTGATGACACATACTGAGAGAGAGAGAGAGAGAGAGAAGAGGATGACTGATGAAGATGTGAGACAACAAATGACAACTAATGGGCTCTGAGCACGGCAAACCTAAAGTGCCAGAAGGCCTTTCGGTCAGGATGATTCTGGTAATTAGCTTTTACATTGGTAAACAATTGTAATGAGACTTACATGGTATGATTAACATAATCTACAGTACTGCTTATAGTTGGGACCAAGTGTCTGGTTATAGCGATTAATAGCATCATGCAGTAAGAAGGTTGTTTGTGAACAGTCTTCTTGTCTTACTCTGTGCCTATCCATTTTGGCAATGACGTTGAGGTCAGTTGTGTCTGAAATCCCTCCATGTACAATCAGAACTTTTTGGTCAATCATGGTGGCCAGGGGCAGCCAACTGAAGATCTTCTGGAGCAGTTTGAGGATCTTCTTTCCATGGAGCTGAGAGGGCATAAACCAACACCGCTTCAGTCTGGAGTAGGCAAACCTTGAGGTGGTAACATCTAGGCTGAACAACCAATCAAATGCACTCGTTCCTTCTGTCTTCTTGATGAGAACCCTTTGTTGTTAATTTGGCTAAAATAGTGTACAGCTGTTTCTGGATGAAGATCTGCAGGAATGTGAAATGTTTTTGCTGGCAATTGTTTAAACACTACCTTTAAAGCTGAAAAAAGTCCTGTGTTAAAAATCCAACATTTGCGTTACACAATGTTGCATAACAAGCCTGAGTAATTTGGCTTGTTTTATAGCACAAACATTATAAAACATCCCAGAAACTGAATGTTCTTAATTTAGCTACAGCAAAGATGAATCCTCTCACAATGTATTGTTAAAAGCAACACCTCCCCAGACATGATCAGCAGTCTGTGCAATATAAACCCAGACTCAATCTTCTCTCTTGCCAGTCAGCCTTTCCAAGAGAGGCTCAGGCCATGCCAGGTCAGCACGGACGCTATTTAAGGCTACCTGACCCAGGGTGCTGGGCCAAAGGCCAGCTAATCCCCTTAGCCAACGGGGGTAGTGACCCTACTTGAAATAGCCCTGATATTAAGAGCTTGTTTACATACCCACTGAGGCGGTGGGGTAAATAAGTGGATGACTATAGACCTGCTGTTATTGTTTATGTGGAAAAGAGAAAACGCAGCCCTGGTTGTTTTAAAATTCCAGATGGTCAGAGTGGTAGAGACACTTACCCTGTATTTCCCCAGAACTTCTTTGGTGAAGCCATACCTAGACACAACATACATGTTAACTTTTAGCACTTTGTGTCAGATGGACAAGATACAGTAGGTGTATTACATGACCACCTGCTTAGTTAATATCTTTGTATTATCAACCAAATTCCCTCAACCAAGTCCAATATAATCAATTTGACATGATGAAGCAGGTGCTTAATAGTAATTAAAAACATTGACATGAAAGTGGGCACTGGTATTTCAATAATGCTGGCATCTTCTGAACTGTGCTGTTACCTGAGATTTACAATATGATCCTCATGGTTGCCTCTGTTCAGATGGACATCAGATGGATACAGAAGTAGGAACGCAAACAGAATCAAGAGAATCTCAATGGAATTCTTCCCTCGGTCCACATAGTCTCCATTGAAGACATAAGAAGTCTCCATGGATGGCAAGCCATTCTGAAACAGGCCAAAGAGAAGTGTGAGTGAGTCTTCAACACATATCTGAATGGTATATTTTCTGTAGTCTATTAGTGATTAGCTGCACACACCTTATAGAATATCAACAGAAGATCCTCCAGGTGTCCATGCAAATCGCCTGTCATGATTGAAAAACAATCATCAGTATATTTAAAGAGCTGTTTATATGTATGTAATATACATGTATGAACACAAAGTATTCTCACCACAGATGGTTATTTCCTTGCTGTGACATGTGGACACGTGGCTTATGTTTGGCAAGAGGCGCAGGAGTTTCCATGTTTCTCCAAGGAGCTGGAGCACGTAGCGTGAGTGAAGCTGCTACTGGGAGAAAGGGACATGGACTTGAGGCCACCAAAATAGTCAATGTCAAATGTGAAAGGTAAAGATTATGCTATTACATCATATTTATGATGATTGTAGTTTAATTTCCATAAAATTTAATAGTCAGCTCTTTAATAGATACAAATCTATTAATTTATGTTCAAGGAATGCAAAAGTATAGTTTATGGTAAAGATCTACAGGGTAGCTGGTTAGGTCCAGACTCACTTGTTTGTTCCTGAATGCTTCCACCAGCTCTGTCACATTGGACGTAGTCAAAGGGAATGTGAGGTGTGGTCCACAGTAATCGTCTGGAATCTCAATGTTCTTGTAGTTAAAGTAGCGCTCCCACTCAATGTCTCGCACCAAGTCATTTTCTCTAAAGATATGGGAGATGAGATTCCCTAGAGCAGGGAGGGGGGGGGGGGTAGTACAGATTTTATGAAGTCTGCTGTAGTGTTTGATAAATATGTATTTTAGTTCACTTCTGCATGGTATTATTATGGACTTACTCTCACTGCAGGTTGGTGTGAAGTGGTCCATGAGGTAGGCAAAAAAATTGTACAACTGGAAGGGGAGAAAAGAAATCCTTTTTTGCAAAAAAAAATAACCCACCTTGCAACCTCTCTCTCTGTATCTACAGCCATTATTTGACAAGTAAATGTATTAGATAACATGATGATAATATGGCAACGTAAATAGTATCAAAGTTCTGAAGCCATCATCTTTATAATTTACTCTAGTCATTTATTTAGCTACTCCTGTATAAACATTGTAGGTTATTAACTACACATCAGCTGTTTTTATGAAACAAATGTTTTTGCTGACAAGTTTAGTGAAAGTGTGATTTTGTGAAAGGTAATGTGTATGCTTCCCCATCTTCTGTCTCCTTTTGGGTCCCACCTTTATCTGGTCTTGCTCCCCTGCATATTCGATGGACTGGAAGATATTCCAGGTGCAGCGGCGCCTCATCTCCAGCCGGGCCACATACTGCCGGTACCAGCGCTGGATCAGCAGAGCGGCCCTCATGGCTGTGGGGACAACAGGGAGAGAGAGCCTCTCAGTGGACGAGAAAAGCTTGTGAGTGCATCTGGAGATAATGCCACACGTTTCTGTGCTTTTGTGGATTTTGAACACTGTACAGTCTGGGTGGCTCATTTCTTGAATGTTTATTTATTATAATTCTATCATTTCTGAAACAGATAGTTCCAGTCCTTGATTGTGATTGGTTGAATCGTGCTCATTGCCATATATTCTCTGATATAGCCACATTTCATTTTGTTTGCGTCATTCTAAAGTTACCTTAGCAACGTTTGTGCATTACTTGGCAACCAATCAGCTGAAGAAAATATATTTCTTGGGGGAGAAATTGATGTTTAGGAATAAATCACTACATTTCTTGTTGCTGTGGCTTTGTCTAATGAAACTGAGCTAGGTATGTGCGGTAATTGTTTTAGAAATGCAATAAGCCCCTTGAGTCAGTGCTATACCGTGAATATAGCACAACTGAGGGGGTTTAACGGCACTTAGCTTCGCTCTGCTCGCCTCGTGCCTAACAACACCTCTTAACTGTGCTATATTCACGGTATAGAACAGCATTTCTGGGTTTATTGCTTAAATATAACACTGCTAATAAATAAATGAATAAATGTATTATAATAATTGTTATTATAATAATTAGTAGTAGAAGTATTAGTAGTTGTATGTGTATTTTGTATTTAATTAATGGATGTCTGCACTATATACACTATATCCAGTAACACAATACCGTATAACTTTCATTAATATGTCATTAACAAACCATTGTTAGCTAAAAACAATTCATTTTAAGGCTTTGTTCACATCAGCTAATGCTGTACAACTCATTCTTTATTTATGAAGGGCTATACTGTACATAGTGTAAACAATCACAAACAAGGATATAGTGTAAACAATCACACTAGCAAACGCATTAATTATCTTTCATGAACATTTTAATATTTGTGATTAAGTAATGACTTATTCATAGCTAATACTGGTTTGGTAATGGCTTGTTAATGAATGTTACCACACAGTGTTACCCTCTAATGGATTTCTGTATTCTCCCAATACAGTTAGGAACTCTATGAACCTTTGAGATTTATGAACTAAGGTCTATTGAAATCTCACAGCTCTATTCCTCAAACTACCCTCAGTCTAGGAGAACACTCACCTGTTGCAGCTTCATAACCGAATGCAAAAGTAAAAAATCAGTTCAGCACAAGAGATATATCAGTTATAATAAGTGTTCATGTTAGCTTATTAAGTGACATGATATTTTTGGGCTTACCTGGGACTGACAGGTGACCTGTAAACAGTCACAAACAAAACAGTCACAAACAAAATAATAATAATAATAATAATAATAATAATAATAATAATAATAATAATAAGACCCTATATTGATATACATGTGTATTAACATGTAATAACAGTAAATGGTCATACTTATTGAAGAAACACGGTTAATAATAATCAGGAGATTACAGTAAATGGCCCCTTTAGCTATCTTCTGGCTTTTTGCACAGAAATGAACTCTTTTCAACTTGGAAAACAAAACAATGATATAATGTTTTAAATGTGTTATAGCAGATTTATTAAAAAAAAACAATGCATTGTTACCTCTGTCGCATTTTTTCAGTTGCAGTTGGTTTGGTTTTGTGCTGCCACATCCCATTGCCTTATCCACTGCAATAGAAAGCAAGAATAATAGTCAGGCATAGTCTTGGTAAATACTCACCTGCTGTGATATCCCAGTGTCCTGGCTAAATTCCCACCCTGTTTCATTTAACCTGGCCCTATATTTATCTCCCTGTATAATTAGCTCATTAATTCAGTCATTCCCATGTGCCCCAAGCTTGTGAATGCAGAGCATTCTGGTGCATAATGGATGTTGTGCCTCACCCAGGCAGGCGCCCCACTTTGGGTGCCTTGGCAAAGCACTTTCTCTACAGCAAGTTTTTGTTATGTTGACATTTTAGGATTTTTTTATTTATTGATATCGATATGTCACGGTTTCTGTTCTCACCTTCAGTTATTTATCAAATTGTCCTCTTCAATTTGCTCTGACAGGTTTAAAGCAGTTGTAGATATGAAACTGTTGACTTGGCACAGGCAGATGAGGCCCAACTTCAAGCATGGACAAGAAAGTCCATTCCTATATGCCATGTAGCTGCCGCTCCCACAGTCTCTCAGCCTTTTATTTCTGTGCCTATAAAAACATCAAACCTGCTCTGTACCCCAACAGGCCTAACAGAAAAAGGGTATTTATGGGCAGCAGACACTGTGCCTCTCCCTTAAACTATTTGCTACAATACAATCTTGTTATACATTCATGGTAAAAATTGAGATTTGCTTTAGGGTCTGCTTTGTGTGAGGGGTTAATCTCAGGTCATGTGTTAATCCAGAGTTCATTTAGGTTAAATGAGTTGGCACAGAGTTCATTTTAGGTAGAGCGAGTTGTTTTCAATTGCAATTTACCCTTGTTGTTCTGAAAAAAGATTATTCTAATAGATGTAGACAAGACCATAATAAGTGTGGCATTAGTCATAGTGGCATTTTGGTATCTTTTTGTTGCTAAAGAACCCATTACTGTGCATTATAAGTAACTGATAAAAAAGGGTGCAAATTCATGTCAGGTATAGATGACAAACAGACTGAACGATGGGTCTGGCATGGTCAACTTTGCAGAGCTATCTGCTACAGCTCCAAGTCTCTAGATGTGAAGGTAATCTTCTAAACTCACCTGGGCTGCAATGACTTGCTTCTTTTCAGATCCTTCACAGAAACCCCATTTGTCCACTCGTGTTTGTCAACCTCAGGAATCTGAAGAGGGTGAAGCTCCAAGGGCTTCTTGGCTTGACATCCGCCTGAATGTGTCCATTTTGTTAGTTGTCAGAGAAGAACTGTGGGCACAGTCGCAGCACTTTTTTGTTTATGCACCCCTCTCGGTGTCAGTGGTTTTCTGCCTATTGCAACCTTTTAGCCACCTAATGAACACAAGACACAAGTGGATTAGGATTAGGATAAATCTCGCGTGGGCTCACCTGCTTCTGTGAACAGATGGATAAAGGGCACCACATGGCGGCTTGTGTTGATGCTAGGGATCGGTTGCATTTGATACCAGTGTGTACAATAAGTTGGGAAGAGATTAGGAACATATAGTGTGACATAATGTCTGTTTGTTTCTCCAAGTTTAAATATGCAAACAAGCGCAGAGGCTTACTTTTTTAGTGTCATTTATGTTAGTGTCACCAACATCTATTATTTGAACAGAAAAACAAAAGTTTTACACTACATGCCAAACAAATAATTCAATTGAATTTGAAAAATATCTCAATGACTATAGCAACAGAACACTCCAATCATATGACCTGTATGACACTTCCACGGAAATTTTTTTTTTGCCCCCCAAGTTTTACTTGCTTGAATATGATGGGCACCTTTTCAGTAACACAAAATGCGAATACTGTCCACTCAAAACAAGTACTTGTACTTCTCACATACTTGTGCTGTCAATTCAGAACTTTGCTCCAAAAAAGTCACTGCAATGAACAATACCTTACTGTTTCCTTCCCACAACAACCTTTTTTATGGCTCATACATTATAAGACACACAAAATATTCATACCAAATTCTTGGTTACATACTTTATTGTGAAAAATTAGTATAACCCAAACTCTTTGCAAAATATAGTCTACTGCAGTAGTCTACTTGTATAATATGTTGACTGCTAACTGACAAATCAAGTGTGGGAAATGGTAATAATTTTTTGTAAAATGTAGTGTATTTTTGTATAAAAGGTAGTGTATTTTTAGTAACGTGGCAGTTAAAAAAACTGTAAATGCAGATAGTGTGTCAAACATCAGTAACTGACTCATGCCTTTCACCTATCCTCAGTAATTACTGGTGTGTAAAAAAATTGACTTGCAGTGTTTCCATCTGGAGATTTCTATGCTAAATGGGTTTGAGTTGTGGTGACCAGAATTTCTGATATTGAATGGCCGGTGCTTTCTAAATGAGAACCTGCAGATAGTGACAAATAGAAGCATTCTGTGTATACAGTGTATTACTCTAAAAGTTTGACAAATTTGAATCTTGTGTGAAAAAAGGAGAATATTGTTTATAATTTGGACAAATGTGTCTTTCTTGATACATGTTAAAATTCTCAGTAAATGATGGTAGATGGACGTTTGGTTTGGAACTTTTGGCTCATAAGTGTGCTTACAGTGTGTGAGCAATCAAGACAAACTAATAAAAAGGATGGTTGGATGTGGTCAACACCCTGCTTATGAGAATGTTTGATGGGCCAGGTGTTTGAAACCTCCCCTTCAAATTTAGAGAGTGGCAGATTGCACTTAAGGACACAATTTTGCACACAGACCATCACTGAGGTATTAAATAGTTTACCCTTCAAAAGCCTGATATCTCATGCACTGCATAATGGATCCTCAAACCAAAACCATCTTTATCATTATGCATGACCTGCTAATTATCCAAGTGCTAGCCAAGATACACATTTCACCCTTACTCTCCATCAAGGCAAGGCAAAGCAAGTTTATTTATATAGTAAAAAGTATAATAAAGTAATAAAATGAAAATTAAGTAATTTATGAGATAGATGATAAAAATAGTAGAAATAAAGTAAAATGAAAGATAATTAAAATAAAATAATAAAATGAGGTAAACATTAAGTAATAAATGATTCAATGATTCATACAGCAGTTAACAAAAGGCATCTGAAAACAGCTTGGTTTTTAGTCTAGATTTAAAACTGCCAACAGCTGGAGCCTTTTTGATGTCCTCTGGGAGTTAATTCCATAGCTGAACTGCATAGTAGCTAAAGGCTGCTTCACCACGCTTTGTTCATCACTGGCATTCACAGAACATGAATGATGGGCTATTAGTTGGCACTCTCCCTCAAGGACAAATATCCAACAGCCTTCTGAATCCAAAAATGTACTGTATTTATCTCCATTCTAAATGTGGATTTTAACACGGGCAGTACAGCACAGCTGTACAGTTCAGTGGTTGTCAGTTTTGGATGACATTTGAGAGCACTTCGTAGAATTGCATGAGGTCTGCGCGCAATGCTGGGGAGGGTTGGTGGTTTGCTAAGGGTCTAAGGACTTAATGTTCCCAATGCGATCACTTGCTGTGGCACTGAGTATTTATACAGAGAATGTTATAGTTATGAATTAAAGGTGTAACTGTACGCTTCCTTCTTTGGCTGCACTATTTGGAGAGGCTTGAGGGGCAGAGAAGCGATTATGTGAGGATAGTGAATGATGAGCACAATCTTGATTTACAGTTCAATCACATCAGCATTGATTAGATTTTTAAAAGCCATTCCATTGCTGTGTTGCATTTTGCGGCTTTTCTAGGATTTTTGTCCTTGAAGGGCAGGTGCAGAGCACAAATATTATTTTCTGCCCTATCAGTGCAAGATTTGAGGCTTTCATCTAAGGCCAGAGTTGCAGGGAGTCAATGGAAATAGTCAGCCAATCTCCTGTCTGTTGTGTCCGTCTCTCCCAGGACTCCCGGGTCACCACTGACTACCCATACAAAGACTGCCTCATGTAGCTTTATACAAATAGATACCATTATAAGATACATGTACTGAAATTGCATGTAGTTCCTATATTGGTGTCAAGAGGGAACATCAGCTATTCATAACGATGAGGAAAGAAAGTTTAACTAGTTCACTAGTGAGGAACAGGGAATAATGTTTCAGTGTTTTATCTCAACTATATAGTGTAGTTTAAATTTTTTTGTTAGAAGATCCAGATGGCTGCAATCCTCAGCTGTGCTCCTCAACTGCCTTAAAAGGTGATGATGCCAAAGATCTAAGATGCCATTCCCTGTTAGTGACATCAATATTGTGTGCAGTCACACTAACGTAATTTGTCTTGCTTACTAAAATCAAATGATGCCCAGTCACTGCAACACATTCGGCTTTCTCCAAATAAATCAACTTTGACTTGTTTTTCAGTGTCATAAACAAAGAGGTTGAAAGTGGCTGAAACTTTACATTAAAGTTAGCAAGCAAGGAAAGCAACCATTCAACTGTCTCAGCAGGCTATGTCAGAACCAGAGAGTTTTCTGTAGCCTGCAGATCGTGTGACAGTCGTGCGTTATTGGGTAAAATATCCCATAGAGATAACATTAGGTTGAAATCGCTGCCAAAAGTGGAGCTCTCGGAAGAGAGGTCAGTCAACAAAAGTTGGTTGGACAAGTGTAAGTGGGATGAAACATTTTATATTTCGAGGAAATAATGACCAACAGATTTCTTATTACATGATGTTGGCCTGTTTAGGACCTTTAAGGTTTAGGTCCTTTCTTGGACAGATGGACACGTTCAAGGGGGCGGCATGCAGTAAGACTAAGGTCACTGCCTGAATATAGACTCTGAGGTCCTTTTGCATTAATTTAATGTACATAGTCCCGAAGTAAAACAGTCTGAAAACTTATGGCGACTTATGGTATTCAGGTATATGCAGCTGGACTTCTTTTTGGAGCTTGAAAACGTTTCTCCTTTCATCCAAAAGGCTTCTTCAGTTCTGGCCTGGTGATGGGAAGACGAGGAGATTTAATTCTGGACTGCAAGCATAAGTCAGTGTATGAATTGGAGTTGTTCAATATTGTTTTGTTACCTGGGTAATACTCATTTTATTATTGTTTTAATTATTATTTTTCATAGTATACTTTTATATATCTTTTACTTCTATACTTTTATATATTAAAAGAAAGTGGTTTGCTGCCCTTCCAAAGATAAACTACTGTGTTGAGTGCTCTGTATGGTAAGTATTATTTGGTACACCTGGCTCTGCAGTTGTTCAGTACCTAGTACAGTAGTGCAGTAGTATTTTGATTCCGCTGGTGCTAGTGAGTATGTAGTATTTATTCTTTAGCCATACATTCTTTCCCTCTATTTGTTAGTCCCCTTTGTGTTTAGGAGGGATACACTTGGAATTGTGTGATGCATGAATGTAATGAAAATGTAACTTTATCAAGGAGTAATTCAAATGACATGCATTTGATGCATTTGGTGGCTTGGCATTTGGAGGATGCCAAGCAAGTGCACCTACTCACCGGGAGCAGTTTTGGGTTTCGGTTTGCTCAAGGACACTTCAGTGGAGTCACGCAGCGCACCTCTGTCACCTGCACCACCATTGCACCAATATGCTTGTAATTAATGTAATAATTATGTAATTACAATTATTAATTGGAATGAATAGAAATAAATCAGTCAATGTATTATGTAAAATAAATGATGACATAGTTTTAAATGTTAAGAACCTTATAGGCATGACATAATTTAACATCATTTTACTTTTACTTTTATACTTGTTTGCAGTTAGAATAGATAAACTGATTTACTGTTACTCTTTTGTCCTTTTACGAGTGTCCAGTCAAACACCTGGCTGTGTGGAGTAGCTTATCATTTGGGGAGGTTACAACATGCATGATATGTTGCTAACTTCCCCAATTTCTTTGCCTGCATTTCCTTTCTTTGTCTACCACCACCCTCCCTTCTTCCATCTCACAGTTGTGAGACATTCAAACAATGTAGAGTATTTCAAGGACAACCCGGTGAATGTCCAGATAAAACAATTCCCAAGCCTTTATCAACAACAGAGTCTTCCTCTTGCTGTGCTTCCATTAGAGTTATCAGCATACTTAGCATCCCTGAGAAGCCAAAGTGGTGCTGTTGCTGCTTCTGCAAACTGATGCTTCATCAAAGCCAGTGATTGTCACCAGCTACAAGACACCTGCTACAAGCCACCTGCTTACTATACCGTAGTTACGACAAACTGATACAACAACATTGTAGCTCAAGGAAAACTGGACAAAACACCAAATTTAGTCATGTCTTTGGTGTGGATTATGTTGGCCATGCTCTTGGCTTGTCCTCTGGGAAGGACCTTTGTCCTCCAGCTGTTAGACAAGGACGCTGCTGATCCGGCAGTACCTGCCTCATCTGACCAGACAAACGGCAGGTGAGTTGCCCAAGTTCCATTACTGTCTTTGTCCTGGTAGTGGGTGTTTTTTAAAGTGCTCTCTTTATGGTCTGAAGAATTTTTACTTGTGGATCCTCTAACCTAAGAACATTGGTTCAGTTTGTCCAGCTGAGAAACACATGTGTCACAATCAACAACCCGGAAGAGATGGCTCATTTATTCAAGTTGCTCATTCATACTTTATTATTATTTACAAAAATACAAACAACATTCTTAATTTTAGAGCCAAATTATCTTAAAACTTTTAATGTTTCATTAGATAAGCACTTTCACATCTTCTAGGCCATAGCACTTTTCTGAGACATATGCTTAAACAAGTTATTTGGCTTAGACCCTTCTGATTGCCTGGTACAACCTCACATTTCAAACGCAATCACAGTTTTAGGAATGTATTTGATATGGTGGTGTGTTATTTTACATTCAGTGACTATGATTATGAAGTAAAATAGGCCTGTTTTCCAAGGATACAAAATACTGACATGACAACATAATCTCAGAAAAGTGAGGGCAGGAAAATGCTCTTTTCTTGCGCAATCACACCTAGTTATTGCTGCATGCAAAAACAAGTAATTGGCTATTATCCATCGAAACATTTTGGGTTACCTTTTCATGAAATTTAAATTGAGTGGGTCAGCGCTGTAGACAGTTGACATTTTTTTAAGTTGTTAAGGTCTTCATTCTTTCTTTTTCTTTTTTTTTACATTTTATGTCAGAATCAATTCTATTTGATACAGATATATTGGGCAGTGGATTTTGATTTAAAAAAAAAAAAAAAATGAAAATAGATTTAGAGTCAAATAGAGTCAAATTACTCACATATTATGCTTTGTTTTGGTAGTTTCACTGTCCCAGTATAACATTTTGCACATGAACTGAACTGATACTGATACTGTACTGATGTAGAACCTGCACATGTGCTGTGGTGTTCTGTGTATGTCGTGTAGGTGCCAGGTAGCCCCACTGCAGACCATCCGTGAGAACATTTTGCAGGGCCTAAATCTCAAGCGGGAACCCCAACACCAAGGCACTGGGATGGCTGAGCTGAGGAAGCAGTGGAAGGCTGCCTTTAAAGTCAGTGGCCACTCTGGCCTACCAATTCAGTCTCCTCCACACATGAGAGCAGGTATACCACCAGAGATAAAGCATGTACTTCCCTATGGTAGAAAAGTATTGTAACTAGTCTGGCTTGTCTAGTAAAAGGGTGTAATCATTGTTATATGCTGGTGTTACAGGGAATGAGCCTGAATCTCCTACAGACACGCAGTGCTGTAAGCTGTCCTCGCAGATCTTCATCAAAGGTCAGAACTCACTCTGTTATCTAGTCTGCTATCTTTCAGCATTTCATTCCTGACAGTTGTTGTTGCTGCGTTTACCTCAATATCAAAACCTCTATTGTCTTCAGATTTGAGCTGGGAGAACTGGGTCATCTACCCAGAAAGCTTCACCTTCAGCCAGTGCATGGCTTGCAGCCTACGCCCAAATCCCAGTGAGCCCCTCTGCCCAAGTGCTGCATCCACTACTGGCAACTCTCCACAGGTACTGGACTTTAACCACAAACCTCCACCTCACTGGCCATCACTATGGGCAGTGAATGACTTATGGGTAGGGCATGTGCTGCACGCTGACCAAAGAACAGATGTATTATACAACATTTATTCTTGCCAGCGCTTTAGTGTTTATTCTTTACTTGTCCGGATGTAAGCAGTTTTGAAGGGTTTGCTCCAAAACAATGCTTTATTTAGCTCTCATTTAGATGAGCATAATTCATAATAACATAATTCTTCCTTTTCTAAGGTCGTCTGTGTGAAAACAAACGACACCCAAGTCGACTAAAATAGTAGGTCAAGAGAAATTCGATAATGTCTGTCTTCCTGACTGGGCCTGCACCATTGGAATTGGAAGCCATCGACATTGTCAGTATAAAAAATACGCCACATAAACTAACTTTAACTGAACTTTAAAACCAGGTTGCTCAATTAATAGAACAGGGTAGCTGGTACCTGGTACCTGACCATATTGGGTCAGGTCGGTGTGTGCATTGCATATGTGCGCAAACAATGCATGTAAATATAGTAGATTGCATTTCTTTGCACTTTGCAATGACAATAGGATGCATTGCTCTGTTATGCTATTATATTGGTATGTTATGATCTTGTTTGAGTTTTGGTTCAACTTAAATTGACTTAAATTAAAGCTCAAGACAATTTTATTTTATTTTATTCTATTATATTTTTTTGTCTTTCATCTGTCATTTAAATGTAATGGTGTTCCTCATTCAGGCAACTTGCTGCCAACCAGTTGCCCAATACCTGGTGCCCTTTCTCTACCTGGATGAGAGCAGTACACTGGTCATCTCCTCTGTGCCCATGACGAGCCAGTGTGGCTGTGGACCAGGAGGTGATCCCCAACCCCCTCGCCCATGAATAAACCATCTGTCTCTCTTTCACTTCATACCTCTTTCTTAAAAGGTCAGTGTGATCTGTGCATCACCAATGACAGAGATAATGTAATTCAAAAATACAAAAACTGTAACTTTCAGTCTGGTTTTAGACATTAATGGTTGGGCTGAGTCACACTTCTAATAAAGGTATTTTGAGGTCACTCTGATCATTATATGCAAAAGCTGTGAAGTTGAGGTGGTTCATGTTTCTGCTACTCTGTGTGCTTTTCCAGGACAGACAGAATCTGTTTAACCAAATAATACAATTCTGGGATCTTTCTGTTTCTGAGAAAACTACCATGGAACACTTGCATTCTTAACTCAGTGTGGAGACTCACCAAGATTAAATCTCCACATGTTCCTGCAGCTATTTTTTGGTAATATTTCATTCACCCATTGAGTCTGCCAGGGAGTGAGAAGACAGTTGCTTAGAGTTCCTTGAAAAAAAAAATGCGAGCACCCTGGCCAAACATTTTCTGTGTGTGGTTAACCCTCAAACAACAGCAGTGAACTCTGCAGCTTTAAATTGGTGACGCGCAAGGGTTTTGCACTTAAAATGCTTTGTTTATGTTAGTGTCAGTGTCAGTATTGTTAGATGTTTTTTTTTATGGAAGTTAAATAGAGACCCATATTTGTAACTACAACAACAAAAATACAATTTATTTAGAGCATACTGGCTACTTTTAAATTCATTTGTAGCTTTGTGCACCACAGCTGCTTGTAACAAAGTGGAATGAAAAGTTCTGAGGGGTTGAGGCAGTTCCCATGACCTCCTTATAGCTGCACTGGATATATTATGTCTTTGTAACTTCTTGAATATCCTGGATCACTTGCTGGTACATTCACAACCCCCCCCCCCCCTTAAAAAAAAAAATCTTGTTTACTTTCAGGAACAGAACATGGTCCATGGTCTTCCATTTTATAGCATTTCAACACTTCCTATCATGTGGCTTTATAGTTTTTTACTCTTGTTTGAATCATTGTGTAGATGAGAAATTATTGAGACTACCATTTCTTTAACAACTACTATGTTTAAACACAACACACTGTATGTTCATTTTGTATCAAATGTATTTATATTATCTGCATGAATAAAGGCGGCATAAAAATATCATATGTTTGACATAATTTCATTACAAAGAGACTTTTATTATGAATGCATAAAACATAACCATGTATTTGCATTAAAGCTGTTATTGTTGCATGTACGTAAGAGATAATTCTATTTAGTAAGTTGATAATTACAGTCAGGCTTGTGTGGCTTTTAGTTTGAACTGCTGGAGAGGAGTGATCTTTGGCATGGTTTCCTGGAATCTGTTGCGCACTTGTGAGTAGGGCTCCAGTGCTCCAGCTTAATGTCTTTACTCCTATTTAAAGGAAATGTGAAGCAAGACAGATTTAGGAACCATTTCTAGAATGTGACAATATAGTCAGAAAAGAGTGGGCAAAAAAGGAGACATCTGAGGGACTCTGCCCTCCCTCATCCAACTTGTTTCTGAATCACTCTACTCTCACAGAGAGTCTTGGGCAGAATGGCGAAGTTTTATTCTCTCTTGGTTCACAGTGGCACTCTGTGTATGCTATTTGTGGCTGCACTGACTGAGGACAGAACGATATTATGTGAAGAGGAGGACCGTCTCCTACCAAAGACAGCCAGGAATGTGGACATTCCGTCGGAGTGCGTGCTGAGCTGCACCGCACAGACGTACGCTAGAATGCTACAGAGGCAGAACACACAGACAGTCCGTTTCAAATGCTCTCAGACAGGTGAGTGTGCTCACTGCGGTATATAAATGTAAATATACATGTCTTTAACACATTATGAAATCCCAGGCTTTAAAAAGCAGATGTGAATCTTCAGAGGACTTCATGCCCACTTGCATGTTTTGTTTCACATTATTGAATTCAGACTGTCTAAACAATGTATGAGTTCATGCAATGGCTTGTGGTCACAAAGCTTTGAGGCAAAGTATTTCTCCCCACAGGAGATAATGGATATTGCTGGTCCTCACACATCAGCTGTAGTGCGGGAGAGCGCTTGCTGCAGGCTTACATTGTTTTGCCCATACACACATCAGTATTCAGTGAAGTATCACTAGAACTTCAAACCAGCTCAGCCATATACAAGAATGTGCTGAGACCTCACCGAGGAGAAGCACTTCCTCCCAATGAATGTGGTCTGCGCTTTGATGTCATTGACCACTTTGGAGGGAAAAATCAGAAGCCCAATATCTGTGCCAGGGTGGTTCCACAATACCTCGTCCTGCGATGCCCACCTTTCCTTGTGACAGTTTGGCAAAAAAGAAACCACTCCCCAGTCAACCATGGTGAAGGTTAAGTGAGAATTTGGAGTCTACTCTCAAATGGGGCTGCTCGATTACTGAAAAAATGTGTATGTGCAGTAGTTCTTGCAAAATGGAGTCAAACATAACTCAAATAATTGTTCCCAATTATGTTATTTTTTAGAATGTTGGGAGCCATGATTGTAATCATGATTAAAATGTGATTAATTGCACAGTCCTCCCGTCTAGATGAATCAGTATGGTCTTTGTTACCCATTACCTTAAAAGACATCATCATTTTGAAAAAGTAACCTGTTGTAATATTTTGACAGAGAATTTGAAGATCTATGGCTAGTTGTATTGGTTACAAAATATTATTTATAGTCTGCTTAAACAGCATTTACACAAGGAATAATTGAAGCTGAAGCTGAATTGAAGCTGCTAAATATTTGTGTTAATGATTTACTAAATATTATGTTGGACCACACAGATGGTTGTCTTTGACTAACAGAACAGTAAAAATGTTGACATAAAATAAAAAAGTATGATTTTTTTTTATCTGTTTGGGATTTTCAGTTCATGCCATGGATGATTTTCTCTTGATTGCTCTGCCCCCTACTGTTGATGTAGAGTGCATTACCTAAAGTTGCTATATCTAGTACTTCCACGGGATGGAGCCCTGCACCTTTCATAGAACCAAAAAGTTCTGAAACTCTCAAATCCACATTACTTTAGACTCAGTCTACCAACATTGGAAAAGATGGGCTCCCCAGGTTTTCCTTTTTTAACTACTTTAAAGGTGAAAGGATTTCTAGTCCCTCAGAAACCCAAGGCCCTTAATGAGTGGATATTCTGTGGGCACTTTAGATGAAGGACTGGCATAGAGATGAGGACACAAAAGATGCAGACACAGTCACTAGCCTACTAGTGCGCAACCAATGAAATAAACAGAGAGCAAGGACATGCGTACATCAAACATCTTTAAGTGTGTGACTTGTGTGTTGGAGAGCCAAACATCTGTCGGTGTCCTCAGTGCATTTCCCAGATGTGTGCCTGTTCCATTAAAGCAGTGTAAACGGTGCCCCACAGTCCCTCACTCTCTCCCTTCCCCTGCACTCCCCCTGTCTGTTCTATGGTGGGGAACAGAGGGGAAACCTGGCACTGCAGACAATGTGCAGGCTCCCCTACTTTACAGGGTTTGAGTTACAGCCTGAGCATTGCCAGTGATGAAGTGAAATAGTTTCTGGCACCCTCTGATAAACCACCAGGGACTTGGGAAGCAGGCTGTGGGATTAGTCTATGGGATTCAACTATGTCCCCACCCCTCTACAAACACACTCTATTTTACTCTTATTCTCAAACATATTCCTTATCATTGCTCCACTGCTACACAAAACAAATGCCACAATACTAACTGGTTGCCTTCCACATAACTCCCATCAAATTGGATCCACCACTGCTCCCTAATACACACAACCCCCCCCCCCCTTTCCCCAGTTCTTCTAGTGTTTGGCAGCTTGCCTGCGGATCTGTGGAGAGTGTCCAGTGTCTGACCTTTCTCCTTGACTGAGTCACCGGGTGTATTAATGGCTGCACGTGTCTGTGCCCATGCTGTCCCCTCTTCAGCCAAACACAGGAACTCAGCCATCCACCAATCTGAGCCACCGACATGTAGGGGAAAGCAGGCAGCCGATTGGTCCCCTCAGCCACCTGCTTTGATTCTGTTGCTGACAGGAAATATTATCATGCTCCCAAACATACATACACAGACACACATTCCCAAACACATGCATACACTAGAGCACAAACACACACACATGCGCGCACACATCCGGATGTACAGTGTGCAGCTCACATGTTTGTGGTGATTATTGTAGTTACTACACTGTGTACTCCTTATGTAATGACAAGTACTTAGCTGCACTAAAACCAAGAAACTAATTGACCACACTATCAATCACATTAGAGAACACACACAAATTTGCTGCGGGTTAGAGGTTGGTCCAATAGGAACCTGTCTTGACCCTAGGGAGTTCCTGGATTTTTTTTTGTAAAGGAAAAAGGAAAAAATCTGGAGGAACGGAAAGTGAGTAGGACAAGCACAGGCTATGTCTAGAGCTGACGGTGGGAACAGGAAAGTCCCCCCCCTCCCCCCAGCCACCACCACCACCAAGATTCACACACTCACACACACATCATCCTGCAAGAGAATACTTCAGGCACACAGAGCGCAGCATGTTAAATTCAAGAGCCTCCTTTTTAGTTTGTATCAATAAAAAGCAGTACAATACAAATGCAAGGAATGCCTGAGGCAAAAAAAACATTGGCCAAAAAAAGGAATTTTAATCCCAAGTCTATTTCATAATTGATCTTGTTGAGGCACAAATATGCATTATTGGACAACTGGACCCTTGGTCTTAACAATCTATAGGTTTCATGTTAAGATGTGCACTCCCTTGTGCACTTCAGCTCAAAAACTACCACATGCTTCCATATGTTACTCCTCTCTCTGAATAAAATTCAGTCCCATGCTCTCTAGCAGCCTCTGGTTTCATCTGGCAGTGGAGTAGTTCTGGATGAGGGCACCCCAACCCTCACATTGCAATTTAACCCAACAGTGAGCTACCGCCTTCCACAGGCCTCAGTTGGTAACAGTTTAGGGAACCCTGGGAACTGCTGCAAACTGTACTCTATACTCTGTATTCTATGTATTTCAATCAAATATAAACACACTCACAGAAGCAGAAACAGGTATTTTTGGTCACAGTATACCATTTTTTCAGGGTGGATGTCTGTACATTTTTATGAGTTGAGTCATGTTCTAAACAAACACGAAAATGATTATCAGGATTGTCCATAGATCTAGCTAATGGCTCCTGGGTGGTAATCTTCCCAAGAGTTAAGGTTGATGAATATTTCACATAAGGCATTCATATGAAAGGGCAAAAAAGAGACTTAGTGACTCAAACAAAGTACATTGGGGCAAGGTAATCGCTGATGTACAGAAACCACTGTAGTTGTCTTTTATTTGTATTTGTGGAACACTAGAGTGCCTTTGAAACTAGTTTTGTGATTTGGCAAAATGTCCTGTTATGCTCTAATGCGATTATGGATTTTTAAGAACAAATTTGAGAGTTTTAGCTAACATCTCATTGGCAGGACAGTCATTAGGCAGACAACATGGGATATGAGACACACAGACATCAACATAAACTGCGATATCTGCGCAAATTATGTGACCAGCAGACCAAATATATGCCTGTATTACTTTTTGGTGTAGCTGTAGGAATTTGTTACATGTTCATTGTGCATACAAGATGCCCATTCACTCTGTATGTACGTAGGTTTACTGGGTTATTCTTGTGAACTTGCTCTGACTTCCAAAATACCAGATACTTAATACCCCCTATCATGATCCCTGGATGACTGGACCTGTCTCTGGTTGGCATGGATTTAATGTGTGCCAGGGTGTGTTAGTGAGTGATAGATAGTGTGGGTGTGTGTATGTGAGAGAGAGAGATACAGAGACAGAGAATGGAAACCTCCATTTCCAAGACTCCAGATGTGGCTTAAAGGACTGACTGCTCATCGGAGTTGCAATCGCACAACCCCCCGAAACAGGCCTTTGGTTGAACAAGCAAGGGAGATATCCACAAGCTGTTCAGTAAAAGATGAACTAAAATTGAAATTCTGCTCACAAACGAACATCTTGCTGAGTTTATAGACATATTTATAACAAATCTCTTCAAAACATCTACCTTAGTTTCTATGCTTCATTTAACATTACACCACTGTTTGCTTTGACACTGCATTTTGTAAAGTCTGAAAAACATCTTAACACTGACTAAATAACAAAAAACAAACAAACAGCTGTGAAGCATGCAAGTACTTAAACCTCTTTCTTAAGAGTTTACATTTGCATGAATTTAATAGTGGTGGGAGTAATGGTGGTCAACCAGTGACAATGGGAAATGTCTGAACATCATTTATCAGTGGACTTTAACTTGTGAGGAGTGTCCCCCTTATCTTAACCTCAGCACTGCACTATGCTTTGAAGGATTTGTGTGGATTATTAGACATTCTACTGTATACAACACTAAAGTGCAAGAATTTACAGCACGCCTGCTTGAATAGGACAGAGTGCAGAATTTTCAAAACATGAATATCAACTGATGGCAGAGAGCTACTAAATCACAGCAGGCCTAACTCGGGTGCAGGACAGTGACAATTGAAATTGTCCACATTCTATTTAACAGCTTTAGTGCTTTATTTTAAATGAAACAATAATTCACTAGAGACTGGACCTAGACTCAACGTCTTCTAAGAGCTGTTTTTCAAGCTGGTGTTTCACAGGTTAACTCCTGTGGAGTCTGGAGTTTTGAGAGGGGGATCCTATAGCCCAATATGTGTAAAATGGCATGTTGTTAGCTCTTATTTACACAAACTTCAAGTGTTAGTGCTTCTACATGGTCTACAGGCTATGTGATCACGCGAACTCTTGATTCTGTTGCACATGCATACTCCATGATTTCCTCACCGATGTCTTTTTCTCTGTGCATAGGCTATACAATGATCTTTCTTCTTACTGACTAATAGTTTGCCAAGCTTGGTCAGAATAACATGTCCATAATAGGAACGATATGGTCATACCATTTCTCTGGAAGGGGGTGCTGATGTTAAAACTCACTTGTTAGAGTTAACAAATTGCATTCCCCGTCACTACGTTTCTTTCTGGTCAATACGGTGACGAACTAAGCAGATGAAGAAAGTCTTTTCCTGACGCGTGATTCGTTTTTGCTTTACTCATGACTCCACTCTCTGAGAAGTGTAATCATCGTACTAGAATCCATCACATCCCCGGATGACTGGTGGAATAGAACAACCCACGGTGTTCAGGGATCAAGAGCCTAGCCATCCTGCTACAATAAGTTGAAAACTATGAAAGAACAGTTGTAGAAAAACATTTTGTATTTTATCTTCGACGTTTTTCAACAGCTTAACAATGTAAAATAGGGCGTTCGTTCAGCTACGGACCAGCGAAAACCCATGGCAAGCAACTTGAAATTCGGCTCGTAAAGCGCACTATGGCTGCTTGGCCAAGGTAAGTAGCTAGCTGCAGTTAAATTCGTTTACCCTGCCAACAGGCTAGCTTATTGACATTTGTGGTAATGAAGTTTTGATTGTTTAAGCTTGCTTGTTAAGCGTGATTTCAATGAATGTATGTACGTGTTCGAAATGTTCTGATATTCTGTTAACCTCTCAAACCATGTTAAAAACGACTTCTCTCATGAACCTAACGTTATACAGATGGAATCACCTGGAACAAGGTCTCTTGTTTTATTCCCAGCTGTGTTGATCCAACCTTTTCCAGCCAACATTAACCCAGCATACGTTGGCAAGTCAGAGGGTTGTATTTTTCGTTGACGAAAAAGCTAGGTCTATCTTATATACATTATAGTGGCCAGCATAATTTTATTTCAGGCTAGCCGAAACTTGTTCAGTTTGAGACTTGAATTGCATTCTTCAGACTCGCTGGAAGAAGATTTTTTCGTTCAGAGTGTAGGCCAACTTACCGCAGTGAGAAGAAAAGTTACAACTATGTAGCTTTACGTAACTGGACAGCTGCCACATTTTGGGGTTTTCCTTTTAAAGCTGACATTTTGAGTGAAAAGAAGTAGTATGATGACTGGCTTGCCTTTGTGTTCAATAACAACCATGTTCATGAAGTGTGCACGCACCATAATCTGAAATAAAAAGTGCTTCGCTGAAATTTGAATCTCCTTAATTGGAAATTACGAGATACATGTAGTTGGCGGCTAGCTAAACGGCAATACACACCCCCAGTTCAGATTCCTAGTGTGAACAGCTGGTGTTACATTAAGTCACCACTAAGTAATAATATGTGCATTGACAACATGCAGTTTCTAGGGAGTTCTAGAGAAACGACATTCGATTTTACCTTACAATTTTGGGAAGGCTTCAACATTCTCCAACAATGTAACGTTGTTAGAAAGAACAATGTAGCGTTGACAGAAACAGCCAAGTTACAAAGTTGCAACTAGTTAATTGGTCGATCTTAGAGTGTTGCTCAACATGGCGTTTTGCATCTTTTATGGTGCGACTGGTAAGAACAAGCTCATGACCCATAAAATGATTAAACGACTGAACACGACTGTTTAGATATGTTTGCACTGAACCACTGTGGGCCATGTTTCGGGGAATATTTGTGTGGAGTGCCAGCTACTTCGTAGGCTATGACGCAAAAACGTCAATTTGGGTTTTTATGCTACTTCAAGAGTGTAGGCCTTCATGTGGTTCAGATTTTTTCCCCAACACGGTTGGCTTTAAATGTATTACCTTTCATATAGGCTCATTTTGTTAACTGTGTCTGTGTGACATTTTTGAACATGTATGTAACGTTATATGAACAGAATGAATTTTTCAGTTCCTTTAAATTACAACATGTAGATACATAGCTTGTTTGCAACTGGGCTATACAGCTATTTCCTGAAAATGTACCTTATTTGAGCCTTTTCTTTTCTCTAAGAGTTTTGGGGCATTTCCCCTCCACAACTGTCAGTTTATGTGACAGTTTTTAGCATAATGTTATGGTTTAGCTCATATGGTTAAGACAGAAAGGGTAGTAGCGGTCAGTATTCAGTGATCTTTAAAGAGTAGGCCTAGGCTACAATAGTATTCAATTTCAAGTACCTCCTTCAGTCCCCAATACATGCTTAACTACTTCCTAAGATGGAGAAAGGATTGAAATTCAGAATCTTGTCTGGTTAATCTCGACATGTTTCTGAGATGGGTAGTTTGTGTTGTCTACTTTCTAGACTAGTCAGTATATACTTAAGTGCGTAGAACAAATGATTTGTGAATGCTTCTCTTTTTTCAGTTTCCCAAGACATTCATAGACATAGTCATTGTGAGATTTATCCTCACTGTTCATTGATGGTAGGGCCAGTAAATTACAGTTGTTGTTTTTATTATATGGAAGCCTGAGCCCCATGTTGTCTACTCAGATGACAGTGTGTCAGGCAAAATAGAGAAGCCTGCAAGCTGGAATTTTTCCCATTATCATGCTTAGGTTACATGCTTTCCCCCACCATTTGAATTTCAGACTATAGAAATCTGAAGGATTCCAGTGAGGCTGGTCTTATCGTGAGCTTAAACAAGAGAGAACGATTCGGGTCAGCAGGTGAGGAGGCTCCACAGGCCACTTGGCTCAAAGAATTAGCTGCGTGCTTTATCTAGGGCACTTCTCAGCTCTGAGGTGACCTGCTCTTTCAGTATATGATATTGGATTCACATTCCCTCCCCTTATTCTTCCTGTCACACACATTTTAGCCACACAGGATTGGTACACAATCAGCTCTCTAAAATGGTCTCCGACCTCTCTCAATGAAATGCCCCCAAAACTGCAGGGGCACATATACATATACACACACAGGTTTTTGTATGTGGTTTCACTCGCTCTCTCAGGAATGCTCAGAAAGAATCTCAAAACGGTAGTTTTGCCACCACCACATAATAGTTTGATTTATCCCGCTGTCTGCTCTGTGAAGGCCTGTGGTTTATTGAAGTGCCATCATCTCTGTGAAGGCCTGTGGTTTATTGAAATGCCATCATCCGCCAAAAGTCTGGCAATGGCAGCCTTGACACCTGGGACACATTTCCAGCTTTTGTAGAGTATCACCATCTCTCTGTGAAATGTGTCAATAACTTCTAGATTTCAATGGAAGTGGGCATAGCCTAGGGCAGTGAGCCTATAGGTGTGCTCTGGTGTCACTGGAATAGAAAATGTTTCAACTCACTCTTTCTATGAATGTGTTCTCAGTGATGGACAGCCATGTATCTAGTTGATATGAGTGTGTCTGCTTAGCAGAATCCTATGAAAGTTCCAATGTGCACTAGTTTTGGTCCTCAGGACACTCCTGGGCAGTGTCATTCTTTTGGTAATCTTTCTAATCCATCTGAGAAAGTATCTGTGTTGAAATGTAAATGTAAGCCCTGTTAAATTGTTATTTTTAAGCCATTGTTTTGGAATTTGAACACACACTCTTTAAATATGTGTATGAACATGCAAGAGTAGGTAAGAGTGTGAAAGACGCAAGATTCCCTTTTTCCCAACCTTCCTTGTATCTCCTGTTTGGACATCAGGGCTGATTTCCAGTGCCCTTCTGTTGTTTTGTTTGTTAAAAACAAAACTGGTGTATGTACCTGAATGTAGGTAGGTATGGCAAAGTGGGTGTGTCACCCCTGCACCACATTTTACCAGTATTGGTTTCTGTGTGCAAGTTGGTTCTCCTCAGTGATGGTGTTATGTGAATGACAGGTTGACCCTTGACCTTAGTGCAAAAAGGGCCATGCTCTCCCCATGTCACTGGGGTTGTGGAGGCAGCTGGATTGCTGTCTCAGCTTCCTTATAACACAAATTAGGGCTTGGGTGGCGTCTACACTCTACATCTCCCATCAGTGATGGGGGAGTAGGGCTGCATATTGCTGCCAACCTCATGATAAATAATGACCGTGTCACAAAAGAATTACCTTTAAGAACTCTTCTTTTTAATCCGGCATGTAAGAGTGTTAACAAAGACTTGACAACCAATAGGCTTAAATTCAGGCCACAGATCTTTTACTTTTATGAACTGTAGCTGCTGCCTAATCTGTCTGTTTTTCCTGCTTTTAGTTTGTTCATGCCATTGCGATGGCATCTGCCTTAAATGTACCAATGACCTTTTGGAAATATTAGGTAGATTTATATTGTATTCATCGTGCCTCTTATGGTGGAACGTCTATGACAATCACACCCGACAACTTAATCATTAGGTTAGTGCTCATAACTAATTCCTAATAGCAGCAGACTTGGTCTGTAGGCTTAGCCTGCTTAATCTAGTTCTAATCGTAATAAAATTGGAAAAAGTCAGGACTGGCCAAACTGGCCAGAGTGGAGGTGACCCTTTCCTCCCGAACATGTTAATATTAATAATCAACCAGACCCAAACCTAAAAAAAAAGTCTGGCTTTGTGCAAACGTCCGCATTTTCTTTTTCATCTATACTTTGGGAAGCTATGTTGTGTTGGTAGAGTGAGGCAGAATGAAGAGTGTGTTTATGCAGAGTGGTGCTGGAGTGAGTGAGCTGAGCAGCTTTGTGGAGTGGTAGCGGGGGGGAATGAGAGCCTGCAGAGCAGATTGACCCTCGCTGCTTATTCTCTGGCAGTGACTAATGACAGTCTGGGACAACGCAGTTTGTCAGCACATTCTGCATATTGTGGACTGTGTGAGCCAGACCCAAACATCACTCCTGCTGCTACTGCCTCTTCACAGGAAAAAGGTCTGCTGCAGCCTGCAGGCACTCATGCAACTGGAGTGCCTTGCGTTTGGCCTAACTGCTGTCAACCCTGACCATTTCATAGTGCAGCCAGGAACTTTTTTCATTCTTATTCTGCCCTTGTTTTGGGTAAGTTCTGCTTTTGGTGTAACCTACTCTGGGTGTAAATTACATGTGAAATCCATGTGAAAATATCCCAGTCTCCATGAGTACATACACACACACACACACACATACAGGCTACCATTGGACAATGCATTGTTTCATTGAATGTGGTGTAGGAGGTGCTTACTGAAGTGACAAAAAAGCTGTCTGGCATTATTTACATGTAAAAAGGAACTTTTTAGGGGAATTTTGTGAAACAAGGGGAAAAAGGACAGCTCCACCAAAATAACATGCTCAAATGAAAGCATCACTATTGGCCACACGTGATTTCAGCAAAGCTCATTCAGGTTTATTCTCCAGTCACACTTTTGAGCGGGAGAGGGGACGCTGGTACTATTGAGAAAGTTCCTACTCTGTCTGGAGCCAGCAGCCTCTCTCTGTACATGTGTGAGTAATGGCTACACATTGTCTGTAATCTAGGCCACCTCACTTGTTGCTATGGAAGCGTCAGGGGCAGGCAGGGTTGCTGAGGTTTGGGGAGGGGGTGGTGACGGGAGAGTTGTCCCTCATAATATTTCAGTGGCTTGGATGTGGAGGATGACAACAATTATTTATTTATTTTCTTTGTTGCAAGCATGTTCAAAACATTGCTTTTTATTTTGCCAGCAGACGGCCACTGTTTGCATTGCACATAGTTAGCAGGAAAAATAAGCCTTTATAAAAGAAAAATCAACCCCCTAACTACTGCATGAGATGGAGAAATCCATTGCATGTAAAGCCTCACTCACAATACGCAATTTTATTTTTACACAATTTTCAATGCATTTAACATTCACGTATCATTTTTCGTAGTTACTTTGCCTAAATTACATGAACATTGCCTAGTTGTCCTATTGCTAGTCTTGCCACTTGTGAATTGGGCTTGAAGCTTTTGCCTGGGTGACCTGTAAGCTACCTTGGACAACTGCTGTCCCTTTGGCTGGCAGTGTCTCTCCCTGCATACATGTTCACACTATCACAGGCAGTCAGTTCTTGCAGTTCTCGCCTCTCCACCTTTTTTACATGCACCTCTTCCTGCTCCCATGAGGATGGTTACTACTTGCATAGATTCCTACTCGCATGGATTCGTCTTTCTCAGTCTCTTGTCATCGCTTGAGAAACTGAGACTTCCTGCCTGTCTGTAGCATGAGGTGGTGGCGGCAGGTATCGCTTTCCCTAGTCCAGAGTCCCTATGCGGCCATCCCTGCGCCCCTGAGGAGCCCTCCCCCCAAACACCAGTATTGAGTTTGTGTGGTTTTGTTGTGGTTTGTACCTTTGACTAAGGCTTGAAAGTGTTTTTTTACCATATAGCATGTCAGGCAGTGCACATTAGGTGCTCTCAAACCGTCTTTCAATGTTTATAAAAAAGCAACACCCAATATACTTATTTCCCTGCCACAACAGTGTGTTTACTGCATGTTGAGGAATAGTGCAAGTGCCTCTTTTCACACGTTTTTTCCCCTTTTGATTAAATCAGAGAGTGCGTCATCCAGACCCTCTGTAAACAAGTCCTTTTGTCAGTCTTTTTGTGAGTGTTCCTCAGGTGATGTTGGGAGGATTTGAGGGGTGATGTAGGGGGATTGCAGTGGGGGTGGATGGGGAGGCTAGAATGGCCGTAGGGGAGGCTGGGGCAGATGTTGTGTGTGCAGCAGAAGCCCCTCAGGGCACTGTCAGTAATTACCTCTGTCTGAGGCAATGATTGGCACTCATTCCCCCCAGATAACAGGAGCCGTCTGACACTCTCTCTCTATATATCTCTCTCTCTCAGACACGCACACACACACACACACACGCACACGTGCCTCTAATGCCTCCAGGCATCTCTTGAAGCATAGGTCAGTTGTGGATTCAGAAACTGATGAGTTTACTGAGCCATCGTTAGTGCTGTGTCTTGTCCAGTAACCAGGCAGTGGTTGGCTTCCCAGCCCTAACGTGGCTCTTAATTAGTTGTGCCTGCCTGAGCGATCCCCACAGGAATCTGGGCTCTGTCAGCCAGTTGCTTGCTGATGGGGAATATTCGCTTGCTGTGGCAATCCTGAAGTTCATAACATGCTGGGGATTAAATCACCAACCCCAGGATTCATTAAACTTGAAGCTAATTGCATCAGTGTAGTTTTTGCCTGATTTGATAATTGGCCCTGTCTTCACCTATCTATTTCAGCATTTTCCTTCCCCTGCTTATTGCTCGGTTCCTGACATGTCATTAACTGATGGCTTGTTGTCTCATTGTATTGTCTGGCTGGAGGTTTTCACTCAGGGACCTTGTGTGTGTGTGTGTGTGTGTGTGTGCGCGCGCGTGTGTGTGTGTGTGTGTGTGTGTGTGCGCGCGCGTGTGTGTGTGTGTGTGTGTGTGCGTGTGCGTGTGTGTGTGCATGCGGAGAGTTGAGCAGCTTTTGGATTGTGCTCTGTCCAAGAACCAGGTTTGCCTCAATATGGCTGAACCTAATGTTGTATGGGCTTCACATGCACAGGGCATTGTGTTTGGTCCCATTGCTCTCATTGACGTATTTTACAAGGATAATGTTGCAGAATCAGCTTAATGCTGGGAATGGTCTGATTGTGCTTGGGAGAAAAAGCATAAAAAACACAATTATCCTGGCCTTCCAGATCATCAGAATCTAGTGTCATTAATTCATTAAGTATGAACAATTGCAGTTTGCTAACGTTCTCTCCTGTCCATACAGTTTGCACATGGAGGAGCGGAACCTGCTGCGGCAGCGCGAGTGGGAGCGCAGGAACCAGGAGGCTCAGCAGCAACAGGAGCAGTACCAGGAGAATGCCCCCCTCTTTGGGGAACCTTACAAGGTGAGCAGAGCACAGCCGACCTGACCCCTGTCCTCTCCCTGAGGAACCCCTATGTCTGGCACCCCCCTGTCGCTCAGAGCTGCTGGTGATGAGGCAGACAGTGATGTCCTGATCACATTCATGTGGGTTTACAGTGGAAACCTGGCAGTGCCTTACTTGTGTCATTCTGTGAATGCTGGTTGTTTGGGTGGATTTAGCAGGCAGTCACCAGTCTGTCTCTCCTAAATGTTTTTGCTCATGTCAAACAATGGTGAGTCATTTTTGTGTTTCATGAAGTTTCATCCTCATTTAATTTAATAATGCTCAATGGAATTTTAAGTGAATGTACATTTCAGAGAGATATTTAAAATAGTGTCAGGTTTGGATATTCCAGTAGACAAGGTAGCATAAGGTAGGTCAGACTAGGTCATGTTTTCCCAAGCTGTACAAGTGTGCATAAATGCATGTCTCCAAGCAGCCACCCCTCAGAGCTGAAGGATGCTGTGCTGTAAGATGGAGGGAAAAAGAGAAAGGGAGAGTTTGCTTTGGCTCTGTCTTGCTGGGGGGTGCAGGCGCTTGTTCGTGAGCCGAGCTCTGAGTGGGGATTTAATGAGGCCTCCAGGAGCCCCCTCTCCCTCTTCCAATGTCAGCTGCAGGGATGTGTGGGGGGGTAGAGCAAGGCTCCCCAGGGTCTGTGAGGAGCGGGGGCTCTTAAAAAGAGGAACATGAGCAGCCTGAACTCAGTTCCTCCCATCAGGGCCCATCAGTGGCAACATCCTGCCAGGCAGCGAGAGCAGCTAATTAAACTCGCTAGAGAGCAAAGGAGAGAGAGAGAGAAATGGAAGCACAGAGCAGTACACACACAGAAACTGGCCAGAATCGCAGGCACGTAGATCTATGGAAATGTGGGGAGATGCATGTGCACATGGGGGGATTATGATGGATTGGTGGATACACTTAGAATCAAAATACTAGGCGGTGGATGGAATGTGTGGTGCGGTTTGGAATCTGCTGTTGACTTGCAGCATTTGTTTTGAGTTGCCATTTGTGTCAGGGAAGGGAGGGAATGAGGGCTATTTATGCTCTGTGCTGTGAGCTCTCTCAGGAAGACCAGTGTCAAGAGGAGTAAAGAAGGAGGAGAAAGGATAAAATTATTTAAAAATTATATATCTTCACATTAACTCAAATCTGTCAAAAATATCTTTTTGAGTTGATAAAAGCTAGGTCAGTTGAGCAGTGAGCCAGGATGTCAGGCATCAAAAGAAACTACAGGAAGTGCCCTGCTTCTGTTTCCAACCAGCCAGTTAGCTTGTGTGTCACCCCCCCGCCCCCATACACACACTAACCCAAGCCACTTGAAGGCCATTTGCAAGCTACTCAGAGACGGTCTTTGTGCAGTTGCTTTTTAAGTTGTGGTTGCCCAAGCCAAATCCTCATCCATGTCAGCTGGGCCAGTGGAAGATGAGATTTGCTCTGTGACTTGGCTGTGGATGACACAGTGGGATTAGAGTGTTTAAATGGGCAGGTCTGTCACTGAGTGGCACTGCACTCGTCCTGTGGTCTGTATTGGGTGGGTGGGGGGGGGGGGGGGGCCCAGTGGGGGGACTTAAACCTGCTCTCATTTTAATTATCAACAGTTTAGCTGAATGGCCACTTAATCTGTACAATAAACACATTCAGCAAATGTAATCAAGTTAGACTAAGCTCATATTTGTGGAGGGATTTTTGCAGCATTCTCTTTAAAAGCTGCTGAGCAAAGGTTTGCTTCATAGCCTACAGGAGGGAAATGTAGATAAGAAAGTGATATTGAAGGAATAATGTACTGCCAGTCAAGTATCATAGAAAAATTAAGTCTGTCAGGGTAATTGGGCAGCAAAGCCAGAGGTCATCTAGGAGATGACTTTGTAAATTACTGGCTGGCTATACACCATTCTTTAGGCTCACATTATTTGTAATGGTCTTTAACCAGTTTATGAAACTCAGTGATTCTACACCTAAGTAATGACACTATGGTTATTTGAAGAGCCAAGTTTTTAAATTTGGTTTCATTATTGGCAGTTTTATGTTATCTTGCCCCTGCCCCTGAACAGTCAGAATGTATTGCACAGGTCCTTTGAGGAACTACCAGGCACCCCCTACTCTTTACCATACAGCAGTTCCAGAAATGTGAAGAAGTAAGCGTAGGGTCAGGAGTCTGGATGGTGCTGTGTCCTGCAATGTTGGGAAGACTGTGGGAGAGAAGCAGGAACTGCTGTTTGAGGTGGAGCTCCTTGTGCGACTTTGTCTTGCGAGATAAGCCAATGATGGGCAAAGCCCCAGGGAGCTGCTGTCTCCTTGCACTTTTTTTAATGCTGCTCCAGCCCTTTAAAGGTCACGCACAAGAGCTATCGTAAATGCTGGGGCATGGTTTGGAAGAGTCTCAGAATCGTACATGACGACAAGTACAGCATAAGTAGATCTGGAGAGAAACTTTGAAATCCCTGAGGTCACAATGTAGGCTGCTTATCCATACACCAAATTAGTCATCATACTGCATATAGTTAATAATGTGGTATTTGTTTAAGCAAGATGTAGAGGTCACATGAAACTTGCCAGAAAATGGCTGTCAAGCTGGTAGCCCATCATAGTGCCCATCATAGTCAGATGTGTAGTATACTGCGATTCTCAAATTCTCAAAAACAAATTTCCCTTCTTAAAAAGACAGAATGACTTGTCATTACAACTGAAACAGCTCTGAGAGGCTATTTAAAGAGTTAACAACAACCGATAGACTTGGTAATGAGGCAGAGCCAAACTGTTAAAACTATGCTAGCTAATCAAGTTTTCTGTCGTTCAGTGAAAACGGTTGCCAGTTTTGTCCAACCTGGGTCTGAGTTTGAGTAACTAAACAAAGTAATGCAAGCAGGAGGAAGGTGATCTCTAGAGGTCAAAAAGAGAAAACATTATTTTTTGTTTTAAAAATAATAGCAAGATGGCAGAACCATGCAAACGTTATGGATAACATCATGGAGAACTTTACCAGGCCTCAGACTCTAATTGGCTTGTTAGTGCAATGGTTTGTTTAGTTATCCTTGGGGATGCCAAGAGGAGCACATTTCAAAACTTTCCCTAATAATCTAAGCATCTGCCATCTGCCACATCAAAAATAATTGATGCCCCTAAAACGCAAGAAATTTAGAAGAAGTGTCAGCATTCTCATTTCATAATGTATGATAACTAACTAAAATGCCACATGTCAAATAAGGTCCAAGTCAATACAACAAGCAAGAGCTATCTTTGACCGCAAAAGACCTTCAGGAAGATTGAGTTCTGGAGTTTTGGTGTGCTGTTCTGCCATGTAGCAAAACCTGCTTTTAAATGACCTTCTTGGAAGAGATACTGAAAGAAAACTTTAATGGCAGCCTCACCACAAAATTCAGCCCCAGACATCTGTAAAGGAACATTTTAAAAAAGCACAGTACCTTAAGGAAACAAGTTCTGAGGACTGAACGTTAAAATTGACCTTTTTGCTGCAATGAGCAAATTAGGAAAAAAAGAAAGAAAAGAATATCTTTCTAGCTTTTAAACATCAGGGTGGATCGATCGTGCTTTGGCTTCTGTTGCATCAGTGTTGGAGGAAAGAATAGATTCAAATAGATGCCAGCAAATTCTGGAAGTGGATGGCATACCATCTGTAAGGAAGCAAAGGATGAAAGGAGAATCATAACCCTGATGCAGCTCAGGCTCCACAATAGACCACCTCAAGAGGTAGAAGGTGTTATTATGGCCTTTAGAACCGTAAATATCATTGAAATAGACCTCAAAACGGCAATGCATGTAAGACTGCCCAAGAATCTCCACTGAAGCCTTATGCAAGGGAAAGAAATCGTAGGGGTATTGACCATGCAGTGAGCTTAAACTTTTGTTTTGGGCCCTTTTTTATTTTTCTTGTTGTGGATGCCAAATTTTCTTTCTATCCATCTTTCAGAGATTAAAAATAACACAAATTGGTATGAAATGTTTGCATGCCATTGTATGCTGTCATTGAATGTTTTTGTTGTTGATTTGTAGACGTACAAAGGAGATGAGCTCTCCAGCCGCATCCAGCGAATGCTGGGCAATTATGAAGATATGAAAGACTTGCACAAGAACTTTGGCAGCATGCCCTCTGCTTCGGTACCCTTCAGCAGGCCTGGGCGGCCCACCCACTCGGATGCATGCAAGCCCCCATTCCAGAACCCTCCACTTCCCTATGGGGCAGGCAACCAGGTCGCCCCAGCTAGCCACAGTGTTTGCCAGCCGTTGAAGTCTCCCACACCAGATCACACCTTGCTGTCTTCCACCTACTCGCACCCCTCTGTCAATCACGAGAAGGGGAGCCCAGAGCCGCTGGACAGACAGAGTGAACCATGGCCAGACATGGCCAGCCTACCCCCTGTTCTCTCTGCCCTCTCTCCCCCGTCTGGCCCTCTTTCCCCTTTACATTCCAGTGACCCAAGCGATTCTGAGCAGCATGACCCAGACACCAAGGACAGCCCTGGGCCCTGCCAGCCCCTTCAGGCCCCTTCTGGGTCCTCTGCCACAGTGGAGACATCCCACGTGGAGGCCCAGATGGAGGGTCCCCCTCTTGCCAGTGAGGCAGCTCCTCTGCCCTCCCAGACCTTCCCCCTGCCCTTGTCTTCTAAACCCAGTCTCGTCATGCCTCAAAAGCCCACGGCCTACGTCCGGCCTATGGATGGCCAGGACCAGGTCACCAGCGAGTCTCCTGAACTCAAGCCCTCACCAGATTTCGACAGGCAACCTTATGAGAGTTTACCTGACCTGAAGAGCAGCTCTAAACCTGGCCTCACCCAGCTAAAGATCCCCCCACCATCCCTAGAGGTAAGTACTTGGCCATTTGTTTGTTTGCTTGCTTTGGACAGAATTGTTTTGTGCACAGACTTCAGTCTCAACACTATGTATTGCTACTTTATTTGAGGCCAAACTCTCAGTCCTGACAAGGCCATCCATTTGATCAGTGCAGGTTTACAGTGAAATGCCTCTAATTTGGTGTCTGGAGCAAAGACCTCTTATCTTGGTTTAGATGTGACTTGTGTGTGCGTGCAGTGCTGAGCATGCGCTGAGACCCGGCCAGACTGCAGAATGAGTTTGAACTGGCATGAACTGGACTCTTGGGCAGACTTTGAACTCCAGGGCTGGAATGAGTCCTTGGAAGAAGTGTGTGTGTGTGTGTGGGGGGGGGGGCGTCTTATGTAACACAGGCCTGCTGCTGCTGTTCCAAACACAGTTTTAATGGAAGGCATTTTTTACATTCCCCTGCACGTCAGATTCTGACTGATTTATGCCGTTTGAGCTCTGTTTCAAGAAACACGGTGACCATATTTGTTTTCTTGTACGGGAACATTGACAAATGAGATTATTTTGTGACAAGGCAGGCAGCTACAGCATGACCTGATGTACACGCGCTACCTTTGGATCTAGTTTGGGTTTTGGCACATGGAGAATCTGGTGCCTGCCTACTCCTCATCTGGTGAACTTGAAAGACCTTACAACACAACACTCAGCAAGCAAGCTCTATCACTAATATGCAAAGGCCACACCCAAATAACCATTATAGAATTTGCGTAGCCCAGGCTGATTCACAGTATCTGTAAGTATGACTGGGACCTTTTTTGTATTAAATGGTGCAATACTTAACAAACCTTTTAAGCGCCTGAGAGCGAGAACTTTACCACAATCCTTGTTAACACGTTATTGCTTCTTGTACGGCCGTATCTCATTCAAGTGAAGGCTCTGCACTTTAATTGAATGGGCTGCTGCTCGAGGTGGAGGTGTTTGAGCATTGGGTCTGATTTGAGAGCTCTGGGATGTTTTTAGTGTTGAGAGTGATCTCATTCCCCAGCTCATGCTGACTCCTTGAACTAACCCCAGCAGCTGTGCCCAGGCCAGGCCCAGGATCTGACCTTTAGCTCGGTGCACACCACTGGGGCAAAAAGCTAACCCTGCCATTGTTCGCTCACTGTGCACGACAATCCCTGCCCTCCTCGGCTGCCTGCCCTGGGGCCAGATATGCTATGCCCACTGCACCTGGGTGTGCTCTTCATTGTTGGCAGGCCGTGTGTGTGTGTGTGTGTGTGTGTGTGTGTGTGTGTGTGAGAGAGTGTACCCTGCATGTGCTGAATAGGCAAGCTGTTTTCACCATTGGCCCCACTAATCCAGGCCTGCGTGGCTGTGCTATGACTCATTCTCCCCACACACACACAACCATCCCCCCAACTCTTCCACAACCATTCCATCAGTCCAGTGCATCAACCACACCCTCCACAAATACTTCAACCCTTACCCCTAAGAGCCACACCCTAACCTGCCCCCGTAAACAAGCAGTGAAGTAATCTAATCTCATCCAAAAGGATCTTCCACACACATCACTCCATGCCACTGTCCCTACACAATACCTGGGAAACCTCCTGTTTTGAAATATGCCCTTATGCATTACAAAGGCGGAGCTGAAAGACGTGAAACTCTTAGTAAGCACAAACAATGAAATTTGCCTTCACATACTTCACTACTGCTGATTTTATTCAGTGGGATTCAGTGTTTGTAAGCACTTTTAAAGTAGAAGGAAGAAATTATTCCCCATTGGAAAAGTAGTACTAGTAAATAAATGGCTAATGGACTGTAGTTAACAACGTGTCCTGATGTGAGAAGTTAAAAAGCACACCAAAAGTTCACTCTCCCCCCTCTCCTTGCCCTGGCAAGACGTGGCTGTTTATTTCGTGTTTTATAGTTTATGTTCTCCAAATGTTCTGTTCTGGCTGTGAGGTAATGTGACGTTATCTGTGTTGAGTTTGTTTGATGAAAAACATCTTCCCCTGCCTCCTGTGCAGAATATCTGTGTGTTTTCTAGCCCTTTGGTACTTTTTAGTACTGGTCACATTGCTTGTAAAAATAGAAGCTGTTCTCCATAGAGACTTGTGGAACTCTTGTCCTTTAAAATGGTGTCATATTCAATCTAAGGCCATGAGTTCAGATGCCTCCCTCAGATTGTGCTTTTTGCCACTCTGAAGATGAGTCACTGTGGCTGGCACACCGTCCAGTTCTAATAAGACGCTTATGTCAGTAATGGTCCTTTTCCTGAAAGGTGTCCCATGTCATGTTGGTGGACCCAAGTGGCAGATGGTCCTGTATTTTTATTTTTTTTATTTTTTCTATTTCTCTCAAGAACTTTCTGTTGGAGTGGATTTGACAGGACCTTGCTCAAATGAATGCCAGTCAGTTCCAGCGTTAGCTTGTCAAGCAGTCTGTTTGGCTTGGCCCACAAGAGGCACCTTGCTAACACAGAGGAGCACTGGCACTCCCAGAATAGCACGAAGAAAAGTGTTTCATTTACCAGAGAGGTGCGCGGGTGCGCGCTTGCTTTTGTGTGTGTGTGTATGTGTGTGTGTGTGTGTGTGTCACTAGTGAACTGTGCTGATGACCCTGGGTGCATAAAGGCACAATCATTGTGGTGAGGCCTGCTGGCACTGAATGGCAGTAGAGAAGATTTGTGTGATAAACGGGGGATGTTCTGCTCCTGGGTTGTGTAGTGTTCACTCTGAGAGGCCAGAATGCCTGGTCTTCAGCTGTGCAACATCATGGCTGTTCCCATGCTGAGATGTGCCAAAGCTGGATCGGCTCATTAGGCAGAGCAAGATTTTCTTGGGGTAATAATCCATTGGTCTTTTTACATTCATCAATAAGTCTGCAAAAATATTTTCTTTAAAGTGATTTTACTTTGAGACTGCTGTTAACAAAGCTGCAGAGAACTTCTAGAGATTTCCTACCAAACCTCGATAGGCTAATATTGAGTGTATAACCGAGGGTTTGTTGTTTGTACTCTGCTTTCCTCATAATGATTTCTTACTCCTAGTTAGTAAATGCTCTAGCTAATGATCTACTGAAGCCAATCAATCGGAGTTCAAGGAGTAGAGATGTCTCTGATGTTTAGGTCTCTAGCTTCATTCCATTGATCTGTTTGTATCTAAAAGGAGGATGATGTTTAGTGTGAACAAAACAAGAGAAAGTCAAACTATTCTGCTATTTTTTCCTGTGATGCCTCAGATCTCAAAGCATATTATGCAAGCATTTCAGTCATCTGGTGACTTTAGAGCTCAAAGTCATAAAAGTGAGGGCCCTTTGGTGGCTAATCTGATGTCAGATATTTTTTTTTGATGTTTTTGGAAGATTGACTTCACAACTTTGTACTGTAGAGGCTTCTGACTGCACTCTATTACAAACGCACTGCATGTTGCTATACTTAGTCCGGTTGGACTGGCCATACTGATGCTGATGAGGATTTTGCCATGCTGAGGGTTTTGACAATTTGGAAAGCACTGAAAAAAATCACTTTATTTTTCTCTCGCTTTATACACCTAACTAGAGTTGTGTTGGAAGCTAGAGACTGGCTATTTGAGTGGAGAAGGGTCAGGAGGTACAAAGGTTTTTGTTTTCTTTTTTCCCCCGAGAAGTGTCCTCCTCCATATGATGCAAAAAACAGCAGGCTGCTGAGCTGTGGAATTTCACAAGTGCTCTCTAATATGCCTCTGTCCTGTTAGCAATTTTGACACGCTGTGGTCGTCATTGAGAATGGCCTGAATCCTGGAGTGTGTGCAGTGAAGACAGTGTGGAGCATTATATGGTGCTGACCCTCCTTATAGCCAACCACATGCTTGGTCAGCAGCAACAACAGAATGACCTCTCGTCTCGGGTTAGCCCTCAGGCTGTAGCTCTGTTTGCATGCCCTAAATCAGGTGTGTGTGTGTGTAGGGGTATAGTGGGGAAAAAAAACTAGACAAATATGATAGGTAAACTATGAAAAGAGGTAGGTAAATTATGAATTCTGTGGACACAACATAGGTTATCAGATTTCATTCAGAACATTTTTGATAACTGTGGAGTGGGTTTACACCAATTATTGTGGTAATGAAATGAGCATTAAATTGCCTGGGGCCTAACTGTATGTGGTTTGTTTTCCACTTTGTTTTCTCACTTCGTGGTAGACAAAGTCTATCACTCTTTTTGGAAATTGTACAATTAGTTTGTCAATGACCGGAATCTGTTCGTGTTAACACTAATCAACTATAGACAAGTCTTGCATTAAGCTCTGTGTTGCTGCACGAGACCACAGCACATGCAGCATGTGAATAATGCAGCGTGATTTTGGATGGCTTGTGTGTAGAGCTTTAAACACTTAGTACATTCTACCTATTAAATAATATTGGTTTTGGTGTGTAAGAGGCTATTAAGACTTTGGTAGGTTCTATTTAAAGGAGCATAACCACTATGTTTACGTGCATTTAGCCACCATTACAGCCGTGTGTGTGTTCGTTCGTTTGTTCAAAAGGGCAGTGCTTCTCCCACTCAGGAGTAAGACAGAAGGCTGGCACAGTCTGTTCACGCTCGGCTGCGATGGAGTCGGAAATCTTTCCCGTCGTCGGTGGGTGTCCACTCTGAGCTGGGTGAAGCCACTGACAGCCAGCTGACACACAGCTTGCGTGTTCTGGGCCTCTTGAGCCTGCGTGCGAATGCTGAGGGCCTGGCTAGAGATTCACTCTCAAGCTTGTTTTGCTTTTGAAAAACACCACACTTCCAAAAGGGGTTTTCAGCACCAGTGCCTCGGGTTGTTACAGTTCATTCAAATGAACTAGGAAGCCTAGGAATGTAGTTGAGCAATAGTACAGTGTTACAGTGGAAGGGTGCGTCTGTCTGTGTGTGAGAGTATGTGTGTGAGAGTATGCGTCTGTCTGTGTGTGTCTGTGTCTGTGTGTGTGTGATTTGGTTGCATCAGGTGTGGGTATTGTAGGATAATTACTGGGATTGAGGGCTGGTCTCAGCATGTGCACAGCTCACAGCAGACTCTCTTGGCATGCTACTTTTTAGCTTTTTACGCCCCTCCCTACAGAATCTCTTCTCTACACATCTCTGCTAGTTGTCTTGAAACAATTTTCCTGTAAAATGGCTGGCTCTTCTCGGTATTGTTGACTCATGCCCCTTACGTTGTTTCCATTTTCTTGGTAATGGCACGACCAGAAGGTCAAGAGCTTCAGCTGATGCATCTGGCAGCAGGCCAGGCCACCCGGCCCGTGACGCAGGCTATCTGAGGGCCAGCTAGCCAGCTGAGGCATTCTGACCACTAGCTAAATCGACTATGAGCTGGCAGCTCCCATGGCAGTGTCCAGCAGAAACACACACACTCACACACACACACACACACACACACACCCTGTCCACTTGGCCAAATATGCTAACTGAGCAGTGTTCACCCTCTGAAATGGAAGCCATAGGGCACATAGGCAGTGTAGGGAGAGACTGAGAGAGAGTGAGTGAGAGTGGAGTGCAGGTGATGTTGGGTGAGATGGGCTTATCGTGTCTCGGGAGCCTGAGTGGATGAGTGTGTGTGTGTGTGTGAGGCGTGGAACTGGGAGTTCTGCCAGATGCCAGTACTACAAACCCGCGAGAGGAAGCATGTGCTGCATATTTACTGTTGCAGCGTCTCAGCCTGGCTTAGGCTTCTCTAACCAGCTTTATACACGCACACACACACACACTCATGTCACAGCCGACTAGTGGAATGTGTTCTGACTCTATCGCTGGGCCACAGTCTCAGGCATGCATGGTTTGGAATGCAGGTTGTAGGGTTAACAAGCCCTATTGTGTTTGGCCACTTCCTCAACAACCAGCAAGCAGCTCCTGTGGCATTCATGGGGACCGGTGCAGGAGGAGGGCTGAGATCTGATCCTGTGCTCCTGATTGGCCACGCCCCTATGATGCAACCATCTCTTTGGTCTCTGGGAGGAGGGATGGCTCTGGTTGAGGCAGCAGGCTTGCCACACTATTCTGCTGCAATGTGATGTTGTTTATGATGTGGTTGTTGTTTGATGCATGTTGTTGTTTGGGTGCTCATAGGCAGCAGAGGCCCTCTTCGTGAGGCCCCAACGTTGCACTTGTTCCAGGCACACTCTGACCTTAGCTGGCGTACACACACACACACACACGTGCATGCATGCACGCACGCACGCACACACACACACACACACACACACACACACACACGCACACAAGCACAGGCAGTGTGCTCAGTACAATGAATACGCTTTGTCATCACCTTATGCAACTGCTGTAAGGGCAGCAGAAAGCACCTCCCCCTCTTCTCAAACAAGATGGGGCCATAGAGAAGCAGCCAGCAGCAGGGAGCTGCACAGGAAAGCACTGGCATGCACTCCCACACTCCCACAGTCCAGGGACAATTCTAGAGCACCACAGAGGCGAATGTCTGCTGTTTTGCTGTGAAGGGCCCTGTTTAGAATCATAGCCATGAGCTACTACCTAAGGCTGCTAATCATACCCATCACATTCAGCGTGTGTGTGTGAGAGAGAGAGAGAGAGAGAGAGAGAGTGTGTAAAACAGTGCCAGTGAGTAAGCTCAAAGAGGTGGGGCTGTTCTGTTTGTCTGTGTTGTTGTTTTGAAGGGCTTGGGTGTGGTAAGGGAGGGGAAGGCTGAGGCTTGTGATTGGCTTAAGTGTCGCCTAGCCCCTCATCAGTCGCGCCTGCTTAAGGCCTCGTAAGTAAAGCCCATCAGACAAGCAGGGCCGCTCAGTCAGGGGTTAAAGGCTGTTTGATCATCTCAGCCGTGCTATCTAGGAGTAGATAGCATCATCAAGTCCAACACACTGCTCTTTATTAGATTAGACTGCTTTTTTAAAGCCCCTGTCCAACAACTCCCCTGTTTCATCATGATAGTGTTTAATCCATTTATGGCTTTAATATGGAGATAGCCATACCATGTCACCATGATCTCCTCACCTCTCCCCCTCTCCCTCTCACCCCCTCTCTCTCTCAAGTTCCCAGTGTTGGGTAAAATTACCTCATAGCCATCAGTCTACAACATCTGTGTCCTTAAGCCATTCAGTTGGAGATTCACTGGGATTTTCCACCCAGCCACTCCTGTAGGTGTAGTGCAGTGGAGATGTGTAAGATGGGGGACCTCCACTCCTCCCTCTCTCTCTCTCTCTCCACCTACATCCACCCCCCACCCACCGTTGGCCTCGCACTGACGCTTCATTAAAGTGGACGGAGATGTCTTGTGGCATGGCAGAGCGTGGGACATGGCTGGACGTCTGGCACCTGGTGTCCTCTGTGAGCATTGAACCAGGATCAGTGGCTAGGTGTGCTGAGCTGACACGAGCAGGGCTCCAGTCAAGAAAGCTTTAATAAGAGCCATAAATGCAGAATGCCGAGAGAGAGAAAGAGGAGGCATCTGGCTGGTCTTAAAGTGCTTTTCACTGGCAGGCACACACACACACACACACACACACACACACAGCAACAAACAACACACACAGTCGTTGTTGCTGACGCAAGCACTGGGATATTCATGAGCACCTTCCTGTCTTATGCCAACAGCTGGCCAAAGCAATATTGTCTTTATTCCCCACCTGCACTCAGCTGGGCATCTGTGGAGGGTTTATAGATGTTAATAACTTTGATGCATGTCATGCAGTATGTGCAGATTCATGGGTAGATGCACATGTGCACATTTACTTGCGCGTGCACACACACACACACACACACACACATACAGGCACACACACCAGACAGCAGAAGTGGCTACAAAGGTCGTGCTTGTAGAACAAATGTGCTATGAGAAATCTCTCTCTCTCTATCTCTCTCTCTCTCCCTCCCTTCTCATGTGTGTGGTCTGTTTCCTCCCACAGGCTCTGTCCAGTGATGCCCAGTGTGTGGAGGAGATCTTGAGGGTGAGTTAAGGCCACATGTTCCAGCAGCCACTCTACAACTCCTCTACACCCACCCCCCCAAAACTAACCTAGCCTGAGGCTGTGCCCTCCTTGAGGTGGACAAATAAGTCCTAGAGCTCTTCATAAAGTTTGTGTTGAGGCGGATCATCTCCTGAGCCCACCAAGCTGCTGGCCACATTCTTCTAATATCCTGCTAACATTGAACAGGCTCAAAGTGCTTGCTGGGGGAAGGAAAAAATGAGTATTTCTTTAGGATATTCTTGAATAATGTAAATAGGCCTGACTGCATGACTGTGTGTGTGTGTGTGTGTGTGTGTGTGTGTGTGTGTGTGTGTGTGTGTGTGTTTATTAGTGGGAGAGTGTGTAATAAGGGTCTGAACGAAAAGAACCCTGGGTGACTGCCTGCCACGTCACGATGCAGAGAATCACTGTACTAGCTTGTGCTCTCTCTTTCCCTCCCTCCCTCCCCTCTTTGTCTCTTCCTGGTTTTCTCTCTCTCTCTCTCTCTCTCTCTCATACTACTCGAACAGGAAATGACCCACACCTGGCCTCCCCTCCTCACAGCCATCCACACACCCAGCACTGCCGACCCTCCCAAGTTCAACTTCCCCAATAAGGTAACTGCTTACCCCTTCCAGATTGTTAAAGCTCTCTCACTTTGTCTCTTGTCATTTTTTCCCCATCCGTTTTCTTCTCACTCTCAATTTTTTTTTTCAAACTGGTACTTTCCCCTCCAAGTCTCTCATTTTTGTTTCTACATGTGCACCCAGTCAGGTTGCGCTTATGGGAAGTGATGCAATAGATTGCGAGTGCATAGTTCTCAGGCAGCTGTGTAGCCTGATTGTGTGTTAGCAAGACAAAGTTTTTAGGGTGGTTTGCGGACACAGCGTTGTTGGCGGTAAGTTCCTCTGAGCTCCAGAAATGAGGGAAAGGGAGGGAGGCATGGAGGGAGGAGGTCTGTGTTGTGTCTGAAGAAACTATCCACATCTCCTCCAACCCCCCCACCAAAAAAAACCTTTCCTTGCCCTAACACCAGTCTCTGTCTGTCCCAGTAACATGTACAACGAACTAAACCTCTTCTCTTGAAAATTCAGTGAAAAATAATCTCAGAAAAAAATAGGGCCAGAAGACTCTGTGGTACGTCTCTGTGTGTCGAATGACATGAACTGTACAAGCCACAAATATGTGCTCAAGTGTGGAGTGGAGGCCTCACCGAGCCTTTTCCAGCCATCTCACTCTGGGGCGTCCAACCTGGCCCCCACCACTGATGAATACACACACACACACGCACACACACACGCACACACACAAACTCACTGTGAGACACTGTGAGATGAATTGTGTAGAGCGTAAAGTTGATATTCCCACTCACTTTATCTTCATCCTGTTCATCTCTCTATCCCCCCCCTACAGGAGTCTCAGCATGGCCACTCTGGATACTCAGTCCAAAGTAAGTAAACCTAAGACCTGGAGTCTGTGACTTTCGATAGGAGTTTAAGAGAGTACAGCTATAAGCTCTGGACGTGTTCTCTCCAAAGGCATGCATGATTGGCCAAATTCTTCGGTGAAAAAGTTTTCTTTGTATGTAAGAAGAGACAGAGAGAGACGGAGAGAGAGAGAAAGTGTCAGAGGAGTGTGGTTATGTGGTTTACTATAAAAGACAGCTGTGAACTGCTCTCATTCTAAACAACTGCCACAGAGCACACAGCTCACATATGTGCACAAGCAAAACAAAAAAGGACAGTCACACACACACATATTTATGCACACGCGTGGACACACACACACACACACACAGAGAATGTGCTGCTGTCACTTTATATCATGGTCAATGGTAAATGTGAGCTTTTAAAATCCTCTAGTGGACACTAAACCATCAAAGTGATGTTGCATGTTCAGAGCTGACAGCTGGCCAAGCTTTGACAGGGTTCATGCATCCACATATATTTCCACACACACGCACAGTCTTTACAAAGGCGGCACATCAAGTTATCTCCATTTAACAACATCAGTGACAGCAACAGATAGGCTACACAGAACTCTTGACTAATATGTCTCTCTCTCTCTCTCTCTCTCTCTCTCTCTCTCTCTCTCTCTCTCTCTCTCTCTCTCTCTCTCTCTCTCTCTCTCTCTCTCTCTCTCTCTCTCTCTCTCTCTCTCTCTCTCTCTCTCTCTCTCTCTCTCTCTCTCTCTCTCTCTCTCTCTCTCTCTCTCTTTTCCCCTGTTCAGAGCATGAGGCCTGGCGTGGCTCCTCTTCTACACCGCCACCTGCGCTTTCCTGTCAGCCAGAGCCCCAGTGAGTGTTGTCTCGCCTCCTGCCCCCTCCTCTTCATGCTGAGGTCACCTTTCAGGCCACCATACCAGCAGCAGCCCTGGTCCGTGTGGTAGGGCTGTCTGACCAGACGTCTGTAGAAAGAACTCAAAACACCACACTTTTGTGTGTGCGTGTGTTAGTGTTGGTTGTCACAAGAGTTGCTTGGTTGTCACAAGGCTTGGTTTTGTGTACACACACACACACATCGTTCTTCCCCCTTTTCATTACCACAGATTAATATACAGCTCATTTAAAATATTTTGAGTTCCCTAAAGACATGTCACTCATGTGTCCCTCAAGACAACCTTTTGGCCCTTTTTATTTTTTTTATATTGCTGGAGAAGTGAAGTTTATGACTTGAAAGGCTATGGGTGAACAGGAACGAATGTGAAATGCATCACTGACCTGCTAAAAGCTGTATCTAATGTGTTCACGGTCAATTGAAAAAGGTTAAATGGAGTTGACCCACACTGCTGAACTGCTCTACCAGGAGCCTCAGTGGCATGTTGTCTGTGGTGTCCCGGCTCTGTGCGCTCTCTGTACACGTGAATCACATTAGAGTCAATCGGCTCCATGAGCCACAGTGGTGACAGAGCTGACTTGTGTGTGCCTCCTCCATGCTCTAAAAAAGGCAAATGAAAATCAGTTAGTAATCAATGTGCACACTTGTGGCCATTCGGAGACTGCTCCCCACTGCAGTGTTTGTCCTCAGGAAGAGAGGGGGTTTTGCTGGAGCACATGTGATGCCCTGCTGCTCCAGCTCATGACAGTGACTTTCTGTTTGAGCTGGCCGTGGACTTTTGCTGTCATTTCCCCAAACATTAGCCTAGCCGCTCTGTGTGTGAGCCGCAGCGCAGTGTTTATGACAGATTGCAGAATAAAAATGTGACTTGACTGCACAATGAATCGGAATCAAATGGGGATTTAATAAGAGATTAATGAAGAAAAGACCCCAGTGTATTAACATTGTAAAATCAATGCAGAAGTCTTGCAGAATAGATGGAAAACTCTGGCACATTTGCCTTTATGTGGTCACAGATATTGGTATATGGTTTGTCCAGCAAGGTAAGAGAAATGGTGTTGTAGATGCACAGAGGGACAGAAGACTGAGAGGTTGTGCCCTCTAAATCTTTTGAGGATCTAGCTCTAGTTAACCTGTGATCTGATGCATTGTGGGAACATTGTCAGAGGACTCCTAGGGTCTTGGGTTGAGATAAGCCCTGATGCATTATGGGAACTGTGTCAAAGGGCTCCTAGGGTCTTGGGTTGAGATGAGCCCTGATGCATTGTGGGAGCTGCGTCAGAGGGCTGCGGTTAAGATGGTCTCAGGGGAGCCGAGAGGCCAAAGCCCAGGGTATTAATAGAGGATGTGCACAGGAGAGGCCAGCGAGTAGAAGCTCCACTGTGACACATGTGTGCGCACACACACACAACACACAAACACAAACTACAACTTCATATTTTTAACATACAATCTTGTATACCTCCCATGCATGTATATGGTTAACTATAAATATATAGGCCTATATATGCATAAACATGCACATAAAACACCACAGACGTGACATGTACTGTCGCACACACAGGTCATGTCTTTCATTGTTGAAATATGCGCACGCACATACAAGAGCTTTTTTAAGTATGAATACAATGCCTTTTCACATACATACACACACACACATACAGGAGTTCCATTCAGATGAGCTGTATCCCCACCCCTCTGTGAAGGGCCCAGAGGGGCTTCCTCTTGCCTGGTTGCTGACGAGCCCCACTCCCAGGATGTGCACATTTTTGGGCCTCTTTGTCTTTGTGGCCCAAAGCCCCATTTACTGCTGACTGGTTTTTCAAGCCACAATTACTTGTTTCATTGCTCATGTAGACCCTCTTGTTTAACTGTCCAGTTTTAATAAGCTTGATGAGAAAATTGGTTAATGGCTTTTAATTGATTAGTTTCGCTTAAATGTTACCCCGGATGTAGTCTCATGGATGCCTTCATGAACCGACTTCTGTATTTGATCACCAGTGATGTGACTGAGTTTCTGGAGCATAGTTGTCCATAGTTGTGTGTCCTCTGTGGTTTGGGATTCGGTCAGGTCTGCACTGTCAAAGCCTTCAGAAGGCTCCAGAGCTCCCAACTGGCCCAGCCGTGGCAGGAGCGGGTCAGTCACGTGTGAGCGGCTCTGGCCTCCGGCACCCGGCCAGCTTGCTGTTTATCTCCCAGCCTCAGTGTTTACAAATGCCTGCCACTTCACACACTCCACTCAGCTGGGAATAGATGGGCTACATCGGCAGACGCAGACACACACAGACACGCTTGTCAGCAAGCTGTCAGTCCGTCTTCCCTCTCCCTCACCATGTATCTAGCGATCCCCTCTTGGCTCTGTTCTAAGCTGGCCAGAATACTCAAAGGTGGGCATATGATTAGTGTGTTAGAGTGCTGACAGTACACCTGAACAGGCCACTGCCCAGTTTGGATTAGTCATAGAAGGCAAGACTTTTTTTAGTTATGTGTTTTATTGGATGTATTTGATGCTATTTAGTAGGGATGTTTTGTACTCGAATAGTGATGTTACTTTTTGGAGAGGTGCATGCATATATTGCTTTTATTTTCAAATGTTTGTCAAGTTTATTGCAGTGCATTATCTGCACATAGTCTGTGTCTGTATAAGCTTAATTGCAAATGCTTAGTAAATGTTCAGTATTAGTTTGGCATAATAGACTGTGTGTGTATGTCTGTCAGAGTGGCACCGGCACGCTCCAGTGAGGGGGAGACTGCAAGCTCCAGCTCCGAGAGCAGCTCTGGCTCTGAGTCTGACAGCGAGAGTAGTGAGAGTGGAGGGGAGGAGCTAGAGGAAGCCCCACCCCCCCGGATCACCAGCCCCCCTCCACCAGCTAAGGTACTCAACACATGATCACACAGACGTGCACACACACTCACCTACCATATCACACAACACATGATCACACAGACGTGCACACACACTCACCTACCATATCACACAACACATGATCACACAGACGTGCACACACACTCACCTACCATAATCACACAACACATGATCACACAGACGTGCACACACACTCACCTACCATATCACACAACACATGATCACACAGACATGCACACTCACCTACCATATCACACAACGCACACACTCAAATTGACAAGGGAACCATAAAAAAGATGTATGACACACACACACACACACACCCAAATGCACAAATGAAAAATAAAAACAACTGTATGACACACACACACACACACACACACACACACACACCTACTTTTGCTTGGCATTTGTCATGTTGAGTAAGCATTGGTCTTGGTTGCCAGAAACCACCCACTGCTTTTTTGGAGGCCACTTATTTCCCCTTCAGGTTGTTACCTTGTGAGAATAATCTTCCACCCCTTTGTCATGGGAAAACTCCCCTTTAGCCTCCATTCAGCTCTTTGGGTTTATGTTTACATCATTTTTCAAAGCAACTCACAATAATTACAATAACAGTCCAACACAAAAAAATACTTATTGCCATATTTTTTTTTGTAACAACCAATTGATAATCATTAATATATTTTGTTGACATAACAATGAAGTAAAGTTGTTTATGTCATGACCGTTAGCATGACAGCATTATCATGATGACGGTAAATTTGAAAGGTGGGGTGGCTGGAGAAAGTGGTGAAGTGGTGGAGTATCATGTCATTGTTTGTTTATTTTATGTGTGTCTCTTTGTATGTCATTTCTCTGTGTGTGTGTTTGTGTGTGTGTTTTATTGTTTGTTTGTGTGTGTACGTGTGGTATGCAGGCTGATGGCCCTGCAGTGAATGAGTGGCAGCTGGGTCGCTGGCTGGAGCTGAAGGAACCACAGCCCAGCCTGAGTGTGGAAACCCAGGGGGATGACTTACACAGCTCTACTTCCAGTCCTGCCTCCAGTCCCAAACTGCATGAGGATACCAGCACCCCCCAGCACTACAACACCCATAATTCACCTGCACGGCCAGAATCTGCCAGCCCAGCACACTACAGCTACAACTCGCACAGATCCCCCGTGCAGACAGAGACCACAACACCAACGCACTGTAACTACAACTCTCACAGTTCACCAGTGCGGACTGAGCCCAGCACACCACCCCACTACAACTACACTTCCCACAGTTCACCTGTGCGTTCAGAGACTACCACACCAGCGCATTACAACTACAGTACGTCCCCTTCACGGCCAGATGTCAAAGACCCTGAGCCAAAGGCATCAGGACTCAACCAGCACCTCAGGCCCCAGTCTCCCTCCCCACCTAGTGACGTGGATAGTGGGCCCAGGAAGACATTGGCCAAGAAGAAGCCCTGCTCAAGTAGCAAAGCCCTGCGGCTCCAAGACAGCCAGCATCACACGGACAACAAGGAATCGGCCTCCCATCAAAAGGATCCCTCCCTCACCGACCGGCCAAAAGTCAAGACGAAAGCAGACGCGGCCAAAGCCCCAACCAAAGCCCCGACCAAAGTAAGCTCAAAAGCGGACAAGAAGGCCGCAAAACGCCCTGTGACCGACAAGAAGAACTCAAAAGAAGCTGCCCCCAAGGTCACTGTGAAGCTGCCTCTGCCTAAGGAGGCAGATTCGGAAACTCTGGCCCATGCGCCCCCAGCCCTTCAACCCTCGCCCTTGATCAAGAACCGGAGCGGCAGCAGTAACCGAGGCGACAGCTTGCAGAAGCTGTCAAAGAAGAAGAAGAAGCAGCAGCAGCAGCAGCTGCAGCTGCAGCGCGAACGTTCTCCGGCGCAGGCCAGCAGAAGGGACGTACCCACCAAGGCCAGCCCAGAGCTGCCACGCACCCTTCTGGTGAAGATTCAGCTCAGCCTGCTCTCCAGGGTGCCCTTGGCGCCCAAGGCAGCCCGGCCGTCTGCCGGGGGCTCCTTCGTGGAGCCTGCGGAGAAGAGGGCCGAGAGGGGAGACGCGGCCCCAGCCAAAGACGCGGCCCCAGCCAAAGCCAGCAAAAAGAGATCAGTGGGTTTCAGTTCCATTTTTCCTACTTGTCATTAAACCGTGCACTGTGCATGCTGTTGAATTGTGCTGCTGATAAATGCTGCAGCTATTGCTCACACACAGCGCCCTCAGACAGGCTTTAGCCAAGAATGTGTTTGCCCACAACCCACGTGTCCACATGCAGCATGCCACGTGTACGTTTGTTCTGCCTACTCACTCATAAAGGCATCAGCAGGCATGTTGTAGCAAGCCCAGTGTACACCCTTAGGCCAGACACGCAGAGCTGTGCCGTGGTGGAGTAGTCAGCCTTGCGGTGAGTCATTTGGCGTGGCTGTGGGCGGGGCAGGGCGGGGTGGGGTGAGTGGCTCCCAGCCCTGGGGCTGGTAGGTGCGGAGCTGGAGAGCCACCTGTGATTCAGCCAAGCTGCTCCCTCAGCCTCCCTCTGGTGCACCAGATCAAGTGATCTGGTGCCATCATAGTCACATTAAACACCATCAGAGGCACCGAGTAACTGAGCCTGTGACCAGTTACTCGGTGCCTCTCTGCCTGTAAACACATCACACACACTAGCATACATTCATCCTCTCTCACACATGCGCGTGCACACACACACACACACACACACACACACACACACACACAGTCACTCTCTCTCATGCATTTTCATATAGTCGAAACTGAAAGCATACATTATTCATTATTGCCATTGCCCCACTTTGTGGCTTGAAGCCATGTGTTTGTTTTTAAAACACATGAGAGACTGGCAGTTGATTTTGCTAGTTGTCAGATTTGCAGATGTGCAGGAGAATGGTGTGGCGCAGCAAAGGCAGCCCTGGCGGCACTTGTGCAAGGATGTGGGTTAGATGCTCTCTAGCTGGTGGTGCTGGTGAACACTCTGCTGTGGTTTGTGTGTCTTACAGGCAGAGAAGGAGGACAAGTCTCAGCCCAGGAAGAAGCTAAAACTGGACAAAGAGATCAAGCGATCTTCCTCTCCCATCCCCAACCCCTCCTCCTCATATTTCTCCTCAGCACCTTCCTGCCCTGGCTCCAGCAAATCTGAGTGAGTTGATCGATGCTTGTCAGGAGACTGCCAGGAACTACTTTAGCTTGGCTTGGTTATGTTAAGCACTTAGGACATTTAAAATTATTTTTGTTTGCTGTAACCTGGCCAACTCAGTCAAACTGGGCCTGACCCGATTTTTTTTTTTTTTTTTTTTTTCATGCTTTTGTGTCGAGTTGCCGACCATGATATTGTAATGCAACTGAGTTCATTATTTTTCCTGCAAATCGCCCATATTATCTTTAAAACCACCTTTCCTTTTCATCTGTATCGCTCCAGTACCATACAAGCAGGATCAAGCTTCAGCAAGTACTGATGCTAGCCAGCAATAATTTCACAGACTAGACTAGTCAAAACAGTAGAGACAAAACTTTGAATTAAATTGCAGTGAAGGGTAGTGAAGTGAGCACTGCATCAGTCGTGGCTCTAAATGCTGTGAGTGTGATTTCATTACACATGTGAGAAGAGCAATAAAACACCTTGTGTGTGTAAATATGGTGCAGTTTAGCCTCAAGTTAAATGCAGCAAATTTTTATGTGACGGCTCGCCTGAAATCATGCCCCTGCAAGCTTAAAGAGCCATAGCTTTCACAACAGAAGTGTGTGTGTCTTGTGTGTATCATATCATGGATGCTGCAGGATAATAAAAGCACTGTCTGTCTATCCATGTCTCTATGTCGCTATCTGTCTATCTATCTCTCCATGTCTCTATGTCTCTATCTATGTGTCTATCTCTCCATGTCTCTATGTCTCTATCTATGTGTCTATCTATCTATCTCTCCATGTCTCTATGTATGTATATATCTATTTGTATAGGTGCAAATACTGATCTGCCACGGAATCCAAAATTGGTATTTTTTTGATAGCTGAAAGAAAAATCTACTGAGCCATTTTTTTCCCCGATTCTGATGTTCAAGCGAACAAAAGCATGTCTAAGAATGTGCTGCTGTGCTTATGTTTACATGTGACTTTGCCATGCTAATATATAGCTATAGCACCATAGCGATAGAAAGAGAACCTGTGACTGCATGACGCCCCACTCCAGACTCCAAACAAAAATGGTCGGGGTAGATTTGTGGGCGTAGCCTGTGATGAAAAGGTCGGTTAGATGGAAAGTCCCTGTAAGTCCCAGGCCTGGCAGAGCCTAGTGCACCCCGCGCTGCTAACATGTCTTCTGGCTTGCCTCCCTCCAGAGCCCCCAAGGCTGTGGTGGAAGAGAAGGAGCGCAAGAAGAAGAAGCCCCCCAGCTCCAGCACACAAGGCCCTGCAGCACAGGACCGCGCTAAGGGGCCTGGACACAAGCGGCCCCTGACCGATGCCTCCGAGCCCAAAGCCACCAGCCTGACTGGAGAGGCCACAGTCAAGCACAAGAAGAGCTCCAAACGCAGTGAGCACACAAAGACTGGCAAGGTATGAGCATTTTTACTTAAACACACACACACACTTCACATCTAAATGCATTCCTTGGCAATAATTCCAATAAATGTTTTTCTAACCATTGTAACTGAATCACTCTTTGTGCCCCTCTTCTGTGTCTGTTAGCAGAAGTCACCAAAGAGCAGCTTTGCAGTCCCAGAACCTACCCAGCCCAAACGGGCTTCAGCCCCACAAAGAGCCCTGCTCAAAGTGGACGACAGGTGAGTCTCTGACACGGGCAGATATGGCACCTGCTGTAGGAAGAGATATCTAACTGTAAATAGAAAATCTTTTGAAGACCTTGTAATGCCATGCTTAGTTCTGTAAATACTATATTCAAGAGAAATCCATAACAGTGTCGAGTTTCATGCATGCATTCACACAGAGTGTCAACATATTGTGCCTCGTGATCACTGTCTGATGAACTGATTGGGTTTCGTTGTGTTGGGTTAGACTGCTGACAGCATTACTGTGTCATGTTGTATTTCCACACAGGCAGTGTTCTGTGGAGCATCACATGAAGGAAGCCAAAAAACTGAAGCACAAAGCTGATGCCATGGTAATGCTCCTGCTCCCCACTATTACCTGCAGGCTCTTCATCTTCATCTCTGTTCATATCTCTTATTTTTTCTAGATCGAAACTAACAAAGTATTTTCTGTCTGCTACACACACACACACACACACACACACACACACACACACACACACACACACACACACACACACTCACACTCTCTCTCTTTCTCTTTTTCTTTCTTTCTTTCTTTCTTTACTGATCCTATAGTCTGATAAGGTGGGCAAGTCCTTCATCTACCTTGAAGCTGCCCTGTCCTTTGTGGAGAGTGGTATTGCCATGGAGACAGATCCCCAGACGCCAAAGTCAGCATACACCATGTTCTCAGAGACGGTGGACCTGATCAGGTGAGTGAGATCATCACCAGACCTGCTGTCTGTGCCTGTGGGATTTCCACATGGCTCACCAGTCTCTCCTCTCCTCTCTCACCTCCTTCCTCTTGCCTCCCCTCACCCTTCTTCCTTCTCCCCTCCTTCCACCCCTCTCCTCTCCTTTCCTCCTCTCCCCTGCTCTCATACTCTCCTCTCCTCCCCTGTCTTCTCATCCTCCCTCTGCTCTCCTCTCCTCCTCTCTCTCCTCTCCTACCCTGCAGGTTCATCTTAAAGCTGAGGAGCTTCTCCGATCCTGCCAGCCCTGCATCAGAGAAAGACTTTGCCATTTTATGGTGAGCGCAACGACCACATTGGTTCTTACTTTATGTTCCATTCTGCCAATATAAACGCCCATCCACCAGCTGGGGACGGGTGCCACAGTCCCCTTCCAGTGCTGAAGGGAGCCGGAGCTCCAGCTAGTGACTAGTCTCACTGTGGTGCTGCACTCTGACGCCTGGGCTGTCTTGTTGTTTATGTGTCTAGCATGAGGTTCCAGTCCCTGCTGCAGATGGCCATGTTCCGCAACAAGCGTGAAGCAGCACTTAAGTACTCCAAAACCCTCACTGACCATTTCAAGGTAGGCCATCCTCCCTCCCTCCCTCCCAGACACAACACAGCCTAACCCTGTTTGTGTTTGTCCGTCTTCACCTTGCATAAGCACAAAACTGACTGGAACCACCAGGACACAGACAAACTGCTTTTTGTTAACACCCCAGTACAAATCTCTGGTGTGTGTGTCCTGGGGAGCTCTTGCGGGCGTGTGTAATTGGCTGGGACTGTGGGATGGTGTTGTGGAGAGTGGAAAGTGACAGGAGCCTCATTAATGAAAGCTGTTTGCTGTGTTGTGTGCGTGTTCTTATTTCTTTCCTGCCTGTCTGTGTTTGCAGAGTTGCAAGACGTCTCCTTCCCCTCGTGTCTCAAAGTAAGCGTTCCACTTCACTTCCTGTGCGCCTGGCCGCAGCAGCCTCTTCCTTGCTGCTAGGACGCTGTTGGCAGCACTACTGAGCCTCAGAGCTTCTGAGTGCAAAGCCACAGGACGGCCTCACCAAGGCTTTCAAAATCACCAAGAGCTGCCAATCAATATAATTTAAAACCTCCTCAATACAACAGCCACTCAACCTTCTCTGTCTTTCTCTCTCTCTCTCTCTCTCTCTCTCTCTCTCTCTCAGGACAACCAGTACCCCCTCCCAGCTGTCTCCAATGGCGTCTCCAGCCAGCTCCAGCAGCTCGGGACCCGGCTCCAGCCACAGCTCGGTGGCAGCACCGGCAGCCAACACAGTGGCACTGCCGCAGGCCATCCACCAGGTGGCGTCCACCTACGTCAGCATCACCGCCCTCTTCCTCAGTGCGCACAGCAACTGGGAGCAGGCCGAGGAGATGACCCCGAAAAGCAGTGGTAAGCAAGCAGCTCCTTAGACTTCAGCTCAGTAGCTCACCTTAGCTTGGGACAGGCGTGGCCTCACATGGAGTTTATTCATTCAGTGCACATATAATGGCTTGGAAATGAAGGGCACGTGTAAAGGCTTCAATCGAGATTCTCAGTCCTCATTCTGAACTCATTAGGGGGAACCCTTGATTGCACTTAATTTAGACCAGCGTAGTGCAATCAAACTAATGCCACTGTGGTTTGAGGGCAGCATTGACAGAAAGAAGTGGGGGTGGCAGGTCAAGAGTTGGCCTGAGAAGCTGTGAGCTATATCAGATGTTAAATCATAGTGTGTGATAAACCCGAGGAATTGACAGCTCGGTTGATTCAGGAAACTTCCTCGGGCTCTCTTGCTGCATTTTTTGTCTATAGCCAGTGGGTGGCAGTATATCTGACACTTTCACTTGGACTCGTACGACCTCTTAAGATAATTCACTTTTACATTTATGCATTTAGCAGACGCTTTTATCCAAAGCGACTTACATTGGTCAGCTATCAATTATTTCAGGGCCAGTCTCTCCTAGAGCAACTTGGGGTTAAGTGCCCCAAATTGCTCAAAGACACAATTTCCACTCATGCTAGCCAAGTTCCTTAACCGTTACGCTACCACCACCCCCCCACCACCACCAGATTTTGGCCGAGAACGGTTGATTATGCAAACTCCCATCACACTCTGTCTTCTCTAAAGAGTTGTGCTGTGGGTCTGAATTAAGTCACTGAGAAATGAGTCCATGTTTACTGAATGTTTCTCTTCTTTCAGGAGTGCTGGCGGAGTTGGACTCCACCATTGGCCCGCTGACGCTGATGTCCAGCATGAGCACAGTGGTGCGCTACATACGCCAGGGCCTCCACTGGCTCCGACAGGACTCCCAGCAGACGCACTGACCAACCATCCTAAAATAAACACACACGCACACACACACACACACAAATACAAATACGTACATACTCCGCAACTTTAGTGCAATCAGAATGGCACAGAAAAGCACCAGTAAGGGGGAGAACTCCAAACTGAATCCTCTGGCCCTTTTGAGTTGATTTGAGCGCTCCTGCTGTGGCATAGACCTCTGTGCTCCTCTGACCTGCCAGGCCCTCAGGAGCAGTGGTGCTGCTGGCCAAAACATGCTGGGACTGGGACCGCTACGCACAATCCACACAGCAGCATATCCGCCAAGGCTTTCAGCTTCCATTCCTTACACACATGTACACTTAAACACAAATTGCATACCAGGGGTTGTTCAGTTTCTGCATTGAGTGCGTGGTAGATCATCCAGTGCCCTCCATTTTCCACCTCATGACGCCTAAAGGCAACTAAAGGTATTTCAGGCCCCCCCCACCAAGGACATGGAAAACATTAGAATGGACACATGCCTGCCCTTTGAATGACGTCAAATGGAAAAAAAGACGTGCAGGAAAAAAAGAAAGTCATTTGTTATTTTAGTGACATCACCTCAATTACTCACATTTTAGTATGATTCTTATTAGTATCATGTTTCTGGTTTTCAATGAGTGTCTTATAATTCGTTTATGTTGCATTATAAGCGCTCACCCTCCTTTCTTCAGTGTTATTTTGTTTCCCACAGGAGGTGGGGGTCCAGAGGCAAATAGACTCCTGTGGAAGAGCTTGTCCAGTATTTGGGTACTATGAAATTGTAATTAGTTAATTCCAGGAGCTTGCCAGGCAGAGAGATGTGGTTGAACTGCTTAACCAATCCATCTCTGCAGCCAAAGGATGTGCAGTAGAGGACGGTCTTTGAAGTCTGGCCCTGTTTGACACAAGCTGTGTGTAAGGTGGTGATCAGTGATCTTGTAATCAGCCAGCCATGGGGATCAAACGGCACACAGGGGCCAGAGTATATGTGCTAGTGTTCCAGAGAGCCACGGTGGTGCTGTGGCCAAGCCGTATCAGCTGTGATGGGGAGTTGCTGTCGGTCTGAATTCCTAGCATGTGGAGAAGAGGTGAATTCTGGTGCCTCTACCTCATCCGTGTTGACTGCACACTATTTGGGACTGGTAAAGGAGGTTGGCTTGGATTTGACTGTAGGAAAGGATCTCATCAGCAGGTTCTTTTAGTTGATGTTAACAAATCTGTGCCTTACATGTCAAATTGGTTACAGAAAATGGAGCAAGCATTGAATGTAAGATGGCCCTTCCCCCTTAACCAATGATGTGCAGCAATTCCTCACCTTATGGCCAAAGTGAATTCTGATTTGGTAGCAGTCTTAGAGCTTATGGGAACATCTTGGTGTGTGTGTGTGTGTGTGTGTGTGTGCGCGTGTGCGTGTGCGTGTGTGGATGGGTGGGTGCGTATGCGCTTAAAGAGGCCATTTTAATTTTTGACCTGTTGCTGGGTGCTCATGCTTCTTCTGTACTTCTGCGTGCGTGCGTGTGTGTGTGTTTGTGTTTTTCTCCTGAAAAGCGAGTGAACCTTTGTCTCGTTTTGCATCTTGCCCCTTCATGAGTTCAGAGAGTTCAAATTCACAGATGCACTTTTTTCCCCCCTAATTTACTTCAAAATGACGCCTCTTAAAGCTAGCAGGAAGTTAGGCTTGGCAGGGTGCCTGTGTGCAAGGCCTACCAGGAAGCAGAGCTTCTCCAGTGCCTCCCACCCTCCTGAGAGTACGCGCCTTGTCTGCTCGAAGTCTGCTGCTGTGTGTTGTGTGGTCATTTGACTGTTTAGATTGCATGGCTGGGGTTTCTTTTTTTAAAATCACATTTTTATCACATATTTATATTTAGTCTTTGCTGCTTATTGCTACCTGTAGTTCAAACCACTATCAGAGGTCAGTGCTGATGTAAATCCTGTGACCCTCCATACCTTAGATAGAGTGCCTGCATTTACCAAGTGGAATTCAACCATCTGTTTTGAGTTTGACTTTACTTTATATTTAACCTTACATCATTGAGCATATCGGTTATTAGGGTGAAGGGCGCACTTTGGCCGTGTTGGTCAGGAAGGGAGAGATGTTTCAGGCTGTCACGGTGTCTGGCCAGGTTGGGCCCAGCCAGTGAATCATGCTGGCCCATTGATGGGTGTGAAAGGGTTCGAGTTCAGGTGGACTCTGATGGATGTAAGGTATGTATGTGCTTTAGAGTTATCATGGCAGATATTTATTGTTAGTTGTTCTTTTGTCTTTTGTCTTCATCATGACCAAGTACATGTGTGCATTATTTATTTTCTATGAATTCATAAAATCATTTCGATTATCTCCTTTTTTTTTTCTTTTTTTTTTTTCCTGCGCCATCCCCAAATTCTCTCTACACCATCCAGAGAGAAAGAGAGCTCTGTGGAGCCTTAAATGTGCCCCACACACCTCCCCCATTTTGCACTTTTTGATTTGATTTGAAAGTATTTCATAATTGCGTCAATGTTGTTTTGTATTGTTTTTTTGTTTGTTTATCTGGTATTCGTTGAGTCTGGAGCTGCTCAGATTCTGTGTGAAGGGCTGCCCTGGAGGCCAGTGGGGATCAAGGGAGTTAAGCAATAATACTCAGTTTTAATGATGCTCTTGTCAAATCATGGACTGTGGACTTGTGAATGAAATGTACCTCACCTAGAGGCTGAGGCTGGAGCAGACTCCTCTCCTAGGCCACTGCTCTCTATCTGAGCCAACAAGTCTTATCATGTCTTCATTTCTTCTCACTTTTTTTTTTTAATTGCGGATCTCCATACTGGATGAAAATGAATTGGGAACTCACTGGAGTGACAGTTTCCAAGGGTATTTCAATAAGAGAATACTAGGGAAAGGCAACATGTAGAATCATTCAAGACAGAGAAGGTTTATGTATGTATTTATTTCACACAAATCAAATGATTGGTAAACAGTCCAGCAGGCAAAGAGTTTGTTTTTTTCATGATGGATTCCTCTAAAGAAGAAGGCTGCTTTTTGTATATAAGCATTCTTTTTTGTTGACCTTATCAACTGTTGAGTCAGATCTGACTTGTTTTTGCAATTTATACTGTCTTTGTTGGGACTGAGAATGCTTCCTTCTCATCTCTTGAGTCACATGTCCCTTAATGTTCCATAGGCGAATGGCCTTGTTTTCTTTCACTTGAGCTGTGAGGCCCCAGTGCTTAAGAGGCCTGGCTGAGAGGTGTGTGCAACGTGAAATAAATTCCTTGTTCGTACATACCTGATGACATCCTTAAAGGATTTAGAACCATTTGCTGAGGAAATGTTTGGAATTATTTTGTAATTCAACTTTTTTGCCTTGTGAACATATGTAAATACTCTGAGTTGTAATATATATGGTTGTATAAAGACTGTTTGGCAGTTCAGTTCGTTTTTTTTTTTTTCCTCCTTTGTTGTCTTCTTTTTACTCTGAAATATTTGTTCCTCCTCACAGCTGTTTTGCTGACTTTTGTAGCTTGGCCGCTGTAGCTCACAATGAATGGTCGTGAGAGCAAGGCTGGCTCAACGGTACATTTTTGTTCACAACCAGCTCTGTTTGCTAAGCTGTTTCAGAGGCAATAAAGTTTGAGGAAAGTGTACAGGATCTGACTGAAGCTACTGGATTTATTTATCATCCTAAAACAGAATCAAATCTACTAAAATTGTATGAGGGATGAAATATTTAAAATGGAAAAAAATTAGGAATGAAAAGGTTTTTTAATACATGAAAAGTTAATCAGTTTTGTTCTTTATTAAATTTGAACTTCCACAGAAGTATAGCAATATACAAAGAAACCCAGCTATCTGGATAGAAAAATAATGCATTTGACACATTTTCTATAAATTATCAAGTTTGAGTTTCATATAATTTGATATGTACAAAGATAAATACTAAAAAAGTGTTTGTTTAATTGAGAGATTAATTGGCTAGATGTTGGTCATGCAGCAATGTGACGTGTAGGCTACTGTACAAAAGCAGAGAGACCTGGCCCATTTCATAGTCCTCTCATGTCTGTGATTCCTCTCCAAAGTTGGGATTATTGAAACTGGGCTGTAGAGGAAGGACACAGAAAATCAACCAGAATGAGGACTTACACCTCATGCACTCTCACTCAAACAACATAAACATATTTCAAAGGGGTCGTTTGGGTTTCATCATGTTGCAGGTCTGTCATTACTTTCCACACCAACACCATTCCTGGTCTCTCGACTGGGGAAGCTTATGGCATGGAGTTTAACTCCTCGTACGCTGATAATGTAGTAAAGGAATCCCAAAATTAGTGCAACAAATACGATAGCACCAATAACGGCCCCAGCAATGAGTCCTGCATCTGAAAGGGAATAAAGATCCTCAGCCAGGTGGTCAATTGAATTAAGTTTTTATGAAATCCTCTACCACAGACATTAATAATCTCAAAACAGTTGCATTTGACAGCAAAACACCCTTTAAAGATGGTCAACAGACAATGTCTCATTGTGAGTTTCATGTTTCAACATACTGCCGCCTCCTCCTCCTGAGGGAGGATCTGTTGGTATGATGATATTTCCATTCTCATCAGTAGTATAGTCTGGAGAGAGAAAAAGTGTAATTAATGGATTTAAAGTATGGAAAAGATCGCCAGTAATGCCACAGAAAGGAAAAACACTAAGGACCAGTTACTCAGACATGTAATATTTTAAGCCTACTGTTAAAAAGAAGACTTTTTTTCAGTGTTGAATTTTAATCAAGATCCCTTTTAGGATAAGGATTAACTCATGTTAAGCATTTCAGCACAGAATTATGTTATGATTTTCAACATTTCCGGATACCATGTAAATACATATAAGACATTTACTAAATCTATGTAATTATATCCAAAAAAGTGTAAAATACGTTGACTTAAAATACGTTGACATTGGCGTTGCCGACAGACGAAGCCTCGTTTCTGTACACAGCTGTTGTCATTTCAGTTGCCATCATGGTACATCTCCACACAGTCCTCCGTGCTCAGCTGTACATCTTGGAAGAGATTGTTGGGCTCACCAGGCGCCCAGTCCACAAAGCTCAGAGGAGTCAGGTCAGTCCAACCCCAACCATCTGAAGACACCACAAGCATAACATCCAGGGTGGAAACACCATCACTAAAGCACTCCATATCAAACTATATATATATATTTTATACATTTTCATGCACGGTCACTGGCTGAATTCCCATGTCTCCTACACATACAAAGATGGCAACTACCATGAATCAGCTAATCATGAAGTCACTTTCTGCCAGGTAAGTCTTTGGGGGCTCAGTGTGTAGGCGGACACTGGGACTCAGACATGGACTGATGTAAAATTGTATATTGTGTGTCCAAGAGTATCATAATGAGTGTGTGTGTGTGTGATGAAGTGGTGCCCTGAGAAAGTGGATGCCTTCACGTGGTGCTGTGTACACATACAGCTGCTGTCCCTGGTGAGTCCAATCCAGAGGTGTGTGGTCATTTCCAGGGTACTTCTTGCAGGCGTAGCCAGCTGTGGCTCGGCCACAGTTCACATCATTCCATGAGCCTTATTGGGGACGTTGGAGGTGGGAGACACAATATAAACATTCAGGTATTTTTTTCTGTTCCAAAAAATATGAATATAGTTCAAAATTATCTATAGTTTAATCCCATGTACCATGCCGCCACATTTATCTGATGATATATTTTTTGAACCACAGCTCTTACAAGTACATTCACAGTCTGAATTCATTCTGAAATGTTGATTTCTTCAAGTATGTGTGTGATTGTGTATGTATTGTGTGTTGTTTTTTTGTTTGTGGGAATGATTTGTAATCAAACACCTTTGAGAGTGTGTGTGTAAATGAGAGAGAGTATGTGTGTGTGTGTGCATATGTTTGTATGAATATCTGAAGGTGTGTGTGTGTGTGTGTGTGTGCGTGCGTGTGTGTGTGTGCGTGCATGCATATGTGCATGTGTGTGGGATCTATTTCCACTGGCCTGTAGATGGTGGTGTAGAGGCAAATTATTCAATGTCAGTGACAGTGAATTAAAGAGGCTTAAGAGACATTCTAGTAGTTCTGTAACTTTTATGGGTCGATTGGTGGCTGTTTTGACTCTATGAGGTGGCTGATTTTACTCTAGATAGGGAAAATGCAAGGTTTGGTTAGTGAGCCATGGCCAAGTCTTGTGGAAGTCTCAGGTCTTGCGCTGTGTGGACACTCATGAGGTCGGCCCCCCGTGACACGCAGTCCTGACGCGCCGCTTCCCAGCTCTTCCTCTGGGAGTAGTCCACTGAGAAGAGCTGGTCAGAGACACACAATCACCAGAGACATCACAACTAGTCAGTATCATCTAAATGCTTTTTAAAAGAAAGCTGATCCACAGCGATCATCTTCATTGTATAGGGTTAGGTTTATTCATTTATCAATCAATTATATACTGTTTCACATAGAAAACTCCAGGGCATAAATGTCATATTTTAAACAATACTATATATCAGGAGGATGTTAACAGCAGGCATTTTGGAGAGGACAATCTGTCGGAGTGGGTTTTATGGACAAAGGGAATGAAAAAATATTCTGCTGACAGGCTGCTCCTCGGCTTCTCACAGATGAAGGGGTTGGAATCTGTGCACGGCATGTTATTCCAGATCCCAGCAATGGGAGTTGTTGTCTTTGTGACACAGTACCCTCCCTGGTTATCTGTAAAATTTGGAGAGTAAATAATTTTTTCCGTTTTTACTTATGCTGAAACACTTTGACATCTCAGAAAATCCTAATAATCCATATCCCTCATACTTACATTAAAAGTCAAAAGTAAATAAAAAATATAAAAAAGCTTTAATTGCGGTTGGCTGTACAGCAGCTAATTCTGTCGCGACTCATATGAAAATCTCATCAATCCTCATTGAGAACAGAGCCAATTAAGCTGCTGTCACTAAGAAGGACTCAGCCCAGGGTAGGCACAGCTGGGATTCAAAGTGTCATTGATGTCTGACAAGACAAGGCTGCAGCCCACTTTAGCACATTTATATCAGTGACATAAAAAATGCACCAGCACATCTGTTCACCTCCTGCCAAATGTACCATCAAATGATTTAGGACCGTGAGACGACAGCTGCCTCCTTCATTCCCTGCTGACTGTACTCTGCTTTCAGTTCCTAGTTTTTTTTTCTGTGATAAGCAGCATATCCCCCTGCCCTCAGAAGGGCGATGTGGTGGCTTTACCTGGTTGGCCCCTGTCCCAGTGGGTGAAGGAGAGTGGTAGTCTGTTGTCCCAGTAGTAATCCGCTCCTATTGAACCTCCCACTGCCCTTAGGCCTATCCACCACTGCCTTGAGTATTGGCTCAGGTATGATGTGAAGTGGGATTGTTCATAGATAACAAGGAAAAGTAATTTCAGTTCAACAAGAGTCATAAAAAATGCAACAAAAGTGAAATATACTTAAATGTTCCAAGTGAAAAGGAGTCATTTAGTGACGATTCTCACTATTGGAAGAGAAGAGGCTAGCTCACATGTCCATGATGTGCAGCAGTGTGCTGTCACTGGCCTCACAGTAGGCTTTGGCCTCCTTGCGTGTCTTTGGTGTGTCCTCAAGCAGATAGCAGCTGTAAGCGTATACGTCCCAGCCCTGAAGGACGGAGCACAGTGGGGGGACATATTTAGGTCACATCACCAGCCTGAACTCTGATTGTATCAAACATTATGTGGTGAGAAGCCATGAAGTGCAGGCAGGTGTATTAATAGGCATTACTCAGAAATTGCGTTTCACCAGACACCAAATGTGCAATTTAAACTAGAAACATGCACACACACTCACACACACACACACATACACACGCACACAAAAACACACAGCTACACTCATGGACATGAAGTGTACACAGACCTGTACACTGTACACAGATTTAGGCCAATCCACACATCACTGGTGGCTGCAGGTGAAGCATGGACAAAGCGCTTTAACTGATACAGCATATTAGGTTTGAAGTAAAACAAAAAAACAAAAACAACAAAAAAGGCCGTTCTTGGCATTACATTACGTGTTACAAGTGAGCCATAGTTTCACCCACAGATTACATTTTTAAGCACAGATGAAAAACTGTGATTATCTCCCTTTGCAAATTAGTTAAATGAGTACCATTAAGGTAAGCGGAAGTGTCAACTTTAAGCGTTTAGTTTTGTTGTCCTACCCATGTAGAGGTAGCTCTCCAGCCAACTCTGCTCAGCCAGTGAGGCGATGGACACCAGTTCCAAGCTTCTTGCACTCATCTCATGCTCTCTTGTACAAGTGATACTATACATCTGTAATGTTTCAATTGTGAATTATGACAAAGTTATAAATGAGATTGTTTGTGTCAAATCCTTTCAAGATTACAATGGACAGTAACTGCCGCCTACCTCCATCTGCAAACTGGTAAGAGATGCCATAGTTGCCATCATATCTGTTGAAGGAGTTGAAAGATGCCTTTTTATAAAACACACTAAATACTAGATATGATTTATATCTTATGTTATTTTATTTAAATGGGCACGCACTGTCTCCTCCATTCTCATTCAGAACCACTCCAGCATGGATAGCAGCTGCACAGATAGTCGAGTCCTGAAGAGACCAAGAGAACACTTATACGGCTCCTGTTCAGTGTTTCATTCCATTTGACAAGGAACATTCTACTGTGATAATCAGATTAACTTACCCATACGTCATCGTTCACACATCCAGCTGGGCAGTGGACACTGGGTGGACATAAACTGTTCAACATTTCATTTATGCATTTAGCAGATGCTTTTATCCAAAGTGACTTAAATTTGTCAACTATCAATTACTTCAGGGCCAGTCTCTCCTAGAGCAACTAAGAGTTAAGGGCACAAGAGTGTCACCCGGTGTCACCCGGGATTCAAACACAATTTCCAGGCTACTAGCATGCTGGCCAGCTTCCTTAACCGCTACACTTATCCCCCACTTATCACATTTCAACTTTCACTTTCAACATTCAATTTCCCTAGAACCAGGATTTCAAAGTCTTTCAAGCCTTACAAAGCCACAAACACAGATATGTGCAAGTGCTGACAAAATGAAGGCTGACTCACATCCTTTTATCGGTCATATGGTCAAAGTTGATTGTTGAACTGCAGGTTATGGCATCTGTGGGAAACAAAAGAAGTCCACAAAATGAAGACCAATGTTGGAACGCAGGCTGCAATACTTTTGATAAAGCTGGTTGATGTGGACAGTGATCTTGTTGATAAATGAAACTGAGGCACAGTCAGGGGCACAGCCCAGGATGTCAAGGCGCAGTCCCACTTGTCCATTCCAGGCCACTGGCAGGATGTGGATGTAGCGCACGGAGACAGGCGTCCCCAGGAGCTGTGTCTCTTGTCCACACTGCCAAAATACTCCTGCAGGGGCAGACATACATACAGTCAGGTGACAAACTTCACCTTCATGTAACTTCATGTAACTTCATGTAATGAAGTTAATGTGTTATGTGGCTGTGGTGAAATTGGACTAGTTCGGACTAACTGAAGTAATTTTTGTTGATATCGTCTAAGACTCATAAGCAATTCCTCTTCAGCTCATAAATATTTCTCTCCATAATATTCATATTCAAAACATGTAGTTGGGTGAGGTTACCCCTCCATCTTGTGTGTAGTCAGTCCACTGGGTGCCATCTATATTGGTCTGGACTTTGAATCTGGTGACCCAGTGATCTGAAGTGGCATCCTTGGACCACAACCCCTGTGATCTTCTTTGAATGGAATTTGCTAGAAAAGGTGTAAGGTTTTATACTATATTCAGAACTCTAAATGCACACCACGCACAGACATTGACAGACCAATGTGATTGGAGTAAGTGGTCACACACATTCCCCTGAGAATTGGAAAACCAGTGGAGAAAGTCAAAATACTCATTATTAGTGTTAGCAAAAGGCATTGATTGTGCAATGCAATGCTTTAGCACACCTGGCTGAGTTTAGATGTCTATTGTGTTATTACTAACATCCCTATCAGGGGACCCTATACCATGTTTGGCTAAGGCTGCACTCACAGGAAGTAGAGGGCATCCAGCAGGCGGCGCCATTGAGGCGAGCCTGGGCCGGACCTTTGCCATTTACAGAGGAGGAGGCCGTCAGCATGGCATCTGTCACAGTCCCATCCTCCACACCCAGCCCTCTCACACACACTGCAAAATAAAGCACCCACTTTAGTGAGAATATGAAGCCAGGTTTAGTGTGCCCTGACAAACAATGTTGTTACAAAAAATATGGAAAGGCAAAAACTAAGCCCTCAGGCTACCATTCTGCTCACAGCTGTAAACCACCTATATGTATTTGGATATTGTTGGGCAGGGGTCTGGATCCGTGTTTGCATACAGTCCACAGTGCAAGATCCTGAGAGAAAAAAGGATGACTTTTCAGTGAATAAAACATCTATATCCCTGGATAACAGTTTAGAGTAACTCACACAAATAGCACCTTAAACATACTTTTACAACCCATAACCTACATGATGTACCGCTATAAGATACTAAATATAAAATTTGTGATTTGTGGTGAAAAATCCAAATATAAAAAAAAAACGTGGCACCTGTGGCTTCCCCATCATAGGGGCAGATCTTGTCACTCTTGAGGCCAAAGAAAGCTGACTGCTAAATACTAAGTGTAAGCATATTACTATGCTTACACTTAGTCGCTTAAGACTACTGTGGACGTCTGAATTAGATTAAATGGATTAAAATTGAGGTTACAATCATGAGGTGTGTTTGGATGTGTGCAGTCCCACCTTGGATGAAGGCCTGCTCAAAGAGCTCAGTGATGCTTATCAGGTCGCACCCCTGGTTGACACAGTCAGTCCTGGCGTCTGCCCAGTTTCTCATGGACAGGTAGTTGAAGAGGTAGCAGTAGTCATTAAAGGGATCTGACAGTATTGGAATATTAGTCGTAGAAGTTCACTATGATAATACCAAATTCGTGATTAGCCTAAGGCCATGTATAGTCTAAGGGTGATGTGAACATTGGTATCAGCCATATCTGGATGAGCCTGTTCTTGCTTATCTGGACCTGAGGTAGGGGGGACAGGAGGGCCCTGGCCTTTGGCTACGGAACAGGAACAGTTGCATTAATTGTAGATATCCCAGAAATAACTCAGAGGTAATCAACCTTGAATTGCTGATGTCATATTGACTCAGCAGAACAGTGATGATGTCTTGGTCACAGACTATTCCTCACCTTTCTGGCAGATGTAAGAAAGGAGTAGGTACAGGGCTGATCATTGAGTGTGCCGGGGTTTGGGTGCTCCACACCCCGAATGTGAACACAGTCTTCATTGTTCTGCCAGTTGTCAGGCTGATTGGGCTCCCATGGTAGGAAATCCTACAGGAAGGAACAAAGAGAGTTTCTTCAGAGTCTCTCTCTGGATGGCTTTGACTTACTGCTGCAGTGCCATCAGTCCAGACAAAAGTGTTCTCAGCCTGTATGTCATTCAGGCCGACCCATGAAGCACTTGGCATGTGTGCTGCATACAAAAATAGACAAAAACACAATAGGCGATTTTAGAAAATCTCAAATGAAAATGCTGTTCCACAGCATTTCTGTGGATTTTTTGTTGCACAACAAACTGGTATCTTATTATTACTATTATTAATTTTACTAATCTGACCACACATCAGGTCCAGGATTTGCTGTGGAGAGGCAGGTGGTCACAAGCATCTCCTGAGTCTGGATCAGTTATGTGACGTCTCACCTATGATGAAGCCCATTTGCTCTTGATTGTGGACGCTGGCCAAGTGTCCACCCTGCCCGACACAGTACTGCTCTGCATCATTCCAGGGCTTTACTTCCTCAGCCTCAAAGTGATAGCAGTAGTCTCCATACAGCAAGTAGCCCTGGTCACAGTGGGAGTCTGGGAGAAGAGGTGGAAACCGTAGTTGGTCAGCACAGTAAAATGACAAAGTAACTGCACATAGTAAGATCGCATACTCAAATAACAAGCGCGGAGCTCAGGCTGCTTGAGTCTTTCTTCAGCTCAGGTCCTTTTAGCCCTACTCTGATCACATTCCAATTAAGACATAATACTACCTGAACTGTATTGAGCTACATGGATATCTGTCTTTGTTGATACAAAGACATGAAAGAAATCTGACCTGGTGCTGATGTGGGTTTGACATTTTGTCCACCAGACATCTTACAGATGAAACCTAGTCTCTTATTGCAGTTAGTGGTCTCCCATAAGCCATTGTAGGTTCCTGGATACAGGGTGCAGAGTAAATACAGTGATGTCAGTTGTAAGTAAGGAAAATAAAACTCATACAAACGTTCCCAGAAGTAACAAAGTGGGTGACTTTATCTCTCACTTGTGTAGATCTGACCACAATCCTACATGTTTGCAGTGTTCTGTGGGAAGTTTGCCCTCCAGTTTGAGAAATCCAGGTGCGCCTTGTCCACCCACTGGAAATTGCCATCCTGGTCTTTATCTGATGACAACAAACAGATTTATCTGTAAAGAAAGCTTTCTTTGTGTTCAGGGTACATTTTATTTGTTTGATGAGTTAGCATGGACAATCTCCACAGATAACTCACCTGAGAGGCCAATCCAGATATCCGGCACTTCCACTTGGTGAAAATCAGGGAGCTGGCCATTAATATAGAACTGTTCCTCCTGACTGAAAAAGAGCAAGTTTACTGTTTAAGTTTCTGGCAATGTTTGATCCAGGAAGTCTTACATACCTCATGAGACATACATCCAGCTATACGGATATAGTCCATGTACAGTACACTGATGATCTATTAGCATCCACATCTAATCTCATCTGCTGGCACCATTTAAAAGACAATGTTCTCCCATCCACCTACAATCTTTACCGCTGTGATCCAACAGGTAGCCTGGGAGCTACCAGTAGCTCGCCACCTGCTTAAGAGTAGCTCTCCAAAGGTTCAAACAAAATGTAAATAAATCTCATAACATAGTCACAAAAGGTATTAAACCTGTTAAAATCTCTATAAAAAAATCATCCTGCCCTGTCTGGTAAAAAATTGATAACTGTTTTACAGCTCTCTGATGAGAGCTGATGTTGGTAGTGCACACTAGATTTGACTATAACTATGGAAAAAAGGCACCAATAAGGCACCAATAAAGGTATATTTCTCCCAACAAATTTAGATGGGACTTGAGTGTTTGGACTCATGTCTGTAACATGTTGATGTTGTTGCTATAACATTATCTCCAGGACCATCAATAATACAATGTAAAATAGTTTTAGCTATTTAGAGTAGAGTAGCTCTCGGGCCACATTGACTTTGTTGAAGCAGCTCTCGGAGAGCTCTTGGGACTGAAAAGATAGTTCCAGAGTCCCTAAGTGATGTATGAGCAGAGGGCCCAGTAGCTCTGTTTTTGGCTGTTCTTACGTCTTAATGGTGACCAGATTGGCCCCTAGATCTGTGCACTTGGTGAAGGCATCGTGCCAGGTGGTCAGCAGGTTGGGGTTGCTGACGGTCCAGTAGCAGTTCCCGGTAAAGCTGAGCCAGCCAGGAGGGCAAATGGCTGTGGCAGGATAAACATGTTAAACTATTAAAGTGGCCATGTTAAACTAAACAGGTAAGGTGAGACTGCTAACACCAGGCTAGGTTACAGGAGATCAAATTCAGTGGTAAGATCAGGACTTACTGTTCAGTCCTCGCTTGCACATGTAGGGCCGTTCATAACGACACACATGGGTCTTCCATTTCCCAAATTCCTCTCCAGCTTCTTTTATGACAGCAGAGCACAGGCTATTTGCTTTATCACTGTCAATATGAGACCAGCAATCTAATTAGTAGTTAATCCAGATGTTTGTCCACAAAAACATCATCAGGCTAAGGTAACTAACCACTGAATGACTGGTGATAATTCTGAGTACACTGTCTGTTGCTTAATAGGAATCCAGATTGATGGTCACAAAGGACCTTTTGGGGGAAACCTTGCTTGCCTTATAGCAGACACATATCTGTGTGGGATGGTTAGGATGGTAGAAGTCAGTCAATCTGTGTTCCATAGGGTGTCTCGAGAACTGCTCTCACCTTAGCTCAGGCTGATTGGTTCCCCAGTTGGTGTATGTTGAGCTGTTGCCGTCAGACCAGCTGAACTGAGTGATGTTGGGCTGCACTTGACAGGAGAGGGTGGCGCCGGCCTGTGGTCACAAAGGAACAGAGCTGTTCAGCATGCTAGTGGCCAGTAAAAAAATACAGTTCAAATAAAAAGCTTTTATTGAATACTAGCCATGTTGTGATAAACACACTCACTAGAGGGAGCTCCAAATCAGGGGTTTGAATGCAGGAGGAGTCCCCACATTGTCACATAAATGAATGTGTGAGTGTGTGTGTGTGTGTGTGTGTGAGAGAGAGAGAGAGTGAGTGAGAGAGAGAGAAAGAAAGAGACAGGGGGAGAGAAAAACATTGTCTGAGGATGAGACTAAAGCAAGCATTGTTCCTTACCAGGGTGGAGTAGCCAATCCACAGGTCAAAGCAGGACGGGTCCAAGCGGCCAGTGACATATTGCTCCTCCTCTGCAGAGGTGATTGACACCAGGTCACCGCCTTCACGCACACAGTCAGTGCGCGCTGCTATCCAGCTCTCATGTTGGAGCGCAGCTTGTAGCAGTTAGATTGGTACTGCTCCCAGCCGTTAGCCTCATCACACACCACTACTGGGGTAACTGTAGGGGAATATGCAATGGGACAAAACTACACTTATTGACAATCTTAAAAAAGACAGTGCCAACTGTGGTTTTGTTCTTCATGTTGGACAATATCTCTTTTTGGACTTGTTGTGAAGATAAACTGGGCTGCTGTGGATAGACGAACTTACGTTTGAAAAGCTTGCAGATGTAGCACCGGCTCCTTGCACAGTTCTCATCATTCCACCGACCATTAGAATTGGGGTCCACCTCTCCACAGTCCTCATTATTATAGTTATCAGGCTGGTTGGGCTTCCAGTACCTGTAGCAGGACACATTAAAGTCGTGTCCATGCAAGCCATGTATATACCCATATAAACACAACATACAGAGGCACAAATAAAAAGAATATCTAAATGCACCACAAAAACTGTTTCACATAATCAATGAGGTGAGATAGTGAGATAATGGCAGGCAACAGAAACTCACTCTTTTATTGTCAATAATTCCAGCAGTTCACAAACACTTACGATAGGATAGGATTAAACACAGAGCCGCCAGTCCACTCCCACACGACTTCCTCAGCAATGTCATTCAGACCAATCCAGTGGTGATGCCCATCAAGCTGACTGATGACCCAAGTCTATAAGATGGGGAGTTAAACAGAGAGAAGATATGACATAGAAAGAGAGGGAGAAAGAGAGAGAGCTCTCATGACATGAACATGTTTTGATCCATGTTTGCTTATGCCTACAGGCCATGAAACTGTTTGCTGTAACCAAGAGTCATGGCACCTTAGCATCAGGCTTTTTACCCTCTCATGCAGGCTTCTGATGCTCATCAAATTAGCACCTTTGGACTCACAGTCTGTGCGTGCCTCATTCCACGTCAGTGTGGTCGTGGAGAAGAAGTAACAATGGTTATTGTAGGGCCTCCATCCAGCCTCACACTCACACCAACCTGAAAAACATCATGATTTAGAGCAGTGAAGCATACTATCAGAGTATACTATAGTATACTATACTAGAGGGAAAGATGACTGATCAGCTTCAGTTGACCATGCTAGTCGCATCATTATAACCAATCATTCTGATCCCCAAGGAAAATGTAGATTTGGTATTATCAACCAATAAGCCCTTGGTTGACATATATCCCACAAACAGTAAAAAATCAAACAGGCTACAATCTTTATGACAGAATCATGACATGCTAAATCTCTAAGGTTTAAATATTCACAAGGATGATGAATGTTTGGTGATATTGGATTGTTTTATTGCTCATTTGTAGGTGTTTATGCTCTTTCTTCAGCCAGTTTGTGTCATAAATGTTTTGTGACTAAACAGCACATCGAGGGATATAAACATTCTTTCAGTGCATGCTAGTAGTATATGTTTTACTCCAGAGTTAGACACTATGTGAAGTGGCCCATAAAGTCACATGCCCCTCAGGTACCCTGCTTACCATCATAGTCATCATAGCACCTCATGAAAATGTAATTTTCCTTAGTGTCATTCAATGGAACTCAACAACTTCTTTGGATATCAGCTTTATAGAAGGGTATATATCCTCTTTTCTAATTCAGGGCTAGAGGCTATAGGCTGATTCTCCAATCCCAAAAAAGGTTCTTGCTGCATTCCTTCATCCAGATTCCAGATTCCATTCCAGATCTTCACTAAACATTGCTGACAGGTAGTGAACAAACATTAACATGATTTCATTGCTCTCTTTCAAATGCTGCGGTCTTACATTTTTTCAGGCCAACAACCCCTCATATAGCCATGGTGGAGGAACTCCCTATTACACAACACACGCACAAGCTCTTCTAAAGCTTGACCAGCTTGTGATGGTTAAGTTGGATGACCAGCTTTGACCAGTGTATATTTTTGCATGATTTTTGATAGTTTAGCAGCTATTTTTACTAAATGGTCTTTCTATCTGGTTTTACTGTCATGCCAGCTTACATCAGCAGGCTTGACAAGCTGCAGTAGAGGCTGCTTTAGAGGATGAGATTGATTCAGTTTGGTGAGCCGGTCACACCAGTCGGCAGGGCCAAATTAACATGGGTCCGAACCGGACACATGCTCAGGGGGCCATATGTTAGAGGGGGCCATGGCGTTGGTCCTGACAGTGAAAACATATAGGCCTTGCATTGAAACAGTAGCCTATGATCTTTCATTCTCTCTGAAATTGCATGAAAAAGGGTAATTTAGCCACTTGAATTTGATTTTGTGCTCATAATCTATTCTTATATTGTCTTGGTTTTAGATTTTGATCGGTTTGCTCTATCTTGATCTTTGTCAGATGAAGAACAAGAACAATGACAACTGACTTCATCCTGGCCTTTCTGCACTTAACCAGTATTTTGATGTAGGCCTAGATTTCAGTGAGCTTCAAATGTTTATGTAGAGGAACACTAGATGTGTCTACTAGATGTGAAGGAAATCCATAGTCATCCATACTTCCATAGTCTTTCAGTTCAGGCCATTAAACAACTGAAACTCTTGCTTGATTTCAAAAGCATAGGAGTATCTGGAATGGGCAGAGTCCTTCATAATGATAATGGCTCTAGAACTGCATTGCCTGGGGGGATGTGTGGATGGGAGAGCAGTCCTAGACATGGGAACTTGTTAGAGATTATTTGCATACCATACTTTGGTACTCAGTAAATATACTGTACGGCCTCGGTGTAAAAAGTTCAGAATAACTGGTAGTCCTTGAAAAGGACTATCCAGTTAGAAGCAGGGAGACACCCATCATCATGAAGTGCATGAAGTGCTAGTCCTTTCACACATTAAATCCACCCTGCCCCTGAGCCTGGACCCGTACCAGTTCGCGTACAGAGCAAAACGATCTACAGAGGATGCAATCTGCTCTGCCCTCCACCCAGCCCTCACCCACCTCGACAAGAAAGGCTCATATGTGAGAATGCTGTTCATAGACTTCAGCTCAGCATTCAATACCATAATACCACAGCAACTCATCTGCAAGCTGGACAAACTGGGCCTCAGCACTTCCCTCTGCAACTAGCTGCTGGATTTCCTCCAACAGCATAACCCTGAGCACAGGAGCCCCACAAGACTGTGTACTCAGTCCAATCCTCTTCACCCTACTGACACATGACTGCACACCAACCCACAGCTCCAACCACCATGTGAAGTTTGTGGACGACACAACACTGGTGGGCCTCATCAACGGCGACGAGACCCACTACAGGAAAGAGGTGGATCTTCTGACCAGATGGTGCAAAGGCAACAATCTCCTGCTAAATGTCAGCAAGACCAAGGAGATTGTGGTCAGCTTCCAGAGGGGCCACACCCAACACCCCCCACTGACCATCGACAGTGCTGCAGTGGAGAGGGTGAGCAGCACCAAGTTCCTGGGGGTGCACATCAGGTCCTCTCCTGGACCACCAACACCGCATCACTGGCCAAGAAAGCACAGCAGCATCTCTACTTCCTGCGCAAACTGAAGCGGGCAAGTACTCCACCACCCATCATGACTGCATTCTACAGAGGAACCATAGAGAGCATCCTTACCAGCTGCATCACTGTGTGGGGTGGGAGCTGCTCTACAACGCATCGTGAGGACAGCCGAGAGGATCATTGGTGCATCACTCCCCTCCCTGCAAGATCTGTACACCACCCGCCTCACCAAAAAAGCCATCATAATTGTCAGCGATGCAAGTCACCTAGCACACAGTCTGTTCAGTCTCCTGCCCTCTGGAAAGAGGTACAGGAGCCTCCGCTCCCGCACTACCAGACTCGCCAACAGCTTCATCCACCAGGCTGTGAGACTGCTGAACTCTTTCCTTTTCCCACTCCCAGCTCCAGCCAGCAGAGGCACCAGGATGGCAGGAGTCTAGGAAGACACTTAACTTTATTGACTGGAAGTATGTTGCTGTAAAGGAAATAAGATCGCCCACTTTGCACACCCATTACAGCCAACATTTGTATAAAAATGTCTGTATTTTTTTATTTAATTTAATTTAATTTTTTTATTTCATGAATGATATTAAACAAATTATGAGAACATCTGAAATGTTCATAGTACTCTGCCAAACAGAGTAACACTCTATTGCACTATTAAACATAGCCTTGTTTCAATATAAAGATGATTAAATATTTCTCATTCGTTTTAGAAAACATCCTAAACACAGCATATGTAAAGATTTGTAGGCCTACTTCCTGCTCTGATTCCATAGACAAAGAAGCGGATATCTGCAACTTTCCATGAAAACAGTAGTCTGGAGATCCAGATAACTTGACCAGATAAATTTGAACTTGTTCAAACCCAGGCACCAATCACATTGGGTGTAATGTAATGGAGAGTTTCTGAGCAGGCTTGACATGATGATAAAATAGTGCCTCTGAAGTAGATTTATTAAACAAAAAAGATTATTTTTTTAATTGGGTGTCTGCAAATTCTGCATTTTGACACGTGTCCATTGGTGCTTCCCCTTAGATATGGGAGGTCTATCACTGGTTGCCAGACCACATCTTCCTAAATGTGGGTGGGGCTCCCAGGCTATGAATACAGCATAAAGATGGGATAATCCACTGTTTAGTACTGGGTATTGTACACTTCAGATCTGATGACAAGTTCAAAAGTGCACAGCCAAATTGTTTTTACTGTCCAGATCAGTACTTCATACCTTTCTACACTTGTATCATGCTAGCATGGGAAAACCTTCTTAAAAAGACAGTTGATGAAGCACCCATTGCTTCACATTTTTCTCAAATATATTCTCATGATTCACCCTTGAGCAGCATAACAAAAACATTACGTTTCTTGGTGAAGTCGGCTACTGAAGGGAGGGATGAGCTACATATCTAGCTTGCTTCATTCATTCATTTACTCATTTCAGAGTTTATTATGATTTTATGAATAATTAATTCTGTAACACTTTCTATGAACCCAGTATTCATAAAGCATTACACATTAATAAAGGGTCATAATGCATTAATTAAGTCTTATAACTAATGTCATTAGTGTTCACAGCTGTTTAAAGCCTGCATTCTCATGACTGTACTGGCAAGACATTATAGTATTTAAGCCTTATCAACAGTGTCACAAGGCATTATGAAGCTTCAGTATCCTAATTGTCTTCTTATATGTTAAATTGCCAGTGCTAAATAACTTTATTATAATAATGCTATAATGCACTTTATTACTCATGAAAGCCAATAATACACCATTACAGACAATAAGTAAACTTGGTAACACTTTCTATGAACCCAGTATTCATAAAGCACTATAAACACATTCAACACATAATGCAAAGCATTATAAGCTTAATTTATAAGCTTTGTTTATGCTGTGTTTATGCACATACAAACACAAATCACAACACCCACATATTCAATATTCATCTTTATTAAGAAATGCAAAGCAGTGAATAATGTCATTTTCTAGCAAATATATACAACAAAGATCCAATAATAAAAGCAGTATGAAAGTACAGTACAGTACAATAGAAACCATTACTCTCATACTCCTGTACTCATGAACTGTATTGAATCTATGTGAGAAAGCGAAGACCACTACATGGAAGGGTTAACAAACAATAGAAAAACTGATTTTTTATAATCCAGAATCCTCTCCAGAATAAAATTTCATTTAAGGCATCAACACAACCCTGCAGCAGGCTAGTTGTATTCACGATCAGACTGGAGGATGGCGGTTTAACTGGCACAGTTGACAGGATACTTGTCTACTATTCTAAAAAAAGAAAAGGGAAAATGGTGGCTGGCAAATGCAAAATAAAGAGATAAAATAAAAGTCAGTTAGGTTGTCACTGACAGACAGCCACAGCAGCATGGCAGAGGAGCCTGAGTATGAAAAGGGTTGTAAAAAGCACAGGTCCTCAAGACAAAAGTGAGCAGATAAACAAGGAATAAGATGCCACTCACTGAAGTCTCACTACAGCAACACTAGAATTCAAGAGGGAAAAAACAACAAGCCCGTTACTCAGGAAATCCCTGCAGTTCTAAGGAATGTTCAAGATGTTTCATTTTAATCAAGAAAATTCACTTGCAGCTCTCTCTCTATACAATTTATTTTTTTTCACAAACTGAAGCAAGTTCTGTTTTGGTCTTTCAATGATTGTCATGCAGCAATGTCACTCGCAGAGCCAATTGACCTGGCCAACTTCATAGAATCCTCTCATGTGTCTGATTCCCCTCCAAAGTTGGGATTACTGAAATTGGGCTGCAGAGGAAGGACACAGAAAATCAGTGGCAATTAGGTAACACGGCTTTGCAGACTAATATATTACCTATGGCCTGTTCCGACAGGTCCATCTGGGTTTGGCTCCTTCAGTTCTGCTACTTACCACCTCAACGCCACTTCCCTCTCGACTGGGGAAGCTTATGGAACTCAGTTTGACCCCTCGTACATTTATGACATAGTACAGAAGTCCCATAATTAGTCCAACAAATAGAATGGCACCGATAACGGCCCCCGCAATCAGTCCAGCATCTGAAAGGGAATAAAGATCCAGAGGCAGGCCAGTCATCATATTGCAAATTTTCACTGAGCTAACTTTTCTCCATTATAAACACCCAACACAATAAACATGGGAAATGTGCTCTAAACTGTTACTGTTACTGTGATGGCAAATTCTTTTATAAATTTATGAACAGATGTGTGGCCCAGTGGGTCAATGCAATGAACATACCGCCGCCTCCACGCAAAGGAGGATCAGTTGGTATGATGATCCCTCCATTATCATCAGTGAAATAGTCTGTCAGAGAGAGAGAGAGTGTTCCTCAGGTAGGAAAAGACATTTACAATCAATCATCCAAATACAATCAACAACATGTACTTGAGTTCAATTTCTTTCTTTTTCTCAGAGATCTTCATTCAAGTTATCGTCTAGAATGAGGCTTGTCCAGGAAACCTTACGTGGTTTTTCTGAAAATACTGTAAAATAAGTTCATTTACATTGGCGATGCCGGCAGACAAAGCCTCGTTTCTGCGAACAGGTATTGTCATTCCAGTTGCCATCGTGGTACATCTCCACACAGTCCTCCTTGCCCAACTGTCCATCCTGGATGATAGCATTGGGCTCCCCAGGTGCCCAGTTCACAAAGCCCACGGCAGTCAAGTCAGTCCAGCCCCAACCAACTGAACACATCAAAGGTCAACACACATAAAGAAAATAGCTAACTGCCAGTATTCACACTGTGTGTTAATGTATGATGTTTAAAGGACACATAGAATGGAAAAATTGGGAGAGGTTGTGCATAGTCAAAGAGCTATTATGAACACGAGGCATGGTTGTGCCTTTTTCAAATTAAAAACTTGAACTTTAAAACAGACACTAAAACATGGGTGAAATAGAACAAAGCCTGCATGTGATGTTATATGTCACTAAGCAACTGTATTTCAATTCTAGTTAGCCATTAGCCAAAAGGACAATTTCAATACCTAGCCTAAATATAAGGTTTTAATTGGGCTTGTAAACTTGCACCTGAGCTTATTTTTGACAAATATTTCAGAGTTGAATATATTATCGATTTCAACATCAGAAAACAAGGTACAATACTCCATTTATCCATTCTATGTCCCCTTTAACTGTATAGTTGCTTTGACATAATGCTGTTTTGGTGTACACATACAGCTGCTGTCCCTGGTGAGTCCAATCCAGAGGTGGTGGTACTTTGTGTAGTTCCACTGTCGGATGAACTCCACCTCAGCCCGGCTGTGGAAGGAGGCCAGATCGGCTGAGGCCATTTGGCAATAGTGCCTTGCATCTGGCCAGGAGAAGCCCTTCTGAGCATCGTACACAAAGTAGCAGTAGCGTCCATACGGCCTCCAGCCTGGCAGACACTTCCCATCTCCAGGGCCAGGGGTCGGGGGAGGCTTCTCTGTGAACGGACACACACACACACAGAGTAACCTACTGCACCTACTGATAGTTGGCTTTTAAAGAGGTCTAAATGTTTAAAAAGACTCACCTGAGGAGATTTTGCAGATGAATGGTTTCGCAACGTCACAAGCCGTGTCATTCCAGGTGCCATAGAACCATCCAGGGGGATGCATAGACACACAGCCCTCTCCTTTGATGTTGGTTGGTTCTCCAGGACCCCAGTGGGTGAAGAACACAGGCCATCCATCAGACCATGAGTAAGAATCACTGCCCTCCTGCAAGAACAACAAAGCAAACACAGTTAATTACACAAACACAATTACAAATTGATTTCACAAACTCATTTAACTTCAGTTATATTTATATGAAACCATATTTAGCCTAGTGCTTTTACAGACTGTTATTCTATTCTATCTACTTCCATTATTAGGTCGCTTTGGACAAAAGCATCCACTTAATGCCATAAACATACATAAACAATTTATATCATAAACTAGATATATGTCACTGATTCTAAAAAGTTATGGTCATGGTGTAAAGGGTAATGAACGACACAATGTGCATATATTGGTGAATATTGCACGTTTGAGGTGGTGATGAGGCCTTCACACCACAATAAGTGCAATATTCACTGATATACGCACGCTGTGGAGTTCATTATCCTGCTTATACCACTGTTGCCACGTCTGCACTGTGTAGTTTTGCTGCAATTTACACGTTTTAATAATTAACACTGGCTCGTTTGCAGAACTACTTCTTTCTGCCACACATCGACTCATTCTAAACTTACTGAAATAAACTGCCGTATATAGCATATATCTGAATAGTTGGTTAGAGTAGTTCTAGGACCATACTTTTTTCCTGAGCCCAATCCAGGCGTCGCTCTTGCCCTGAAGCACAGCTCCAGAGATGAAGGCTTGGTCGTAGCTCATGTCCACACTGGCCAAGTTTCCTCCGTCCTGCTGGCAGGCTGCCTGTGCCTCATCCCAGGTTTTGGGGTCATATACCAGCTTGTAGCAGTTCTTATACCAGGAGATGTAACCCTCTTTGCATGGGTTTTTGGTAGATGGAGAGAGGCTACTCACTGTGTCAGATCACAGAGGGTTTAGGTAGTTAGAGCAGAAGATGGACAGCGACGGTTCAAGAAACTCTCTGGGCGTATAAGGTAAAACTTGAACAATAAAAACAGAAGTAATACTATTGGAAAATATCTAATCTAATCTAAGTGCTTAAACTCTGTAACTCTTCTGTGTAAATATAGAGAAAGTGTAATGTTGCGTATAGCTAAAAGTGGATCAATAATGCAGTCTTTACTTCACAAATGTTCCTGTTCCAAAGTCTTCTCTTCAGATTTATTGTCAGCAAGTATGTTAGAACAACTTGGAAATTTGCCATTTGGCCCAACTTTGAATCCTTTGAGCATGCAGCTTTAAAACGTGGTTACTAGGGGTAATTCCTACTGTAGAAATCAAAGAAGTCAGATCAAGTGTCTCCAATACAATTTCCATATACAAGGTTCAGAATTTTACCAATTTTTTAAAAAATATATTAAATGACTTTGAGATCTTAACTCTATTGGTTGTACTAAATGACTGATTTTCTAAATTTCTAAATGACTGATTTTCATAAACTTGATCTATTACGTCTTAGTTGACCAAATAAACTCTCGAGTGCATTATCTATCATCTATCTCATAGAGAGTCATTCTAATATATTTTCTAAAAATTTGGTCAAATTCTGAACCTTGCAGGTGGTAAATTATATTGGGGGCACCTTATCTGACTACATCTTTTAATTCTACAGTAGGAATTAGCCCTTGTGAAGTTTCAAAGCTCTATGTGGCCTATCAAGGAAGCTATTCATGATCAAAGTTGGACCAATGGCCTTTATCTATTCTCACATGCTTTCTGATGAGGAATAAGATGAGAAAACTAACAGTATATACATATCATGGCCAGCCATGAGCAAATGTGGCAAAGACGCCTATCACTGCCTATCACTCACATTTGTTTTGGTAGCAGACCCAGCCCCTCTCCTGAGTACATGCGTCATCGTTCCAGCGGCCTGTCTGAAGGTGATTGTGTGTGATGGCCGTACAATGCTCCTAAGAAAACAGAGTAGAGTCCACAAGTCATATTCAGGTAATTTCTCTATTCTTCTATGTTACTTCCTAACAGTTTTGCTTTGCTGTTTAAATGCCACAGGATCAACAGTTTTTAATGTATAATCTGTGTTAGCCATCTGAAAGGTGATAACATCTGCCCTTTATCTTTTATATGACACTTAAGTACAGCTGTTAAGACTTCAGAATGCTGACAACAACAACAAAATGACATTGTCCGTTAAACATTCACCCTGACATGCTACTGAATTACTCAAAAAGGCTGCCAGCCAAATTCAGTAGCCTATCAGGCACCTTACCACTACAGCTGATACAAACTGTATAGTTCCAACAACCACAGCTACTGCTGGTGTGCCAGAAGGTTTCTAACAGTGAGTTTGCGTGTCTCAGTGGCTGACCTTGCCATCATGGTTGTTGGGCTCCTTATCAGCCCAGTTGGTGTAGAGCACCGGGCTGTTGCCGTCACTCCAGGCAAACTTGCCCTCGTGGAGGCTATCTGTCAGGCCGATCCACACGGGCTGCACAAGGTCCCGCAGGTAACTAGCCACAAAGTCTGGAGAGTGAAGACAGATACTCATGTAAACACACTGATAAATGCCGGTATAAGAAGAGGATCACAGACTGCTTGGGTAAAGCTGGTCTTTATAGAAGGCATTGTAGATTTGGTCCCTGAATGAGATTGTCACATGTGAGGCAAAATTCACTGAAATCCACATTTTTGTCTGGCCTGGGTCAACCCTGAAGCCAAGCACACAAAAGACGTAAAGTTTTCCCCTCCATAGGAGGCCAAAGCCGACCATGAGCTGCTATCTTGGGGACCTCTATCTAAACAAGGGAACTTGGCTTTGTTGTGTTGTTTTGTTATCTATAAATACATTGGCTGAATGTAATATTGTCATGTTTGGTCTTGAACTAATCCTTGTAATGTGGGCAGCATTGTGGCAATCTAAAGTATATGTACCTAATTATACATAAATACTTAATACATAAAGCCTGCATGCTAATTTGAATTTAAATTTGAATTTGAACCTTCCACTGGCCTCAGCCAGTTGACCAGTTACAGGCTAGTTAAAGCACCGTTGGCTTGTGCTAATGGGCCAGGTGGATAAATGGCACATCTCCACCATTTTTCAGGACCCTCTACCTTCTCTACACTCTCTATCTTTCTTTCTCTACCTCTACACTACCTTCTCTCTCTCTCTTTCTCTTGGGTTTGTTTTATTTCTTTACATTCTTGGTTTATTCTTGTTTTGGGTTATCTGGTTATCTCATTTGTTTATGGTTTATTTGATTATGACTGCTATTGAGTGTATGGTTTACTGTTAAATAAATCCACCAATTCATATATATCTCTTCTCCTATGCCATGCCAGTCTGCTTTTAGCTGGTAAACAACTTTAATATTTGAGATCAGCCAATTCATTTATGGAGTTAGATTAACTGTAGTTTCTCACAATATTTATCATTGATATATGATTCTGTGCAAAATTCAAGACCTAAGCCTAGGTCCTTTGTTCTTCCAGCCTCACACATGTGATTTACTAACTTAAGACGTTTACAGCTTCATACAGTGAGAGAGTCCAGGGAAGTATTATGTTGCAAGGCTGGACAGATTTAAAGTGAGTGCGTCCACATTGCCCCAACAAACACTGGGAACAGACCTCCTGACTTGTTACGATTAGAACAAGGTTGAGAAAGACAAACCTAAACACAGAGTCTGGTATGACTGGGAGTCAGCTATGAGTGAAAACTATTGAGTTGTTCACTCATATCTGACGATATCAAGACGATATCAAACTTTTTGATCAGTCAGAATTATGTCAACAATGGAAACGCAATCAGCACAGTTGGACCAACGACAACACATTTGAATGTGTCTGGTGCACAGTTGCTTTTTCCCATAAGGTATGGAGACACACTTCAGGTTTCATGCTTAGATTGAGTAAAAAGAGTCGTAAGTCTCACCGTTTTCATAATGTGAATCAATGACAGCCAGTTCTCCCCCGTTATCCTTGCACCACTTCCGAGCTGTAGTCCAGTTGGCTTTGAACTCCTTCTGGTCATAATGGTTACCCTTGAACAGGTAGCACTTGCTTCCAAACAGCATCCACCCTGACAGAGAGAGGTTGCTTTACTCTTTCATGACAGTGCAGCATGTAACAGGAGAGCTGTACTCCTGTTAACATGAAGTCACCAGTTAAGAGCCTGATGTTTTATCTCATTGGTTTTATTAAAAGAAAAAAAAACAATAACCAGAGAATTCGGGCATGTCAGAAAGTGTGTCTGTGTGTTACTCCCTTCCACTTGCAAAAACCCATCTCCTGCTGTATTGGTGTCATAGCTGTTAATTGAGCTCACTAGTTCCTAGTTGAGCTGACTCGGAACTGGTCTGGGGACAGCTCAATACATCACCAGTGGGCTCATGTCTTATGTTGACTAATATGTATTATGGTTCTTGATGCCCATGGACACAGGAGTTGGAGATTAATAGTTTGGGGGCTCAGCCCTGTTTGCGATTCTGGCATCAGTGCATCATATTGCTATGGGTTATGAATTTCTGTAGTATTGCTGTTGTTGGTTACAGCTGATTGTTTATATCATAGCCTAATTGTTCACATGGATGTGCAGGCAAACAATGAAAAATGTGAAATGAGTGCTGAGTAATGACCACACTGCCTTTGCCAATAGGAAGAGTGAACATACAGTGAGCAGTAATAAGGATAGGAATTGAATTAACCAGTAACATCATGACCACTACAACCCGACTACGAAGTCACCTCACCCTCTGGGCAGCCTCCATCCCAGGCTGGTGTGGGTGGGGGAGGTGTGTGGTCATTTCCAGGGTACTTCTTACAGACGTAGCCAGCTGTGGCTCGGCCACAGTTCACATCGTTCCATGAGCCTTATTGGAGGTGGGAGACACAACATTTAGGCGGTTTGAGTAAGAGTGTAATTTAATACATCACCATCTTAGAAATGTGAAGCAATTCCTATGAACTAATTATAACTGCATTTGAATAGACACAGATTACTTTTTATATGAGATCTACTATAAGTGAAGGAAGATGATTAATGCACTACACATAATGCTTCTAATCTGACAGTAAACATACCTGGGTATCTGTTTATCTGCACACACTGTTCTTCCCCATTAGCGTTGTTGGGCTCACCTGGGCCCCAGTGAACATACGTGATGGGTGACCCATCCAGCCATCTGCAGGATGGAGGAAGTGAACAGAGTAGACAACAAAAAGGCACAGAGTCAAAACAGCACTGAGACAAAATGAAACAAAGAATCTCATGATTCAATGATAATATTTTAGATTGTAGTCGCACTTACATGTACTGTCCAGCTGCTACCCCAAACATCCGCATGCCAATCCAAGCAGCTGCAACCTGCCCTGTCCCCACCTGCATTGTAATACACACACACACACACACAGACAAAGTCTTTAACAGAATGCTTGTATGTATTTCATGTGGTAGAAAAATAAATGAGTCAAGAGACTGCCTAAATCTCAGTTGTTTAGCACGTACCATGGTGACAACATAAGACTGCTCTGCCTCATTAAGGATGGAGACCAGCCGGGCTTTCTCAGCATAGCAGCGTCTCGAAGCTGTGTGGAAGTCCACAATATCAGTATCGTTGTACAGGTAGCAGATTCCATTGTTCTTCCTCCATCCAGGGTTTGTTCCACACTCAGGAGCTGGAAAGAATTAAAAATAAAAATGACTGCAAACATTAAGACTTCAGCATAATGAAACACATAAATATGGGTCATAACATACAATAGATATAAAAGGGTCACTTTCTTTGAAATAACGCCAAGATACCATAATCAATTCCACTGATTTCTCCAGCTATGAGGCTGTACACGGTGACAGGTTTTACATAGGAATGCATTTCTTTTTATTTAGTCTTCTTACTAAACCATAAATTAACTTGGGACTACAATGTCTCCTAAACTGTAGTTAGTCCATTTAGGTCAGGTTAACACTTAGCTGTTCCACTTTGTTAAAGTTAGCTTAAAACACTGTCCTGTGGACATACATCAGGTGCAAATAATGATCAAATCACTGGAAATGCATGCAATGGCCTGTAATTTGATATATACAGAAGCATAGAAAACAACTTGAACAGAATAGTGATAATCCTGAAGTGTATTGTTTTGTAGGGCAGTTGAGTAAATCTGAGAGTCAGTCTGGCACTAGCACCCACCTGGGGCAGGTGAAGGGGGCACAGGGGGTATAACAGGGGTCTTGCCCTTGGCAATCATGCAGATCCAGTCCTGGTGAGCGTCACAGTTCAGGTCATTCCAAAAGGAGGTGCCGTTGTTCGTGGTGATCATCTCCACACACTCCTCACGGCCCTCGTGGTTGTTGGGCTCCCCGGGGCCCCAATTAGTGTGAGACACGGCCGAGCCATCGCTCCATTGGTAACCTGCAGAGTGAACATGCATGCAGCACCCTCAGGAAACATGCATTATGCACTTGTCTACTAATTGAAATGTGCTGATATTCATTGTTTTTTTTACAATGCACACGGGACACAGTATATCACTGCTTACACATTATATTTATATTGTTTTTCTCATACTGAGCACACAACTCAAATATACAGATTTCTAACAGTGTTCAGTTACCCTAGTTCTAAACTAAAAGTAAGCTGAGAGTTAGGTGACTGATATTTAGTGGAGGCTCCACCATGCCCACCTATGACAAAACCAATTCATCAGTCAGGCAGTGCATAAAGTGCATGGGCGGAATGGTGTATGTGTGTGTGTGTCCCTCACCTCCTTCCACAGGGTTGTGCTTGAGGCCGATCCAACTAGTTTTGCCCTTGCTGTAGGCAGACAGGAAGATCTCCTCCTCAGCTGTGTGGACGCTCATGAGGTCGGCCCCCCGTGACACGCAGTCATGACGCGCCGCTTCCCAGCTCTTCTTCTGGGAGTAGTCCACTGAGAAGAGCTGCTCAGAGAAGACCCAGTGCCCCAACTGTCAGTGAATCTCTTTATGACAGTGGATTATATGCTATAATACTTGCAAAGTGTGTAGACCTCACGTTCCATTCCCCAAAATCAAAATGGTCAATTTAGATTATTTTTGAAAGAAAACTGCACTGCAGGTTATAAAATATTAGTTATTAAGAAATACATGTATTTTGAGGATGATATCAGCGGTCCGCTTTGGGGAGTAGAAGGTTATTCTGGAAGAATTAAAAACATTCTGCTTGAACACTTAAATCCCCTGTCTAACCTTGTAGCAGTTCCTGAAATGTGGCTGACCAGTCCAGCCATCTGTACAGCCCTGGACAGGTGGGGGTGTAGGGGCCTTCGTGGGTGGAGACAGGCCGTTCCTTGGCTTCTCACAGATGAAGGGGTTGGAATCTGTGCACGGCATGTTATTCCAGAACCCAGCAATGGGAGTTGTTGTCATGGTGATACAGTACCCTGCCTGGTTATCTGTAAAATGTATAGAGTAAATTCTTTTTTTTCCGTTTTTAATTATGCTGAAACACTTTAACATCTCAGAAAATCCTAGTAATCCATATCCCTCATACTTACATTAAAAATCAAAGACTCATATGAAAATCTCATCCATCCTCATTGAGAACAGAGCCAATTAAGCTGCTGCTGTCACTAAGAAGGACTCAGCCCAGGACAGGCACAGCTGGGATTCAAAGTGTCATTGATGTCTGACAAGGCTGCAGCCCACTTTACCACATTTATATCAGTGACATAAAAATGCACCAGCACATCTGTTCACCTCCTGCCAAATGTACCATCAAATGATTTAGGACTCAGAGACAGCAGCTGCCTCTTTCACTCCCTGTTGCAGGTTGCACTCTTGTTTTAGCAACTATAAACAGCATATCCCCCTGCCCTCAGATCAGTCAGCAGGGCAATGTGGTGGCTTTACCTGGTTGGCCCCTGTCCCAGTAGGTGAAGGAGAGTGGTAGTCCGTTGTCCCAGTAGTAATCGACCCCAACAGCACCACCTTGTCCCCTGAGGCCTATCCACCACAGCCCAGAGTATTGGCTCAAGTATGATGTGAAGTGGGATTGCTCATAGCTAACAAAGATAAAATTTCACATGAATTGAACAAAGAATAACAAATGCAACATAGATGGTACAGTATATATCTATCTATCTATCAAATTAAAAATGTGTAATGGTGGCAATGGTGTCACAGGTAGAAGTGGTGCTGTTTGGCAGGTTCTAGCCCGACCCCATTGAAGTATTCTTGATCAAGATACTGAACCCCAAACTGCTCCCAGTGAGCAGGTTGTCACCTTGCTCCAGCAGCCTCCACCACTGATGCATGAATGTGTGTGTGAATGGGTGTATGTGAGGCATACATTGTAAAGTGCTTGAGTGCTTGTAGGAGTGGAAAAGTCAATTTAATGTGTAATTCTAACACATGAGGCTCACTCACATGTCCATAATGTGCAGCAGTGTGCTGTCACCGGCCTCACAGAAGGCTTTGGCTTCATTGCGCGTCTTTGGCGTCTCCTCAAACCAATAGCAGCTGTAGGCGTATGCATCCCAGCCCTGGGGGATACACCCGGGACATGTTTGGGTATGTATGCAATGGTACAAACATCACTCTGTCAGATAAGAAGCCATAAAGTGTGCAGGCAGTCCCATTCTCACCTGTGGGCATCCATAGACAGTGGGCTTGACTGAAGGTAGTGGGTAGTGTGCTTTGGGGACTTTACAAATGTAGGTGTTGAGTTCAGAGCAGCTGACATCATTCCACCTGCCCGACTGGAACACAGAAAAATCTTATTATGGAGACTCTGGGATCTCACTACCCATCAATAGTGTGCTCTTCAATAGGGGTGCTATTCAATAGGTGTGTATCACATGAGGAGAAAACACAGGCACTCGTACTCTACCTGGTAATACATTTCTACACAGTCCTCATTGAAACCCAGGTGGTTGTTGGGCTCTCCTGGGGCCCAGTAGGTGAAGGTGACCTCCCAGCTGTCTGACCAGGTGAATAATCCAGAGAAGGCCAGGTCATTCAGGCCAATCCACACATCACTGGTGGCTGCAGGTGAAGCAGGGGGAACATAGACATGGACAGATAGCACCACTTTAGTCGATAGATTGGCTTTAAAGCAGCAGGAGACATCTTTTCTCACTTTACACAAATGACAAGTCTGTGCATGAGTCCCAGGTGAGCCATGATTTCACTGCCAATTCTTAAGCACAGAAAAAAATTATGGCCGACTGCCTTGTTTTGCAAATCATTTATGATAATTATCATTAGGAAGCTATTTAGTAAAAGGACATGGTTACTCTGAAATATTCCCCAATATCTACAGGTTCCCCTGTAAACACAGAGCTATTCACTGACTCATATAAACCCTAACAAATCCAGTCAGCAAAATTTTCAATTATGTCAGGACAGAATGGCTGAAGTGTCAACCTTAAGAGGTTAGTTTTGTTGTCCTACCCATGTAGAGGTAGCTCTCCAGCCAACTCTGCTCAGCCAGTGAGGCGATGGACACTAGTTCAGCTCCAAGCTTCTTGCACTCGTCTCGTGCAGCGTGCCACGTCTTCTTGTCACTGAATGGCTTGTAGCAGAACTCCCCAAACTCATACCAGTCAGGCCCTGAACAGCGCAGCTCTGCAGAGGGGAGAAAGGCAGAGGTATGCTCTCTTGTACAGGTGATACTATACATCTGGGATGTTCCAATTGTGAATGCATCCTTTTACTGCTTCCTTTTACAAACACAAAGTTATAAATGAGATTGTTTGTGTCAAATCCTTTCAAGATTACAATGGACAGTAACTGCCGCCTACCTCCATCTGCAAACTGGTAAGACATGCCATAGTTGCCATCATATCTGTTGAAGGAGTTGAAAGATGCCTTTTTATAAAACACACTGATTTATATCTTATTTTATTTTATTTAAATGGGCACGCACTGTTTGGTGGTGATGCCGTTTCTGGTGGAGCCACTGTAGAAGGACTGGCCTGGTGCTTTGAGGAGAGTGCAGTCTCCTCCATTCTCATTCAGAACCACTCCAGCATGGATAGCAGCTGCACAGATAGTCGAGTCCTGAAGAGACCAAGAGAACAAACACTCATACGGCTCCTGTTCAGTGTTTCATTCCATTTGACAAGGAACATTCTACTGTGATAATCAGATTAACTTACCCCCCGATACGTCATCGTTCCATACACATTGTACGGCTCCCGAGCACATCCAGCTGGACAGTGGACACTGGGTGGACATAGACATTTTAACATTTCAACATTTCAGCATAATGTAGAATAAGGATTAAAAAGCCATGTGTGCTGTCGAGTGCTGACATAATGAAGGCTGACTCACGTCCTTTTATCAGTCGTATGGTCAAAGCTGATTTTTGAGCTACAGGTTATGGCATCTGTGGGAAACAAAAGAAGGCCGCAAAATTAAGACAAGAGTTGAGCTACAGTAGGCGATTTGTGACATAGATGGAAAATGTGTACAGCCATTTTATTAATAAATGAAATACTGAACAGACGCACAGTCAGAGGCACAGCCCAGGATGTCAAGGCGCAGTCCCACTTGTCCATTCCAGGCCACTGGCAGGATGCGGATGTAGCGCACAGAGACAGGCGTCCCCAGGAGCTGTGTCTCAGGAGAGTTCTTGTCCACACTGCCAAAATACTCCTGCAGGGGCACACATACATACAGTCAGGTGACAAACTTATAATAATATCTACTTACCCCACCCTTATTATGTGGCTGTGATCAACATTATATGGGCAGGTCAAACTCATTAAGTATGGCACTGATCGTTTTCACAGTTAATTTCTATTCAGCTCATACTGGGATACATCTTCTTGTAATTTGCAAATAGAGGATCATCCCGAAAAATAAGTGTGGTGAAGAGTTATGGACATCTCTCTTGTCATCATGTCAGTATAAAATAGTTCAGTTTGCAAATAGAGGATGGCACTGTGAACTATGTCAAGGATGTTACCCCTCCATCCTGTGTGTAGTCAGTCCACTGGGTGCCATCTATACTGGTCTGGACTCTGAATCTGGTGACCCAGTGATCTGAAGTGGGGCATCCTTGGACCACAACCCCTGTGATCTTCTTTGAAGCCCCGAGGTCCACCTGGATCCAGGAATTTGCTAGAAAAGGTGATGAGGGTTTATAGCTTTGGGAGTCCAAGTGATGAAGGTTTATTAGCAAGGCTAGCACCACCATAGTACCTCTGCCCAATAATGTATTTCATTTGAGTGCGTCATCGGACTCTCCTAAGGCTTTTCCTAACTACATTTTCTAGCAGCCAATCGGCAAAACAGAAAGGCAAAGGCTTCCCCCACGAAGTAAATGTATACCCATGGAGAGTGTCCAGACTCTTTGCACAAAGTGAGGAGAATGCAAAGAGACTGGTCCCCCAGGGCACACACAAAAAAGACACACAATTGTGATTGGAGCCCATGAGATGAAAGAGTCAGTAGTAAAGACAGGTTTAGTTTAATCCATGTGGAAATAGATATCTACAAAAGTATGTAGATAGTGGAAAAGGTTATGAAGTGATTGTGAGTGTACGCTGCTGTTCAGTAGGTGAGTTGTGTTTTCATTTCTCTGTCATTTCTCTGCCTTGTTTCCCTATGATAAGGCTGCACTCACCAGAAGTAGAGGGCATCCAGCAGGAGGCGCCATTGAGCCGAGCCTGGGCCGGACCTTTGCCATTTACAGAGGAGGAGGCCGTCAGCATGGCATCTGTCACGTTCCCATCCTCCACACCCAACCCTCTTACACACACTGCAAAACAAACAGTATTAAGCCTAGTTCAGTGTTCTCAGGTAATCATTGTTATTAGGAGGAATATGGAAAGGCAACACTACAGCCTTCCCTAGAGGCTGTCCCTACACCTACCATTCTGCTCACAGCTGTAAACCACCTGTATGTATTTAGAGATTGTTGGGCAGGGGTCTGGATCTGTGTTTGCATACAGGAAACAGAAGGCTTTGTTGTCACAGGCTTTCCTGACTTGGGGCAGATAGCCGTCCACAGTGCAAGATCCTGCAAAAAAAAAGAACAATTAAATTTCAATCAAATAATTCCCAGACAGCTTTCAGAGCAACCCATAACCTAAAAACTGAACCTCTATGATTCACTGTATTTTTATGGAAAAAAAAAACAGCACCTGTGGCTCCCCCAGCATAGGGGCAGATCTTGTCACTCTTGCGGCCAAAGAAAGCTGACTGGATGTTGATGACACTCTCATGTGGGCAGTGGAGCACAATGCTGGAGTCCTGGCAGGCGAGGGCTGTGAAGAAGCCTGAGAGAGAGCAGCAGCAGCAGCCATATCTATTATCTATATACTGGAAGCTACCCCTATACAAACTGACTGCTCCACTCAACTATATATTCACTTCACATTTCAAATCTGTACACAGTTACATCAGGCTTGTGCAAAATTCTGAATTTTAGAATTGCTAAACCAAGTAGAACCACGTCGGTCATTTTGACATGATTAATGCAGTCACACTGAAGACCTTTTAAATTCACAGGGTATTAAATTTGGTGAACATAAGGGTTTCAACGAATAGTGTTTACATTTTCATTTCTGACTGATGCACAAAACCTTTAAAAATTTTATTGAATTTAAATTCTACTTCCTTTAATTCAAATTCAAATTTAAATTCTACATCATGTTTGCCTCAACTCAAATTTAAGTCATTCACAGTTCTATTCTAAATTTTGCACAACCCTGATTTATACTACTGACATGAATACACAGTACTCACTTTGAACAGTATATTTTTTATCAAGAGTAAAACCATATATGATATTCTACACAGGAGGAAGGGTTGTGCTATATTTTTCATACCATCATGAGGTGGAGGTGGCTCTGGAGTGTTTCCTGTTGTAAGAGAAAGAAAATACAGTTTTTCTCACTGAAACAAATTGTATACAACCATTATGAAGTCATAAGTGGATTTAAAAAGGCCCAGTACCTCTTCGTTTACAAATATAACCTCTGTTGTAGTTACAGTTGTCATCGTTCCAGAGGCCATTACTGATGAGTATTGACAGGCAATCTTCTCCATAGTAATCATCAGGATTTCCTATAAGAAAACATACCAGAATATGTTTAGTGACAACATATGCTATAGGTACATTCCACTGCACTATCTATAAAGCTCAGTGGCAGATTCTTTCTATAAATGTGACCATCATCTTGGCCAATCTTGGATGCTCTTCTGTCTCATCTTCCCAGAGTGGCTATCTCACCTGCATTCCAGTTGATGTAGCGGAAAGGGGAGCCGTCGGTCCACTCCCACCCCCCTTCAGTCACAGAATCATGGCCTCCCATCCACAAAGACACCCCAGTGGGGATCAGCTGCACTTGACCTGGAGGTAAAAAACCATACATACAAAAGATATTTTATTACTATGCTTACACTTACTCAACCACTTAAGACTACTGTGGATGTCTGAATTAGATGTATGGATTAAAATTGAGGTTACAATCATGAGGTGTGTTTGGATGTGTGCAGTCCCACCTTGGATGAAGGCCTGCTCAAAGAGCTCAGTGATGCTTATCAGGTCGCCCCCCTGGTTGACACAGTCAGTCCTGGCGTCTGCCCAGTTTCTCATGGACAGGTAGTTGAAGAGGTAGCAGTAGTCATTAAAGGGATCTGACACCCAGGTGCCGCACTTCTCATTCCAGCCTTCAGAAAGCATTGGGGGAGGGACAGATCTACAAGTCAGATGTCTGCCAGTATTGGAATATTAGTCAAAGTCAAAGTTCAAAGTCAAAGTCATAGTGTTCAATTCACTATGTAACAAGCGTTATAAAGAGGATTGAAATTGTGTTTCACCAGACACCAATGTGCAATTTAACTAAATCACACACGCATGCACGCACACACACACACACACACACACACACAAACACAATAATAAATAGACATAAAACATACAGGTAAACATATAGGCTTCAAACAAGAAGGAAGTACTGAGGTAGCTCGTCTTGTTAGCTGGGGAAGTAAGTGAAATGTGTAATATGAAAAGTGCAATGAAATGTGCAATATGAAAAAGTTGCAGTAGGGTGTAGATGCTTTATGGTGCAAAATATAAAGTTCAAGAGTGCTGAGGGCAGCATGGATAGTAGTGTGTACAGAGCTTGTTTATGATGTCAGTAACATGTTCATGGAATGTTCATTGAATTTTCAATGTGTGCTGATAAACCTGATGGCTTGTGGAAAGAAGCTATATCCCAGTCTAATTCTAGACTAAGTTCACTATGATAAAACCAAATTGATGATTAGCCTAAGGCCATGTTAGGTCTAAAGGGGGTTGTGAACATTGGTATCAGCCGTATCTGAATGAGCCTGTTCTTGCTTACCTGGACCTGAGGTTGGGGGGACAGGAGGGCCTTGGCCTTTGGCTACGGAACAGGAACAGTTGCATTAATTGTAGATATCGCAAAAACAACTCAGAGGTAATCAACCTTGAATTGCTGATGTCATATTGACTCAGCAGAACAGTGATGATATTCCTCACCTTTCTGGCAGATGTAAGGAAAGGAGTAGGTACAGGGCTGATCATTGAGTGTGCCGGGGTTTGTGTGCTCCACACCCCGAATGTGAACACAGTCTTCATTGTTCTGCCAGTTGTCAGGCTGATTGGGCTCCCATGGTAGGAAATCCTGCAGGAAGGTACAAAGAGAGTTTCTTCAGAGTCTCTCTCTGGTCTCCAACTCCTATAGAGTGCATGGCTTTGACTTACTGCTGCGGTGCCATCAGTCCAGACAAAAGTGTTCTCAGCCTGTATGTCATTCAGGCCGACCCATGAGGCACTTGGCATGTGTGCTGCATACAAAAATAGACAAAAACACAATTGGTGATTTTAGAAAGTCTCAAATGAAAATGCTGTCCCACAGCATTTCTGTGGATTTATCATTCCAGAACTAAATGGTATTTTTACTAATGTGACCACAAATCAGGCCAAGGATTTGCTGTGGAGAGGTAGGTGGTCACAAACATCTCCTGAGTCTGGATCAGTTATGTGATGTCTCACCTATGATGAAACCCATTTGCTCTTGATTGTGGACGCTGGCCAAGTGTCCACCCTGCCCGACACAGTACCGCTCTGCATCATTCCAGGGCTTTACTTCCTCAGCCTCAAAGTGGTAGCAGTGGTCCCCATACAGCAAGTAGCCCTGGTCACAGTGGGAGTCTGGCAGAAGAGGTGGAAACCGTAGCTGGTCAGTACAGTTTGCCACCCCAATAACAAACCCATAGGAAAATAACAAACCCAAAGCTCAGGCTGCTTGAGTCTTTCTTCAGCTCAGGTCCTTTCTTCAGCTCAGGTCTTTTAGTCCTACTATGATCACATTCCAATTAAGACATAATACTACCTGAACTGTATTGAGCTACATGGATATCTGTCTTTGTTGATATAAAGACATGAAAGAAATCTGACCTGGTGCTGATGTGGGTTTGACATTTTGTCCACCAGGCATCTTACAGATGTAACCTAGTCTCTTATTGCAGTTAGTGGTCTCCCATAAGCCATTGTAGTTTCCTGGATACAGGGTGCAGAGTAATGTCAATGGCAGTGATGTCAGTAGTAAGTAAGGAAACTCATGCAAACTTTGGGAGTAACCAAGTGGGTGACTTTATCTCTCACCTGTGTAGATCTGACCACAATCCCACATGTTTGCAGTGTTCTGTGGGAAGTTTGCCCTCCAGTTTAAGAAATCCAGGTGCGTCTTGTCCACCCACTGGAAATTGCCATCCTGGTCTTTATCTGATGACAACAAACAGATTTATCTGTAAAGAAAGCTTTCTTTGTGTTCAGGGTACATTTTATTTGTTTGATGAGTTAGCATGGACAATCTCCACAGATAACTCACCTGAGAGGCCAATCCAGATATCTGGCACATCCACTTGGTGAAAATCAGGGAGCTGGCCATTAATATAGAACTGTTCCTCCTGACTGAAAAGAGCAGGTTTACTGTTTAAGTTTCTGGCAATGTTTGATCCAGGAAGTCTTATACACCTACAATCTTTACCTTTGTGCCCTACAAGTATTGTAAAGTTAGAGCAGGGATATCCAACAGGTAGCCAGGGAGCTACCAGTAGCGCTCCACCTGCTTAAGAGTAGTTTTCCAAAGGTTCAAAGGAAATGTAAATAAATCTTGTAACAAAAGGTATTTAATACATTTTGTCACAAAAGGTATTCAACCTGTTAAAATCTCTATGAAATCAAATTCAAACATTCTGCCCTGTCTGGTAAAAAATTGATTACTTTGTCTTTACTAGCTCTGTGATGAGAGCTGATGTTGGTAGTGCACAGATTAGATTTGACTACAGTTATGGAAAATAAAGGCACCAGTAAAGGTCAGACAATATTTTTCTCCCAACCAATTTAGATGGCACTTACGTTGAGTATTTGAACTGCATTATAAGTGTGTAAGATGGTAAAAGATGTAACACGTATCTCCAGGACAGTCAATAATACAATGTAAAATAGTTGTAGAGTAGCTCTCGGCCACATTGACTTTGTTGAAGTAGCTCTCTGAGACTCCTGCACTAGGGACTGAAAAGATAGTTTCAGAGTGCCTAAGTGATGTTTGAGCAGAGGGCCCAGTAGCTCTGTTTTTGGCTGTTCTTACGTCTTAATGGTGACCAGATTGGCCCCTAGATCCGTGCACTTGGTGAAGGCATCGTGCCAGGTGGTCAGCAGGTTGGGGTTGTTGACGGTCCAGTAGCAGTTCCCAGCGAAGCTGAGCCAGCCAGGAGGGCAAATGGCTGTGGCAGGACAAACATGTTAAACTATTAAAGAGGCCATGTTAAACTAAAAGCTCCAGGTAAGATGAGACTGCTAACACCAGGCTAGGTTACAGGAGATCAAATTCAGTGGTAAGATCAGGACTTACTGTTCAGTCCTCGCTTGCACATGTAGGGCCGTTCATAACGACACACATGGGTCTTCCATTTCCCAAATTCCTCTCCAGCTTCTTTTATGACAGCAGAGCACAGGCCATTTGCTTTATCACTGTCAATATGAGACCAGCAATCTAATTAGTAGTTAATCCAGATGTTTGTCCACAAAAACATCAACAGGCTAAGGAAACTAACTACTGAGGGACTAGTGAATAAGTGTAATAATTCTGAGTACACTGTCACAGAGGACCTTTGGAGGGGGACCTAGCCCCATCACCTTTTTAGTAGAAGCCTGCTATTATGCTCTTGATTCTGACACATATCTGTGTTGGGGGGTTATGATGGTAGAAGGTAGAAATCAGTCAATCTGTGTTCCACCTCTAGGGTGTCTCGAGACCTGCTCTCACTTTTGGTCTGGCTGATTGGTTCCCCAGTTGGTGTATGTTGAGCCGCTGGTGGCGTCAGACCAACTGAACTGAGTGTTGTTGGGCTGCACTTGACAGGAGAGGGTGGTGCAGGCCTGTGGTCACAAAGGAACAGAGCTATTCAGTATGCTACTGGCCAGTGTAAAAATACTGTACAAATATTTTTTAAATTATTATACACTATCAATGCTGTGATAAACACACTCACTACAGGGAGCTGTGAGTCAGGGGTTTGAATGCAGGAGGAGTCCCCCACATTGTCACATAAATAATGTTTGTGTGTGTAAAAGAGAGAGAGAGAGAGAGAGAGAGAGAAAGAAAGAGACAGAGAAAGACAAAGACAGGGGGAGAGAAAAACACTGTCTGAAGATGAGACAGTGTTTCTAAAGCAGGTATTGTTCCTCACCAGGGTGGAGTAGCCAATCCACAGGTCAAAACGGGACGGGTCCAAGCGGCCAGTGACATATTGCTCCTCCTCTGCAGAGGTGATTGACACCAGGTCACCGCCTTCACGCACACAGTCAGTGCGCGCTGCTATCCAGCTCTTCCTGTTGGAGCGCAGCTTGTAGCAGTTGGACTGGTACTGCGCCCAGCCGTTAGCCTCATCACACACCACTGGAGGATTAGCTGCGGACACAATTTATTTTGACTCCAGCAGCACTACTTTAGGTCATATACTATATGTCCAGTGGAACTCAACTGGAAATAACCAGCAAAATATGTACACAGTACAACTACCACATCAACAATCCTACTTAAGTGAAAGTAATAAACACTTGCTTGTAAATGTACTTAAAGTAAAAGTACTGCCGCAGTATATTGTCTCGTAATGGTCAATATTTCAATAAAATATTTATTCAATTATTAGCTCCCGGCTTTGAAATTTGAAAAATAAAATTGTGCAAAATGGCATATGTTCAAGATTAGGTGCACTGATACAGCTTTTTTTTATTCAAATACCACTTCCAGTATCTGTGTTTTCCATATTGGTTGATACCCGATACCCGATAATTTGTAGGATTAGGCACAATTATGTCTGTCTGTTATGTCACTTAAATTTTATCAGCATGGACGTACGCGACATCCGTGCAATTTACGGTTTAATTTTGTTTCTATGTAAGGTGTTAGAGGAGATTAGTGTTGGAGGTGGATGCTTTCGATGGTGTTTTTCTATGGCAAAATAAATTTTCATAAACTTAACTTGAGGAAAATCGTTATTGATAACATAAATGTGCAACATGTATGATTTGTAATGATTTTGGTGAGTTACGTTAGGCTGCTCTTACAATACTAACAGACAGAAGTGAGTTTGTTGGGCAGTAAACCGCTATGCTAACAGGATAATCCAGGTGTAAACATGTTGTTAATTTAAACCTGGATGCCACTCAAACAACCTTAATTCCATAGCCTGTATCTTTGAAATTTTACTAATGGCTCATACAATCTGTGTTTTCATACAGCTACATATTATATATGCACATAGCATAGTAGAATTTGTCAATTCTTTGCAGGCTACTTCCACATGCATAGTAGCATCACCCCACCTGGCCCAAACCAGGCTGTCTCAAGCTGAGGATAACGTTGCACATTTTACACAGTATTGCCATCTGCGAAGATGCTTCATACAAAATAATGTACCTGATTGGTTTAAACTTCCGAGACACGCAGCTTAGGCGACTTCAACAAAAAGTGGTGATAAAATGTAACGATATGCTTTCTAGAAATGTAGTGGAATAGAAAGTACAGATCATAGCTGGAAAATGTAGTGAAGTAAAAGTAAAAGTATTCAGAATTAATTGTACTCAAGTAAAATACAGATATGTGAAAAAATTACTTAAGTACAGTAACAACGTGTTTATACTTTGTTACACTCCACCCCTGTATATGCCACATTAGCTTGGCCACATCTTCCTACACACTTCAGCTATTTGAATCTTTTTAAACTTAAACACCTCCAGCAAACTATAATTTCTCGCTACCGAATGTCCAGTCACTCTGCACAAAGTAAAGTGTAAGTATGAGTGACTGGTTTTATAACCAGGCTAATGTCACATAGGTCCTGTCAGAGCTTGTTTGCACCAACTTTGGGTTGATATTTTTTGTCAGCCTCATTGGGCTGATGAGAACAGCATAGTTTAGAACTAACTGATGGGAAGAACAATGATGGACAACTGTGGGGGGATGAACCTACGATTTGCACGCTTGCAGATGTATTGCCGCCTGACTCCACAACTTTCGTCGTTCCATTGGCCATTGGTGTCCACCTGTCCACAGTGCTCATTGTCCTGCCAGTTATCAGGCTGGTTGGGCCTCCAGTTCCTATGATAGATGACAGATGACAGATACACAAATACAAAGAAAACAAATGAATCTAATTGTCCAATTTAGCAGATTTAACAGGTTGTAATTAACACTTATGTATTAAGGTATAATTGCTCTCATTTTATCTGCTTTCATTTTGAGTATATTATTGTTGAATTGACTTTTCATGTGTATAGTTGATGTTTTTCTGTCACATGTCAGGGACAGCCTCACAGTTGGGACCAAAAATATTTACTGTACAATACATAGACTAGACTGACTTAACTAGTTGTAAAATGGTTGTCTGGTGGAGGCTATTTTAGGTTTTAGAGGTGTGTGTGAGGGCTGATGCTAATTTTAAAACATACATACACACTAGGCTGTCACATAGACAACAAGGTAGAACTTCACCATGTCCAATCAGGGCAAGTGAATTCAGTAATTTTTTCTCAGAAGCATTTAGAGTATACAAAGTAGAGTTCACAGACACTTACGCTAGGATGGGGTTAAACACAGAGCCGTCAGTCCACTCCCATACCCCCTCCTCAGCAATGTCATTCAGACCAATCCAGTGGATATTTCCACCAACTTGACTACGAACCCATGTCTACAAGTCAAAGAGGTAGGAAAAGCCAATGATGGTGAGAAAGAAGAAACAACATGAGAGTGTGTGTGTGTGGGGTGGGGGGGTGTAATAAGTTAGCTGTAATCTTATAATCTTATGTAATAACATTTTAACATGGACAATGTGTGTTATGTAATAACATTTTAACACTTGGACATTGTTCTGTTTGTGTCATTATAAACAGGAGTGATGGCAGCTTACCCTCTCATGCAGGTTTGTGATACTCATCAAATTGCCACTTTTGGACTCGCAGTCTGTGCGTGCCTCATTCCAGGCCAGTGTGGTCGTGGAGAAGAAGTAACAATGGTTATCATAGGGCCTCCATCCAGTCTCACACTCACACCAACCTGAAAGACATTCATCCGGATTTGAAGTAGTGAAGTGCACTAGTGAAGCACACTATCAGTGAAGCACACTATCACATTATCAGGGAACATCCCCTTTTTGTTCTGATTTTTTAATTTTCTTGTTTTTCATGGACAGTTTGATTCAAATGATAGAACAAAAGGACAATTATCATGTTGAAATGGTCAGTGACAAGGCCTCTCTCACAAACTTTAAAAGATTGCTGTCAAAATCAAATACTGTGTTAAGTGTTATTACAATGGCATGAGGCACAATACATAAAAAGGCCTAAATATAAGAACGATGTTGAGCGACATTGCATTATTTTAGTAAATCATATTAATATCCATTTTGATGGACACAGGCCTTTTCTTTAGGCAGCTAGTGCCATAAATGTCTTGTGACCAAACAGTGCAACAAACATATAAACAGGGTTTCTTGTCTACAGATGTCTGTACTGTCGCTAATGTTTTACCCCAGAGCTGTTCTCTGTGACAGGACCCATAAAGAATCACATGCTCCTCACATTTACAGCATCATCCCTCACTGTTTTCATCTCATTCTCATGACCCTTTATGCTTTTCCTGATTTTGCTTTGTGTGCCATTTATATGTTCTTATATTGCAAAAAATGATAACTGATAATAAAAAAAATTATATTTATATTTTTATAATTTAGAAAACATCATTAACGTTCTTATCATTGCTCTCCCTCAATGTAACACAGAGCTTCTACAGTGTTTTTCAGGCTAAGAACCCTTTTGGCTGAGATACAGCACCCTGCACATTTATTGGCACCCATGGTAAATGTGTGAAAAAGAAGTAGTAAAGCTCTTTTGGCATTTTATCTTGGTGTCACCGTGACACTGAAAGAAAGCAAATGTATTCAGAGAAGCTAAAACAACAAACTAAGTATTTTTAACAAAAATATCCACCTAATGGTCCACCTTTTGCTATATTGCCCTATGGCATCCTACCTTAAAATACTAACCAATAGATGTCTCCTTGAAAACGGATTAATCTGGATCAAAGTGATACGGATTTTGAAATCCCATGTTTTGCCATCTGTGATCAGGGCCCAGTTGTTCAAAAGTAATCCTGGATTACACATAGCAAAACATGAGATTTCCAAAGGTAGATCACTTTGATCCAGTTTAAGCTGTTTTGAAAAACTGGGACCAGATCATCCAGATCCCCTTGTCCTCCCCTATGTGTACTCCTCTTTAGCTCACACCACTGTTTCTATGGAGTTCAGAATAGTGGACTGAAATGGCTACAGTTGAATCTTAATTTTCGATCTTTTGGTTCAGTGACCTGATGAATGGCCCAATCATGACTTCCTTTTTGTGTCTTGACATGACATTTTTTATGCACCTTTGGCAGTTTTATTAAACTATAAACTTGTTTTTTCTTTCTCCAGGTAGTCTGGCAAATTGTTAACATCATCTCACAAAATCTATAAGACTCACTCAGCTCTGCAGGAGACTCACCTGAACTGAAGAAAGCCCAGGAAATGGTGAGAAGAAGGAAAACACCTCCCATCCTCCTCTTTTACTTTCTGCTCAATTAGTTCTGCAGTTGGATCACAAGTAGAGGCCCAAGGAAAGACAGAGAAGACTGATTCTGGATATCCTCTGTGTGGCTTAGTTCATTCTGTGTGCTTGAAGCTCAGGTGTGTGTGAGGGCCCAGTGTTACCTGCAGCTGCCACTCAACACAAGTTTGAGCATCCTTTGGTGATGCATCGACTTTTCAGACACTCTCTTGGGTTCAAAGATTACTGGCAGTAAAAAAGAGGCCTGGCAGTCATCACAAACACTTTTGTGAAAGTGTGCAAAAAGGCAGACATTGGGATTATGAAACATAACATGTAATACTATATCTAATACTATATGTTCACTGCTTCTTGACCATTTCTTAGGTTTAGGTCTGATGGGACTGTACTTTTTCTTAGTCCACCTTTTGTTGCCTCAGACATGTTATAAGGACTGAACAAATTTATAGTGAATGTCACTTTATGAGAATACAACCAGAAAATACAGGACATATTAACTCACTATTAAAAACATAGTGTAGATTTGTTCTGGTTTCAGTCATGTCAGTCTTCCAACACCAATGGATTTGTTTTCCCCATTGTATCATTCCCAGTGTCTCCCGATCAACCACTTCTCCCTGGTAGGATTTGTAATTGCATGCATATCACTGTCTAATTGTGGCCTGGAAATAGACCTTTTTGTATACGGTATGCATATAACGAGTGTGTTCTGAATGTATTCTAATAAAAAGAATGAGAGAACGTGGCGTCATTATGTTTGTGGTAGGCTACCATAACATTGCTTGAATACCAAAACTCAATGGCTTAATGCAATATTGTAGGTTTACACAATAAAGTATTTGGCCTTTGAATAACATAGGCCACGAAGTGGCAAAAAATTAAAATGAGAACTAAAAAAAGCCTTAGATAATGTAAATCATTACAGATTTGATGTATTCGCTGTGGGCTACTTTTATTAAGCAAACTTGCAATAGTAATTCTGTACCCATTTCAAAATAATCATGAGGAAGCAGAACAGAGTTCAAAAGTGAGAAATTTCATATCTTTTAAGGCTCCACACTTCCAGTCAGTTACAAACAACAAACTTACCAAACCTGTGTTACTTTTTAACCCATTTTACTGTTAATTCACGCTGACTTAACCACACGCAAAACAGTAAAAGAAAAGTGGGTCAGGCACTACTGTAAAATGAATATAGCATTTTTCAAATGTCAGAGGTCATTCAACTTAAACATATCAAAATAGCTCAATGAATGAATGTATACTGTCATAAAGCTCCATCATATAAGGTTGTGGATAGAACCAATTTTCAGTGGTTTTGCAGAACCTTGAGAATGTGCTGTAACCAATGCAACAAAATTTATTGATTTTGCAACATTTCAGTTGTCTCTTATTTTCCTCCTACATACCCATTAATTATGTCTGTCTTCAATTAAGTTTGATTGATTTGAGCTTTGTCTTTGGTGTTCTTGTAGTCTGTCTTTCACGACCGATTACGTCAATCTGAGACTGAGCTCGTTATCAAAAATTTAAATCAAATGACTCGTAGATGAGGATTGGTTTTCCCAGGCGAGCGTTCTTGAGTTTTGTACTGCTATGAAGCATATTCTATCTGCCACAATCTAAAAAAGATCAGATCAAGCATCCACATATTTAATATTTAACTTTATTAAGACAATACAAAGAAATGAAAAAGCATAACAAATTTTCAAGCAAAAATATACAACACAAGTACAATATCAAACCAGTACAAAGCATTACATGTTTACAAAACATCACTCCAGGGATACCCTGCTCTTCTGAAGTGACCAGAAAAGATACAACAGAATGTCTTTGAAGTCTGAAAATCTCTAGTGCCATGGTAGCTGTACATCTACAAACAACAAACAGCTGAAGCTATATCCGTCTACTGAATAAATTAAGAGGTACATTACACCACTCATTAAAATCACACCACCCCACTTGTCTTTTCTTATAGGAATTACAAAATCGCCCAAGTGTCACACAAATAGTCGTCACCGCAAATATATCTTTATAGCCTCACTTGTTTTTTCAGTGAAAACTGTTTCTTTTTAAGATTCCACATTGATGAGCTTAAGACTGAAGAAACTCATGGGCAAGTGCACTGAATCCATGAGCTAAAAAGGTTTTCAAAAAAGACCACGACTGAGAAGAGCTTCAGTGCAACACTCCTCAACAGCTCTCATTTCTGGCATGTGAGCAGGCTAAAAAAATAAACACAATAGTTCAAGCTTTCAAAAACCACCACTCCTCTGTTGAATAAGACTATTCACAAGGCCTCAGCACAACCTACTCCCCACCTCTGCTGTAGCTGAACTGGGGTGGGGTGGGGTGGGGTGGTGTGGGATTGAAGGGTGGGTGGGCGTGAGGAGAGGAGGTTTACTGGCACGTTTGATAGGATAATTATAAAAATGATAAAAACAAAATAAAGGAACATGGTGGCACTGAGGTTAGCTGGCAAATGCAGAAAATCGAGATAAAACAAAACCCAAGTCACTCAGGTTGCCAGTGATTGCACAGAAACCCACAGCAGCATGGCAGAGGAGCCTGAGTATGAAAAGGGTTGTAAAAAGCACAGGTCCTCAAGACAAAAGTGAGCAGATAAACAAGGAATAAGATGCCACTCACTGAAGTCTCACTACAGCAACACTAGAATTCAAGAGGGAAAAAAACAACCTAGGTAGCCACTCAGGAAATGCCCTGAGTGAGTGCACACGCCACTCTGTTTCCTCAAGCATGCAAATCATGGCAAAGAGTAAGCAAATCCAGAGGGACGTAAACAACCTTGATAAAACATCTCCAATAAAATAACATGGTTAATTTCTCTTCAAACATCTTGTTTGACAAAGACAAAAAAACATATTCAACTCCTTTCTATCCTACGAAAATAGTGCACAATGGGTGACTTTGACAGAGCCAGTGCAGAACAATATCTCTTTTTTTCTATCTTCTGGAAAGATCTCTGAGTGTGAGGAAGGCCCTGTGTGTCTGACATGGGCTCCCAAGGTGAGTCTCCTTCACCAGTACTGAGAGCACAGCAGAGCATAACCCGAACCCTAACCCAGGGGGGGCTGCTGGCCCACTTATACAGTACAAGCAGTCAGCTTGTGGCTTCTCTTATTGCAGAACGTGTTGGCAGTATCGGATTCTAAGACTAGCCATGTTGGAAAAGTTTTGAAAAAGCCATCGCACAACATCTTCCCGCAGTCATGCGTCTCATCTCCCTCTTGCTAGACATCGCGTCTGTGATTGTTTATACGCAAGCAGAGAAACCAAAAAAGTGGAAGGTTCAGCATGTTGGAGTCAGCTAAGGTCCACTGCCAGACTATCTATCTGTCTGTCCGTTTGTCTGTCTGTCTATCTGTGTATGACTAGAGCATGAGTCACCTGTGTCTATTTTATCTGGGCAGCCAGGACCTTGTCTTCATTGGCACAGCAATGGCACTGCAGATAGACATTTTAGCAGCTAACATCTCTGCAGTACTGAGGAATGTTCATGGCATTTCATTAGAAAGCCCATTCAGGAAGCTTCACTTGCGACTCCCCGAGGTTGCGAAGCAAGAGCTCGGCCTGGAGAAAACTACGGAGAGAGAGCACAGCACATAGCTCACACTAGAGGAAAATTTGTCAGAGCATTATGGGTGATTGTACATCTTGAAGGAACACTCGTTTGTGTCTGTCAACAAAGCAACATGACTTTTTTATCCACAAATGCTTCAGTCTCACCTCTTTACGAGTGTGTGTGCACGCATCACTGACAGTCCACGTTTATACAGATTATGTGACATGTTTCAAAAATGACAGTGCCATATTTGTGATTGCGTGTTTGTGTGTGTCTCTCTCTGGCTCTGAGAGTGTGTGGTGTGCGTGTCCTCAGGTAAGAGCGTGTCCTCAGTCAGTGCGGTTGTGCAAGTGTGTGTCTATGTGTGAGTGAGAGTGTGTGTGAGTGTGAGTGTGTGTGTGTGTGTGTGTGGAGGGGGGGCGGGGTGGGGTTCACATGCAGTCAGCGACGTTGCTAGAACCCTGGCCCACGTCCCGGATTTGACTGATGTGGGAGGAGCATACAGCCACGCCAGCTCCCGCCCTGCAGTGGGAAACAGAGCCCACCAGCTCCCACCTGAAAGAGAGAGAGAGAGAGAGAGAAAGAAAGAAAGAGAGAGAGAGAGAAAGAAAGTAAGAGAGAGAGAAAGAGAGAGAGAGAGAGAAAGAGAAAGAGAGAGAGATATTATGGTGACCTAAACTTTTTGAATGAATTAAAGCTGACGAAAGGCATTAGTGAGTCCAGATGATGGAATAGAACAGGAGTGTGAAGTCCCCAAACTATGTGTAAACTTTCAGGCCCAGGGGAAGTACACTGTCTGTGTGTGTGTGTGTGTTTGGAAATGCACCTCACCTGTTCATGCGGGGCTCAAAAGCCTCCACTGTGTTCAGGTAGATGTTGCCGTTGTGTCCACCCACAGCATAGACACGCCCCATCACCGTGGCCACCCCGACTCCGCCGCGGGGGGTGGTCAGTTCGGCCACATACTCCCAGCGGTGTGTGCGAGGGTCAAAGCGCTCCACTGAGCTTAATGGGGAGTTATCATCGAAACCACCTGCACACATAACACCCATGATGGCAAATGCACAGGCACTGAACACAAAAATCAACCATTGCAAATGGACAGTGTATGGTACTGGGGACATCCTGTAAATCCCACTTTTATACCCAAGTTATCACTACTGCAACTGCCATTCAAGACTTAGAAACTAGAACAAAAAGCAATTCAATGCGGGTGCCCTAAAGGAAGGGGATGTCCTTATTCAAATGGATTTGGAGTATTCCTGTCCTGGACTACTTCTTAGCCTTGATTGTTTTCGCAAGAATGTTCCAGCACACACCCTGTGAAGCATCTTTAGTTCAACCATTTGAAACATGTGAACCACATACCAAATATATTCCTAAGTCACCAATACATGCTGATTAGCTGAGTGTCTGAGCTTATTGTTTAAAGTCCAACGGGCCACCAAACTGGCTTCAATGGGGAGATGAGGCCTCAGATGACTTCCATTGTCAGCCATAAAAGGGCCCATCTTTGATTACTACCACTGATCAGTAACTGATTAGACAAACGCCATCAACATCTCCACCTCCACAATTACCTTCACCCTGCCCTAACCTAACCTCCATCAGTTCATTCCCCCTTTCTGTCCCTCTCTCTTCGGGCTGTTTAGATCAGGCAGGATCATGTGACTGTTCCTGAGGAGGACAAGGATGGTGGTAAACATTAACAGACATTACTGTCCTTCGAGCACCTCCACAGAGGCTGTGTTCATCTAGCCTCCAAAAAGAGCAGGCTGCCTCAGTACGGAGGACACTGGTGTGTGAGGAAAATAAACTCTCTCTCTCACACACACACACACACACACACTCTCTAACTCTATCCTACTCGCTCTCATACACAGACACATATACACAGTGCCAGTCATACACATAGCATATGAAGCACAGACACAGACACAAACACACACACACAAATACTCAAACACACATTCACTATCTGCTTCCTCTGTCCTCTCACTAACTGGGTTATCCACTCAAAATAGCCTGTCCTCCTTCAACTCACCCACAACATAGAGGCAGCCATTGAGCTCGCTGACACCGTTGCCGGCCCGCCTCTGGCCCATCTCGTGCACGTGTGTCCACTTATTGAGGTGAGGATCAAAGCGCTCCACACTGGACAAGGAGGCGATGCCATCATTGCCACCCACTGCATAGACATGACTCTGGGGATGGAAACATAACCTGTTACTGTGTACTCATGTTGACTATATCAGTAATCAATACAAGTAATCAATATGTTTAAATGGTTTTGACTGAGAGAAGTGTAATGTGAAAAAGCCACAACCCAATAGAATTGGATTTTAATTCATGGAGATTACACTTGGATTGGATGTTTACTTTTATTTAGCGCTGTCAATGTTAACAAGTTAACGCATGTGTTTAATGTAAACATTTTAACAAGTTATTTTTTTTCACACAAAGTAATCGAGTTCGTCAATCGAGTCAAAAAATCATGTGGTAGGTCACCCCTGGGCACCCTTGTCATAGACAACCTGTGGCAACTACACTCTTTCACGCTGGCTGTGTAGAAAACCGAAGAGCGCCACTTTGCTGAAGCCTGTGCCAACTAAGGGCATGTGTGACATAGTCAAGTAGAATTCTGAAATTTCAAATGTGTAATTAATTGTGATTAATCATGATTACCTTACATTTTCTAGTGGGATTAATAAAGTTAATTTTTATCGATTGACAGCACTACTTTTAGTGTGACAACATATGAAGAAAGTCAAAACCCTAAAATATAAGAATTTTACAGGGTTGTGGGCATTTCACATTACACTTCTCCCAGTCCAAACTCTTTAGATATCCTGATTACTTATATAACATGCACTCAAGCATTCCAGCATCAAATAAAACTAAATTCACGAAACCATCACCTAAATTCAGGAAACATGTCCTTAGTTTTACCTCTCCATCCACTGTAATGATCATCTATAAATTCCTTTCAAAATTGGTGCTGTAAAGCAATTACCCAGAAGGCTTTGCTCTTACCCCCAGGGCAACAGAGCCCACTCCCCCACGGGGCGTGTTCATGGCGGCCACAGTGCTCCAGCGGTCTGCCTCGATGTCATAACGTTCCACGTCGCTGTAGCACGAGTTGTCATCCAGACCCCCGATGGCATAGATGGGACCACCCAGAGCGGCCAGGGCTATACCCCTCCTTCAGGACACACACACACACACACACACACACACACACACACACACACACACACACACACACACACACACAAATGTGTTCACAAGTCACATGTGTAGATGGGTGTACACCGACATACAAACCCATTATTACAGCAACAGAAATGCCAACACCAACCAGGTCTTTCTTAAGGCCATTTAACATTGTGCAGTCATGCAGTCATTTGCAGCAAAGCTATACATTTCCAAGACCTGAAGCAAGCTCCTTCCACAGTACCTCTTGATGTACATGGAGGCCTTCATTGTCCACTTGTTAGTTAGCGGGTCAAACATCTCCATGCTCCCCAGATGCTCACTTCCATCATGGCCGCCGACGGCATAGACCTTCCCTGAAGGGAATACAACAAGATTACCATTGAAAATGACTCATTCAGTCACGCAGTGAGAGTCCAATCCGCCACATCGGAGGCTTCTGTATCCCGAATATAATCAGATATGAAGTGCCAGCTTTGAGCACAGTTAAACACCATATCGTGAATATTATCAGCCTGAGCCAAGGGATACTGAAGTGCATGTAAATTTAACACTAAAAAACATTTATGTCGCCCTCTATATTTTTATTGTCTGTCTGTCTGATAACTCGAAAAGTACTGCATGGATTTGGATAAAAGTTTTAGACAACGTGGGTATTAGGCCAAGGAACAGAGGATTACATTTTGGTGGTGATTCAGAACACCGTCTGGAATTTGTATTGGGTCAGTGACATTATACTGGCTTGGCAGAAGTCTGTGCTCTCCGAGTGTTTTTCTAGTTTTCCTTATTTTTGTCTAGTCCGCGAATGTATTCAGGCTAATATGGTATTATTATTATCAATATTATTATTTAACTGCCTGAATATAAATGAGTCATGAGCAGAAACCAGTCTCAGAGACATGTGGACGTGTGTTATAAGGACACATTTTGAGACAAGTTTCAGGACTACTGAATTTGAGCTTGTTTCCAACACCCCCCAACCCCCCCCCCCCCAAATCTCCCAGGCTTTAGGTGGTAAGACCAGATGCCGGCACCACATGAAAACACGTGAGCTGATGAAAGGGCTCCCGGAGATCCCTCCTCCTTGCAGAGAGAGGCCGTGTCTTTAACATTTAAGCAGGTGTGCTTGCAGGGAGGATGCGTGTGGAGCTTCAGAGGACGCCCCTCTCTCACCCTCCCTGGGGGTATTGGTGGCGTCTCTGAGCACGAGCATGCGTGGCCCCCCACCACATCTAAGGCGTGGGGAGAGATGGCAGCGCTCCAGTAAAGAAGCCGTCTGTTTGCAGAGCTGCCCACATAACACATCCAGAGGCCCTCAGGCTAAAATTAACCAGTGCAGAGAGACTTGTGAAAGAGCGTGCAGAGAAACAAACCACAGAGGGAAAAAGGCAGATTTTCTGTGCTTGTGGACATGGTGACAAAAGGAAAATTCTTCTGTTTGAACGGAATTATTTACATTTCCATTTTTTTCCTTTTGTTTCAGCACTGGCCTCAAGCACACACATGCTCAGTGGCAACACTGAGGCAACACTGAGGCCTGGGGAGTCATGAGGGACAAGCAAAACTATGTCAAGAAAGACCTCACTATAAAACATAAAAAAGATAACATTTAGATTTTTTTTGTTGTTGCTTTACTGAACCTAAGCAAAATCACAAAAAGAATCCCTGTCTCCTCTTTGAGTTTGTGTACCCCGCTCTCTCTCCCTCACCTCCGACTGATATGACTCCCACATGGCGCCGTCTGCTGTTCATCTCAGGGCCGAAGAACCAGCTGTTCTTGCTGATGTTGTAGCACTCGATGCTGCGGAACGGATCTCCGGAACCACCGCGACCGCCCACGCAGAAGAGCACACCTGGGCAGAACAGGTCAAAGGTCATGTACTTACTTTCTCTTTCCTTCTCTAGCAAACATTCTCTCACTCTCTCTCTCTCTCTCTAATACACTCACTCACTCCCTCACACACACGGTGCAATGCTTCAGGCTCACATGGCAGTGCTCCTAGCTACCGCTGGCAGATTAACCAGCCTCGGCTTCATCAGCTGCTCATTCCATACTAAATGGAATTGAAATCAGATTACATCACCGTGACATGAGATTATCTGTGCCACTGTTGACAGCTGAGTGGGTACCGCTGAAGCCGATTACTCCAAGCCACTGAAAACACAGCAGTCAGCAGAGAGCCCATTCACAAAGGCAAATATCAAAGCTGTGAGTATGCTCGTAAGAGACAGACAGAGACAGTGAGAGAAAGAGAGAGAAAAAGAAAGAAAGAAAGAAAGAAAGAGGGAGACAGACACAGAGAGAGAGAAAGAAAAAAAAGAAAGAAAGGGATCAAGAAATTGTGTGCGTGTGTGTGTGTGCGTGCACTATACCTGCAGTGTGTTTGCGTGGTGTGGTGCGGACCGTGTACTCAAAGTCAGGCACATTCTTGCTGCTGAGGTGTAGGTGGTAGTTGCGGGCTTCATCCAGCAGATCACGGCAGCTCAGGCTGCTCTTGATCATCTCCTCTCTGGCCACCGTCCCTGTCAGGAAGTCCACTGGCAGCAGGGGGAGACGCACCTTCAGCAAATAAACACAGACAGCACACGCACGCGTACACACACGCACACACACACAATTAACAGTGCACAATGGTACGTGTAGCACCAGTACATAACATACAAGGTTCAAGATATGATTTCAGAATCCATCATTTCCTAAAATGAAACCAAGGAATCACTAGGAATGTCATAAAAACGTATGACATATGACATTCATGATGGAGGTTTGAAAGAATGAAATTAATGTCCTCAGTACGCTAGTAACATGTATCGGATTTTCCGATTTGAGTTGAATATTTTTCTACTTGCTCCTCTCAAAAGGGACAGGCAGACAATCCACCTTGCGCCCTGTGCAGATAATCAGCACAGAAAACGCTCACTGCAAAAAAATCCGCCTCTCACTGCAAAATCCGCATTCAGTGTTTGCAGCCTTATATATATTTTAGTGAAACTTCTTCAGCCATGAGGGTAAAACAAAGGATAAGATATACATGAGACTAGATTTCTTTTCTTCATTCTTCCACAGTTCCTACTCGGTCACATTAAGTCCCTGACATTCACTGAATAACAAGCTGAGTTTTCATGAACTGTAGTGAATTGACTGCATGTGGGTAATGCAGTCACCAGTCAGTAACAATATTTGTAACAATAGTAACAATATTTGTAGGTTGCATCTACTTGCAACTTTTAGTTTTCACTTTACAATGCTCAAATAATGGGCACAAATACAGCATGATCACACTTGAGTAGGCCTAGTATGTCCTAATGTCCTAAATGAAGAGATGGCTGCAGTCTACATGGGTGAAGTGAATATACAGAGTTACAAATACACATAGATACATATGATCCACAGTGCTGCAGTTTCCCCCAGTGTGTCTACCACATGGCATGTGCTCTGACCTGAGACATGATCTGGTCCAGCCAGGCCTCATGGTGCTGTGGGTTGGCTTTGAGCCACTTGATGGCAGCCTGGTAGACCTGCGTCTCCGAGTGGATGTTGAGGTCGGGCGAGGCCAGCAGTGTGCGCAGGTGCTGGGGTGAGACAGCTGGGAAGTCCTCGCTCTCGACCACCTGGCCAAAGTGCTCGCAGGCATAGCGGTCGGCCATGGCCATCAGGTCCACACGGTGGTGGCTCTCGGCGAACGTGCGCACGGCCAGGCAGTTGGAGGGGTGAAAGTGGGCCTTCATGTACTCGCAGCAGGCCCGCGCCACCAGCTCCACTTGCAGGATGCAGGCGGCGTAGAGCAGCGGCTGCACGTTGTCCACAGTCAGCGCCAGCCGCGACGAGTAAGCAAAGCTCACCAGGTCCTGGATGGCCTCGCCATCAAAGTCGCGGATCTCGATAAGGTCCTGCTTGGCCTCGGCCATCTCCGATAGGAACATTGCCCGGAAGTACGGGATGACGCAAGCCAGCACCAGCTTGTGACATGGGATCAGCCGGTTCCCCACCTGACATGTACAAAATGAAAAGAGGAGGCAAGACAGAGCTATTTATTAAAAGGGAGTGAGTGTACAGTGAAAGAGACATTATGGGTCTCTAAACTCAACAGACTGACGCTACTTCAGGATGGATAATTAATGAGCAATAGACAAGGACACACACCCAGTATGAGTCACAACAGACATTTGAAATGAAATACAAGATCATCTCCTATTAACACAAATGGAGTGTATGGTCTTTTTCCTTCACTGGATCAAGATGGGGAGCAACTATCTGACAAACAACTATATAATAAACCATCTTAATGAGGGTTTGCTGTCATTTAAGTTTCACAGCAACAAAAAAAACATATTTATGTATTTTCTCCTAAGTTAAGATTTCTTTGTGTGAAATTTTCAAATACTGAATGCAGGCCTTTGGCAGTGAGGGGGGTGGAGCCTGCTGACTGCATTTGAGAGAAAAAAAAAACTCGCATTGAAGAAAACACTTCCATCCATTCATGACTGATGGCACTGGCTCAAAAGCCCCAGTGAGGACATGGAAAGCTAGGCTAATACCCAGGATTGTCAGCCCCCTGGGGTGGAACTTAAACTCTTTACATTGAGGCTGATAACACCAGCTGTACCATTAACTCAGCTCATTCATCCATTCCGCTGCAGCTCTATTTCACAGCCAAGGGCGGCGCTACAGTGCTCAGGTAGAGTGTTAAATTCAGGAGTCGACAAATAAGCATCCAGTTATTCTAATGGCATTTGTGCTGATGGGAAACCAGCTGGGATTGCATAAAGTAGATGAGCCACAGGAGCCGCTTACCTTCAGCGTGACGTCACAGAGCTCGCCTGCCTCATAGAACTGCCGCAGCGAGTTGTGGAAGTCCTTCCAGGCCTCCTGGGCCTGGAAAACGAAGGTGCCGTCGGCCTCACACTCGGTCGCCTCCGGGCGTCGAGCCACACGCTTCTCCTTTAGCCGCTGCTGCTGCTTGCCTTGCTCCGTTGCCACGTCGCCAGGAGCCATGGCCACTCACACACGCCAGAGCCTGCCACGGATGGGCAGGGGAAAATTGGAGGGCGAGAGAGAGAGAGAGAGAGAGAAAAAAAATTAGAGGAAGGAAAACGAGAGAGATCATCCACGAGGAACAAATAACAATGGTGGGCAGAAGAAATGAAAGACTGCTCTGGCCAAAGAACAGCGATGGACCCAGGCCCAACTATGGCATAACAGATACTGACTGTCCAACAAAATAGATCTAAACACTGCAAATCTCTTAATGCCAGATTAGGAATGTCAGCCAACTGATTTTTTTGTGGGTAAAAAACTGAAAAGGCTGTTGTCAATTTCAGAAATATAAAAAAACCTATGCGTTTCATTCTTTCCCTCTTTCATGGCTGTGAAGCATTTAGAAAAAAAAAAAAGCTTCACTCCCACCCAGACTGCACTCGTTCTCTAGAGAGGATGCACTCCCTCTGAATACACTCACTGTGCTGTTGGCCCTGATCAGTATTCCTCCCAGCACTGAGGCCATGGAAGAGGGCTAAATAGCCCATATTTCACAGGGCATATGTGCATGCTCAAAGGCTCGCTCTCAGGAACTGTGCAACCTCTTCTGCAATCCTTGCTGTTTTTCCTAATGCTTGATGATGATGTGACAATCTACCTACACTTTCATCACCAGACTTTGTTGCAGAGAGATCTTTGTCAAGATCTGAGCAAAATAAACATGCTTAAGGTGGCTGTACATTTAAAGTGGTTTTGTAATATATGACATTAGGCTACTTACTAACCACTGGAAAAAGTTTGGCATATTTATAGCCTGGCAGACTCCTTCTCAAATCTCAATTGAGATTGTGAATGGGTCAGGGGATTCTTCACTCACTCCCATTTCTAATTACAGGAGGGTAACCAGCAGTGATAAACTCAGTGCATTGAACTCATATCAGATATACAGCCAACACATTGTAACACATTGTAAATGAAGACTTCAAACACAGTTGCTTATTCAGTTCCAAAGAAAACACACCTTCATATGTTTAACACAGACAGCATCAGCACAACCATTGATTGCTGAATGCACTGCTATGTGCACTCCTGTCTGTCCTCATCTGGATAAGGTGCTGGATAAAGAATTGTTCCTAGGCTTGATTTAGCTTCAATGGGTGGGTCTCCACACAGACCCAACCATAGCAGAGCAAAGCTAAGTTTGGTTTGTTGGGGTTCACCCCATCTGATGATATGGGAAAAGTGAACTATGCAATGTATGCCAACTGATTCTGGTGTTTTGTTGAGAGGCTAGAAAATGTATTGTATTGCCAGGTAAATATCTGAGAGCGTCTTCAAAATTACATATTTCTTGTAATCCTGGTAATCCTCCACCACAGGGCTCAAAATGAGCAGGAGCCACATGCTGAGAAAATATGAAAGTTGTAGATTTCAGACACAAATGACTTATTGTATGGCTGATGAAGTTGGACATTTATCTGTGAATGGATGAAAGATGTTAACATTTTTAAACATTCTGTAGCTATACGCGTCATCTTTCAACGTCATTAAGCTAGCCCTAGTTAACAGTAAAGAACAGAGACGTCACATATTTTGTTTAGATCAGAGGTGCCTGCATTCATAGTAAATGACGCCTTGAAACACCTAAATATTAGCATTCCCCTTGCATATTAACACCACCTGCTGCACTAAGAAAACACCCACAAGCCTATGACTTAGGTTTGTCTATTTACATCATGGACAGAAAATGTAAGCTCTTTGACAAAAAAACTCATACATAACGTAGGATTCCAGTGTTTTCCATAAACCTTTTCCATAAGAGTAAAACAGTCTTGGAATATGGCATTCCTTGGATCTTCACGGTACGCCATCTACGGGTTTCCTCTTGTCATCTGATGACTAATCATCGCACTGTAAACAACTCACCTTTTCGCGCAAACCGAAATCTCAGTACTTGTTCCTACTGAAGGTCAGATTCAGCGTTATTAAGAGTGTGATAAACCGGTTCTCAGAGCATTCAAAAGCGCTCCCACATTCGTCCAATAATTCGCCTAGTCTCAAAGTTAATGGATAGCACACTGTGGTCAAGAATCTTATTTTAAGGAAGCTAGCTAGCTACAGAGTTATTTGGTGTTTTAAGAATTAGCAAACTCTTCGAAAGTATGCTATAGCATGAATACAGTCTAATAAACAGCCAATGTAAATACCAGTCCTATTCAAGGAAATGTATATTTTTTGTCACGGTCACCTTGCTTTACTTGTCAACGTTGCACATTACAAGTTCAAAGTGCATTCCGTTTATTACTACATGCAGAGTTGGCAAGATAAAAGATTTACTGTTTTAAGTTATTCATAATTAGCACAGCTGTAGAGTCTAGTTCATCCATTTCGCTTTCAGTTGGCTGTGATTAACGCATGGAATTAGGTAAAAGAAAGTTGGCTAGCAAACGTTAGCTGGCTAGTAACTTCCAAACCTGTTTTACCTCCCTTTTGGATTCCGCTATACGTAACTATCCAATCATTCTTTACTCCTCCGGTTTGTCATTTAATGTCACAGGTAAAGCTGAACAAACAGACTAATGTGGTTGCTGCTACATCAGTGTACTAATTCATTTACTACTCATTAACGCTACACGACACTTGAAGGCTATGTGACTTTCAGCTATCATCACAACATGGCTAGCCAGCAAGCTAACTTTGGTAACGTTAGCAGGCTTGCAGTTAAAAACCTGTTTTCGAAAACACATAAACGCAAGAAACGTGCTAAGATTTAGCCTTTGTAGTTAAGACACCTTATCATTAACCTACGTATAGTAAAAAAAAAATGGCAACATTATGGATAGACTATCCGATCCTACCTCATCTTGGGAATCATCTTCAGTCTTCCCCCTCTCACTACCTCTCCCTTTCACACACGCGCACATTTCAGTGCAAGAAAAAAATCTACCCACTCCCATCGTTTGTTATGATCAGACTGCATTATGGGTAATGATGTTTCAATTCACACAGCTGTCAAGTAAGCTACTTGATAAAATATAGGCTAATTGCAAACATCTCAATAACACAGAGAGAGCGATAGAACTTTTTATATTACAACAGCCTATAAAACAAAGGATTAAACAACAACACAGACATTTCAACAAAGGACAAGATTTCAATCTGTTTCAGGATTAAATTCAATTTATTTTTGAAACTGTAATTAGACTAATACCAGTAAGAACAGTGACTAAAACAACACCAAGCAGCATAAAGTTCCTGAATCCCTAAAAAAAGAAAGAAAGAAAATACATTCCAAAATTCTAAACAATATTCAGTCAGCATGAATGAGGCCCTCTGCATCTCAATGACACTAGGGCCTATATGACACAATTATGCTACCTATTACAATTTGCAGAAGAAGTAGCAATTAAATATCTGTGCAGTTAGGACTACTACATCACTACTGTGATGCAGACAGGATATGTTGAATTTACCTTAATCTCTTGAAAGCAGAATACACTCCATGCCAAAGACACTAGAGCAGGTCCCTGTGAAAACATATTCCTAAACTTGTCATTATATGGTATAATCAAAAAATATGTTTAAAACTGCATTTCCTTCAGCTTCGCAAAAGCACACCTAAACATAATGGGATTCTGCAAAACCATTTTTTCAGGATTTTTAAAAACCTGGTAGGCTACTTAATCCAAGAGCCTCTGTCGCAATTTCCTTCATGTAGCCTACTGTTACTACAACAAAATAACATATACACTTCACAGTTCTGATTGCATTCATATGAATGCATTGGCATTTCAAAACTGAATTCCAAAATTAAAACAACCCATGTCTACAGTGTTTTAGCTCCATATCAGATCAAAAATGTTTGTCATGTGATATTACATATATATTAATATTAATGGTCCATACACAAATGCTAGCTAAAACTTTACAAAAAAGAAACAATATTTGAACATAATAACATGTGTTGTTTGGGCCCATGCTCATTAACTAAATGGAAAACTGTTCTGTGGTAACGCAAATCATGACTAATATAATAATATTTATATAACAGGTATCATGACTAATATAATATAATTGTATAATTACAAAGAAAGGTGTTTGAGAAAGGCACTACATAAAAAGACAATATTATGGAAGACTGAAAGTTACGGATGAGAGCCCAGAATGTTATAGAATTCAAATAAATGTGAAATTTACTGTGGATGGAACTGTGTACAATAGCCTACACATGAGGCATACATACAAACAATATATGTATATCTTTATGAGATAATAATATGCAAGATATTCATCAGCACAGTACCTTTTTGTTATGTTATAAGCATTCTTTTATATGGGATATAGTTCAGCATGTATTCTACTGTTATACTCACAGCTGTACCAATAGGATAGGTTATAACACTTCCAACATAATAACAGGACAAAAACCAGGAAATTTGGCTGCCAAACTGCAAGGATCCTGCAACAAAAGCTGTAGGGGAAAACAGAAAGCAACACACTCAAATCCACAGTATGGTGAGTAGACATATTTTATTGACATTTCATTAGACCTACAATACTTGCAGCATAGGTTAACTGTATTCTCACAGTTAGATACCATTATCTCAGCTAGTTTATCCTTAAATCAGGCTGGCATGAATTCTGCACTGAAAATGTATATGGAGCAATTTTTCTTATATATTTACCAGGTAGGACACATTTTGAAGGAAGATGAGGTCTGTTCTTCATGATCGCACAGTACACAAAAAATGCAAGAGTTGTTGTGGCACAAATGCCAGTCATAAATGGAAAAATATAATCCAAATCTGTAGGGATTCAACAGGATTAGGCAGAATTGAGGTATGGCCAGCAAATGTCTTCATAGAAAGTTTAGTTGATTAGTTTCTGAGACATACGATAGAGGGAGGAAAGTTAATGTAGTATGAAGCTAATAGCTGTTTTTGCACAGCTTGATTCAACACATACCATATTGGCTGGCTCCCCTGAAATATGTGTTGTTTCTTGCTGCGCTGTTTTTCACATAAATGATTGGTGTGTAATAGCAGCCATAGAGCACTCCAGCAAATGTAGCCAGAGAGCAGCCTCTGCAGGAAGGAATGGAATATATATCAAACATTTGTTTAAAATATATTGACTATTGATCTTGATGATAATGTCTATGAACACTGATCTTAAAAATGTGTAGGCAGAGAGGATAATCTTTTGCAGTCAAGCTCACATGATCTTTCTCTGAAGGGGACTAAGTTTGTCCTCCCATGCCTTCTCTGTGCAATCAGCCAGAATGCACTCATCTACCAGACTGTCCAGCTAGTTGGTGAGAATCATAAGAAGCAACAGTCATATTAGAGTGTTGATATTCCAGAAAAATATGTTTCTGGTGCTGATTTCTATAGTTCTTACCTTGTTGTCATGACTCTTGTCAGTGTCATTCTCAAAGAGGGGCTCTACATCATCAGCTTGCTCATCCTCCGTCCTCTCCTCCATTTTCATAAAGAACAGAATCAGAACACTCAGAGGAGAAAAAAACAGACACATTACTTCAAACACATAACTATTGCCAAGTTCTAACCTAAATGTTTTGATTGACAAGTGAACACACATGCACATGCTCTTGCATTAATGCACGTCAGTGCCACTCTAATATGATCCTGCTGAAATCAGTTACATACCCTCTCCTCCTCTACTATTCTCTGGAAGGGTAGCCAGTTAAAAAAAAAGTGTGAATTTCTCTTTTGACACAAACACCAATTTATTCATGAAGACGAATGTGTTGTTTGGAAGGTCTGACATTCAACAAGGGTAATTTCTTACCTTACTGCTGCCAGAGCAGTCCCAGTATAATTCAAAACAGGACTTGCAACATCCTGTGGATCAAGTCCAAACCAACCGAATCTGAGTGGAATAAACAGTGCATACATCACAGTCTATAAGTTACTCACTTCTAATAAAGAGTAAGTGGCCATAAACAACCATCCTGTCCCCTTGGACAATCTTGCTATTTCACTAAAAAGCCATTTAGATTGCTACCATGGCACAGTCAAGACATTTATGAGGTCATGGTCACAGTGGATAGTCTTGTAAAGTGTAGGTTACCTGCTACTGGCCCAGCCCATGAGGAGACAAAATGTTGACCAGATCAGAGATCCAAGTCCTAGGCCAATGGTCCTTATAATTGGTATAGTGGTAAGGTTGGCTTTATAACACAAAGAAGCAATTATTAACATTATTGAACTAGTAAAACTGTAATATTACACAATATAACAGACACAAGCAAGCACGGGCACACACGCATGCACGCATGCATGTGCACACACACACACACACACACACACACACACACACACACACAAACGCCATCTGGGTATCCCAATTTCCTCTCAGCTCACCTATGCCAAAGAGACATCCAGCCACTATGCTGAGAATCCACGTTTGAGTGCTGCTCTCAATAAAGTGCACAGGCAGAGACTCAAGCCACATGGTTGCGCAGAAAACCCACTGGAAGAACAGGCCTACCGCATCCAAGGAGATAAGGAATACGTCAGTTGGCAGCAAGGTGTAGCATTTAATAATAACTATAGCTGCAGAGCTATGACGGTTGTAGACTGCAACAGCCTATGTCCCCACCATCTCCTGTGTCTGTGTGTTTGATGGGAACAAGTGAACTCCCAAAGCCAATGATGGACAGGCCTAGAGCTATGAAGCCTTTGGTGTACTGCTGTGTGCTGTTTGGTGACACCTGTGATGAGTTGGAGTCAGTGTCCAGGGAACCCTCAAATGCAAGAAGACCCTCCAGCCTCCTGTCTGCTCACAGAAAACACACAATATAGAACATAGAACAGCACATGATAAAGGACAGCATAACACTTTGCCTGACACATATCTGGTTCCGCGCTGGTGGAATGAACTCCCAAATACTGATACCCTCTCCACCTTCAAGAAACTCGTGACGACCCAGCTCTTCCAAGAATATCTCCTGGCGTAAACTTTGAGAATGCACTTAACAATTTAGTTTCTCTGCACTATTGCACTTTCAACTTGAAATGGTGCAGTTTCTATGTTAGCAATATGCACCCCTTGTTTGCTTCTTTCATTGTGTTGTAGCTTGAATGTTATCCTCTTTTGTAAGTCGCTTTGGATAAAAGCGTCTGCTAAATGCCTAAATGTAAATGTAAATGTAAACATATGCTCTGGAATGCGTGATGACAGCTTTAAGTTCGCATGAACTATATGAGTAAGCTTTTTGCCTGGTATGTTGTAAGGACAAGTCACAAGGGCCTGGTCAAATAAAGAGTGCAGAAGAGAGAAGTGGAGTTATTGTCCACTTCATGAGATCCTGAGCTGTAAAGCCATAATCCTTTTGTTTAGAAGGCCTACTAAAATGTCACATGAAAGATGACAGGGACATTCAGAGCAGCATTTCCACTGGTTAAACATTGATCACTCTGGTTGCACCGTACTTAGTGTCTGTAATGAACTCACTGTTCATTCAATATCCTTTTGTCAGTCAATCAATAGTGAGGATAGAGGATGAGATTCACACCAGCAAGACCACATTTCACAAATAATATGTATAAAAGAGTATAAAAAACAATGGTTGGCTTAGCCTTGCCTCATTAAGAAATCTGATATTTCCTCCAGCTATGAACCATCTCACTCCATTACTAATCATCTACCTATCTGAACTGAACACACCTGACCAAACACATGCAAATGAAAACATGAACACAGGGATATTTGTAAAGATAAACATTAGGATAAACTGCTATACTCACGAGAGTTTAGGCTGGTGTCATAGACCTGAGCAGCAACCATCTGCATTAGGAGAGCCCAAGCGCAGGCTTGGACGAGGGAACCCTGGACCGCCATCTCTGAACGTCACACACCACTGCTCTGTCACCACACTGACTTGTGGGTATGCGCAGACATGCACATGCACAAATACATCTCCTCAGCAGAAATAAGATACAACACTGCACCTTACCCTTCCCCAGAGGAAACACAATGCAAGACAAAGATTACATAAAGAGTTTTAATAGGTTACATGTCTCCTGAGACAGCAGTTTTTTTTTCTTTAACAAATGCAGAACTTACGGTAATACATTCTATGAACCCAGTTTTCATAAAAATAATTATAAATGCATTCAAAAAGGGTTATGTTGCATTCAGGATTGTCTGTAATGGTGCCTTGTTGATTTTCATGAGTAAGCATGTGTTCATTTCACTTTACTTAGAATACTTCAAACTCTTCATTATTTGGCAGGAGGAATTTCACATTTAACAAATTGAAGCTTTATAATGTTTTGTGATACTTTAAGTAAGAGCTTATATGATAACATTATAATGTCTTATGAGTACAGTCATGAGAATGTATAAACAGTTATGAATACTAATGTCATTAGTTATGAGGCTTTATGAATGGATTGTAACCCTTTATGGGTATGTTTATAATTCTTTATACTGGGATACTGGGTTCATAGAAAATGTTACCAAACTTACAACCCATTACAACATAGAATTTTCCAGTATTGCCATCAAATGTAATGTCCATATTTAAATACAACCGATTTGAATAATTAAAACTTAAAGAGGTAAACATGTGCAGCAGCAACAACTACAGTAACATCAGTGATATAATGAATCTAAAGTAATGGCACAAGTAAACATTTTTTTTTGATTGTTAAGATAGAGCACACAAATGTAATATATAATAACAGAGGAATTAAAACAGATTGATTGATGAGAAATAGTTTTGGATTATGTCATTACATTACAAGACATCTGACACTATATTAAACTAATAAACATCTATAAACATAAATTAATGCAGTATAAAACAAATACATCTCAATATAAAATAATAAGTGGTTTCCCATACATACTTCTCTTTGTCTGTCTCATTTACCAGACAATCACATACATAAGTATTTTTAGGAAGTAGCTCACAAATTGAAGTCATGTCCTCATGTGACAGACAGAAAAAAAACCTCAATAACCTTTCTTGGCACATGTGCTGTCTGTCTTTTGTTACTCCAGGATTTTTAGTAATCTTACACTGCATTATCTAGCAAAAGCATTTTCAAGAACAAGAATATCTCATACTGACCATTTGCATTTTGTATGTAATAGGAAGTAACATTTCACTTCATGCTAGCTACAATGCACTGCTGCATATGAAAACAGAAATGTCAAAAAAGTTTCCAGACAAAAGTTACAATAATGTAACACACATGGTCAATGTGTCAGTATTGTCAAAATAATGTAAAAGTAAAAGTACTGTCAGATTTCTGTCTTAATTTGCAGAAGACTGCACAGACACATCTGGCTCAAAACTAATATTGACTTCCCCTTCCCCTTGTCCAGTGTTGGCACTTGGGTGGCTCTGTTGGGTCTGGTCAGGTAGAACTGTCCCATCTGATTTACATGTGGCCATCCGCTTGTATATCTGATAAACTGATGCAAAAAACAGTGAGCTTCATTCACCAATATGTTTAAAAGAATTTTCTTAAATTTGTTATTAGGGTCCAATTAAAATATTTAGGTCCTGCAATAATTTGTAGAACTGTAGAATTGATGAAAATGCAAAAATGAAGAATTATTTCTTCTTATTTCTATAAAAAAAGAATTATTTTGAACACACAAGTCTCAAGGGTTCAAGTGCTCTTGAGTGTGTTTAAGTTTTGTTTTTGCCCTGAACACACACCAGATAAGAAAACATTTGTGAATACAGACATTCTCAACAAACTCCTCATGTGGGGGTTAAAAACAAATTTCTACTTAAGAACAATTTGTGGTAAACAACCTGCTAGTCACTGCTGCTCCAAAATATAACTGGAAACGGAATTTAAAATTTGAAATTACAGGAATGAGCAATGTCATCAGAATCAGAATTCAGATCAGAATTTTACATGCAATCCTGCATCACTCTTCTCAACCAACTATTGAACAATACAACTGCAGACAAGCTGAAGTCTATATAGACAGGTTATATAATCTGCTTCATGTACAGGTTGTGTGGTTAGGTTGTGGTACCTGTGATTAGAAGTAGGCCAAATGTAAGCTGAAAGGAGCCGTAGATGAGAGGGAATGTAAACATCTGCACTAACTCCTGTGGACTGAAAGAGACTTGGAGCACTGTGGTGCAGATCTGAACATTCTGCGCGCCAGTCTCCAGGGCGATAGTCCGGCACCTGTCACCACAGCAGCAGATCACCAAATACTTTCATTACAAGGGCCTTGGGAATGCATCTCATAATGACATGTGGGTCGGAGGAAAAATGTCACTGTCAGGTGAATAATCAACCCAACTCCCCCATGTACTTACGCAGCTGCTGGACTACAGTGCTGATAAGATTTTACGCATTAAACTTAGGCAGTAGTTATCTGAAGTTGTGCACAGAGGGAGAGAAACAAGGCCATCCTCCTTCCCTAGCAAGGGGGAAGGTCAGTAACTCACCTTGACCATGGCTGTCGCATTAGAACAGACATGATGAAGCCAGCAGTGTAGCCAGTCATGGGAAATATAACCCCAATGATTACCATAGCTGCATCTGTGTTCCAAGAGCCACGGTACAGCAGACTACTTGCAACACCCACTATCAGCAGCAAAACCCAGCCTATTACTGAGCCCACCTGGTCAAAAACAACAGACAGAAATGAATGTACATCTCCTACAAGTTTAGTTTATGCAAGGCATTATTGTGAATGTTTTTGCTAGCAGATTTGACATCTAACCACAATAAGATATGAACTGAGGATTACCTTCAAAATGACCTTTGCTGCTTTTGGCCACTTGTAGTTGACAAAGATTCCACAAGCCACAGGGACAATGAGACTAATTAGAGTAATACCTGAGAAAACACAGCCTATCAGGTTGCCTCAAACTAAATAAAAATTCAGTGGCCATATGGTTCTATATCCAATTTGCTCTAAACTGTATTTGCAATACAATTCCATATGAACTCATGGCCAGACATGTGGCTGTGAAGAATTGATCAGTACTGACCTATTTTGTTGTAAGGAATCCTGATGCTGCTGGTCTCAACCCAGGAGCGAGAGTACACAAGGAGACACAGGGGCATCATCCCCATTGCCAGCACAGTGGAGATGCTTGTCATGGTGATACTTCACAAGGACAGAAAGACTAAACTTGTGTTTCAAATTCAAATACCTTACAAATAGCCTATTCAATTAATACTAGGGAAACTAATTAAATAATTGATTGAATAAATGAAATTTAGTATTGAGGATTGTTCTATAGTTAGTTATCAATGACCACTTGGCATTGCCAAACTTATTCAATCCATCAGCTCCAGTGAGTGACTTAATGCTGTTATCTTAAATGGCCTTCCAACTTTGTCTAGGTTCAACACAGAATGCAGCAGTTCATTTGCAAAGAATAATATTAATCCCAACCTATCCTATCTTCTACAACTTTCTGTTCCTCCATTAAGCACATGAGAAAATAAGCATGTGTTCACATGTGGACACAAACCTGAGGTCCATGTCTCCATCGATCCAGTAGGTGATTATGTTTGAGACGACTCCCCCTGGGCAACAGCCCATGATAAGAATGGCTACAGCTTGCACTGGTCTTACAGCAAAGGCCAGGGCCAGCAGGTATGCAGTGAGCGGCATGATGACAAACTGGCATAAAAACCCAACCAAGATTCCCCATGGTCGGCGGACATGGGCCAACAGCTTACCAATCTCCACGGTGCAGCCGAGAGCAAATACTACCAGCGCCAATAGGGTGGTGAGGACTATGTTCAGGGCCTGGTGTAGGGTCGTGCCAAGGTCTTCAAGAGTTGTATTAGACTCATTGCCCTCTCCTATGATGCTGCTATTTAACATGATATGCACAGAGGAAGAACTGAGAGAGTGAAAGAGTCCTACACTGCTACAATGTTTTGTACTGTCTTAAACCCTCCCACCCAACACCCAATCTTGTTCAATCCCCTCCCCTTACCTCTCTCAGTCAAAAGTTTCTTAAATCAAGATAAGCAGATTGTACTGCATATTTGAAGCAGGCCTCAATCCATTCAACAACAAGTGTTAACTCATTCCTGGCTTTTACAAAATACAGGGAAACCTTGAAGAGGGCCTCACAAACCTAGGTCTCCAATGGTACCTGTCTATTTGTAGTACAATGCAATAGCCAGCAGCACCACAGCCTCCTAACGTTATGTGTTTTTGTTCTGAAGAAACTCTGATAAAGATATATTATTCAACCACTAGGCTACTCCTTATAATATAAAGAAAATACTGAGATGGTACAAAAACGTTTCTACCATTGGGCCTATCTTTTCAAGGTGGATCGTAAATACATTTCTAAAACATGACTAGCCCAACACTTGCTCTCAATCAGATATACCCCTCCCATGAGATTTTATTGTCTGCCAATGTGCAGTTCTCCGTGAGAAATGTAGCCTCTTGAACCTGGATGATTAATCGTATGATGATAGTCCATGGGGACTCATACAAGTTATTACATTAGCCGAATACAAAACGAAAGGATGAGTAATTTTAAAATTAGGCCTATTCTTTCCCTCAAGCTTTCACTTTAGTTCAACTTGGCTGCCAGCTGTTATTCATTATGTGGCATTCGTTTTAACAGTTTTATTGAGAGAATCATATCAGTTTGAAGACCACCATACCCCTCCACTTCAGTTTTTGGTGACGCCATGGTGTTTAGGAATGCGAGAGAAGCCCAGAGCATCAGCTAGATTCCGGATGGGGAAACTCAGTTCAGGTACCTGTGGGATACCGTCATTGCAAATTCCTTCGCTGCTTCCCTCTTTTCTGAAAATGTTGTCATCGTGACGTACGGACATTTAAAAACAAACATTTCCAGCCTTTGATTTTCCTGTTTAAAGTGGTCATGAAGCCAGTTTTATAGCAAATTTTCGTTGGCCTACTGTGGTAAAATCCTGAGCAATAACATAATATTAGACTGCTTAAGTAAAGGTTGTCGTCTAACCTTAGTATTGCTTTTGAGTATTTAGTCTGGACGTGGCGTAGCGTTCCGATGTCAAACAAGGTCAACTCTTGCGCGAAAGGCAGAGTACAATGAACTATCGATTTGTTCAGGAACAAGCCAGAGAATTGTACAACATCGTAAAGCTTCCTCCTGAAGAATATGATGAGACAAGATATGAAGTTTCTTTATGGTAGTAACTTAATCAAGCAACCCGTTTCTGTAACTTACTTGTAAGTGCTTGGATTAAATGAGTGGTCATATTTGTATCGTCGCCATATAAAAGGGGCATCCGTTGCATACCTGTATGTTTCCTGTAAAATATTTGTATGGTCATATTGAAAAACTCACATCTTTCCTAAAATAGCCAACTATAAATAGACGTTGATAAATAAATTTTGTGGCGGACAGGTAAAAGTACAGCAAGAATGTTTTGTGTGTGATGAACAAAACATACCGTACCTTTTCATGTTTAAGCGACATTTGGTCAAGTGAATGTAGTGCAATAAAATGTGCAGCAAGTGCTCTTGGCCACCCGTGTTGGCGATGTTGGTCTACGTCACATTGACAGTAGTTCTAGAAATTATTACGCTAAAGCAGCCATTTAGGATACACTGCTTCCAAAATACTTGACACTCAATTATGCTTGATTTTGCACTACCATTAAATACCATGTGAGAAACGCTGTCTTTTATGGTGATATGTAGGCTGAGCTGGTTAAAATTGTTTTAATGGTTGTGTGAACTGTACAGATAAGCATCAAACAAACTGTAAGCTTTATGCAGTTAACAGAGAGACAGTCCTCTTAAACAGATGTACTGTTCCTGAGGACAGGCCACTCAACACCATGCACCAAAGGCATGATGTGCTCCCAGCTACTTGTGCTTTCTTTTCTTCAGCAATGAATCCCGAAGAGCAATCTGTGAAGAGGGAAAAAACAACAATCATTGGTTTACAATGGAATACAACTTAGGTACAATATGTAATCTTTTATGCATTACAGTCAATTTAAAAGTACAGATGGAATTGGCATGGAGGATTTCTCACTTGTTTGTCTCTGAAGGAGCGTTTGCCCTTGGTTCGGACGTTCTGACTGTGCCTCATCATCATAAAATTCTTGTTTCTCTTCTTCTCCTTGTTGCTAGTGCTGGCATATGGATTCAGCTTGCTTCTCTTTTTAATGAACTCTTTTCGGTCTGTTCGCCCAGCCTGGAGGAAAGACGCCAAACATTCTGAATGATTATGGACAGTATGCTATGTCTGACTTTTTCAATTCATGACATAAGCCTGTGGATCCTTATATATAATGTAACACACTCACCATAGCTGTGGCTAGGCGTGTTTCCTTGTCCGATTTGGGTTTCTTATGCAGCCGTTCAATGGCTCTTAATGAGAGCAACTCTCCACTGTGAGATGAAGACAGACAGACAGAGAGGTCCTACATCTGGATTCTGATAGCCTTTATATATGAACACAGATTTTCCTACCATGTTCTGAACTTAAGTTTCAAATGAAAGAAAATCAAGAAAGATAGCAAATAAAGACACAAATGACACAGATCAGACAGTCAACAAACACATAAAAGATGCACCAACTAAAATTGACACAAAGGTCATCTTACCTATCCTCTTCTTCATCAATCTCCACATTCTTCCTCTTCTGGCCTTTGGCATGGGAAGCGTTGAGATCCTTGGCCATTTGGGCCAGGCGGATCTTTTTGAAATCGTCCTGCGTGAGCAGGCGGCTGGTGCTGACTGCAGCAGCCTTGGCTTTTCTTTCCTCCACTGGAATGTTCTGGAGCTTTTCCGCCTAATATGACACCAATGTTGCCATGAGCAAAGACATACACAAATTGTCCAAATTGACCTATGTATAACCTTATATCATGATCTTACCATGTCAGCTTGTTCTTCATCTGATGAGTGATGGACGTCCACCCATTCTCCGTCATCATCCTCCTCTTCCTCACTAACACTGGCACTCTCCCATCCTTTAGCAGATGAAGAACTCTTTAGATGTTTACACAAGGTGACTACACAGCACATTTCTCACCAGACAGCTTCATACATTTTGACCAGTAAAATCACATTCTTACCATCCTCCTCCCCGTCCTCCTCCTCCTTGTCCACTTCCAGAATCTCTGCACCAGGGATATAGTCCTTTGCTCCCAGTTCACCATAATTCTGTATCTGTGCCTCAGTGGACGATTCTGTGGGTTTTCCCTAAGAAGAAAGAAATGAGCCCTCTAGGTGCATGTAAACAAAACAGATGCAGAGTGTACAATGGCCTGTGTAGTTCAAGCCCATTATATGGTACAAGAGCTGCCTGTGAAAGGATCCAGGCACAAACCCAGTCTCAGTTGAAAGCAGCATCTTGTTGCCTAGAGGCTGGTGTATGTTTTCATGTTCCAAGACTCACCCGATCTTTCCTGTGAAGCATACTTGGATTCAGATTTCTGAAGAGTTGAATCAAGCCCCTGGCTGACATCACCACATCTGGAGGGGGGTTAGTAAATCACATGGACCTTTAACTGACATTGCATTATCTAAGTGAGCAGAGAGTAATCAGTAGGTATATTTATCTATGCTTGCATACTCTTGTCTTTGTGTGATTTATACAGAGTCAGATCCTGGAGCAGGTCCTCATTCATGGCCAGAGGACAGCGGGCCACCACCTCCCTGATGGCGTTAATACTATCAAAAAACACACATTGCCTCATGTCAGTATTCTTGGACAAAAACACGTGCTGTACAGATATAGTGCTTTAAACAATGGAATAGCTAGCATGTGCTACTCAACCATACAGTGCATTCAATCCAACAAATCTTTACCAGACCCAACCAGTCTTTCAACTGCATTCTTCAGTGAGTCAGTACATACTGATTATGGTCATGACTTAAAAGACATACATACAAAAATGATTGGAAAAGGAAAAGAAAAGCAGTAACAATTATTCACCCCACTGTCATGACTTCTCCTGAATTTCGGTCAGTAACAAAGTTGTTGGCAATGGTCATTATCACTGACTCTATGATCTGAAGGCAAAAGAAGACAACTGAGTTAGTTGAGATATTTCATTCATCAAGTGTTCTTTGAATGAAGTCCAACACACAAAATCTATTTTGTGTTCTAAAGCTGATTATGGCACTGAAAGCGTGCTGCAATTTATGGCTCTAAATAAAGTACTCTCTCACCTCAGGAGGCACCAGTTGGTGGGATGACTGGGCTGCACACAACAAGATCTTTGTCACCTCTACGGAAAGAATGGTGAGAAACAAGTTGTGTTTAGGGAAAGGAAGAGACGAAAAGAAAATCTATTCAGGGAGATAAACTGAAGTAATGATAGTTCTAGGTACAAAAGGTGGATGTCAGTGAGCTCAAGTGAAGTAAATACTCCAACCTCTCTGATGTGGCTGTAGAAAGCGCTGGAGAAATGGATAGAAGTTGAGGAGGAGAAGCTGTGGGCAGAGAGAAGACCTGTTGAACTGCTGGGTGATCCTATCCAGTTACAGGTTCCTTTAGTCAGGTTTAGCTGACATGCAGAAGCATTCAGATCACTACCACCACACTGCTTGCAAGAAGGAGTTTCTTCTCTTGTTCTATTGCTTGAATAATTGAACACTAAGGACATGGACATCCACTGCTAGCGCATGATTCAAGCAGAGTCCAAATGTCTTTACCTCATGAATTCCGGCTAATCTGGATATTAGTTCCATCATCATGATTTTGACCTCAAAACGCTCCTTGGAGTCCTCAAGCTGTCTGAAAAGTTTCTCAGCAAAATCTTTTAAGAGGAAAAATAAAAGAATTCTAAGTATCGGTAATACTTCTCTACAAAGGAAATTATTTCCAAAATGATTGAAAATGGTAACAATATCCATATAAATAAACCACTGTTGGATTCAATGTGGCAGGAGCTTTGTTACCTTGAGGGTCATGAATGAGGTGGATAGCAGAGAAATTGAAGACCTCTGCTTGTTTTTTCTTTTTATGTTTCTGTTAAATGAACAAATGAGAAACGTGTTTAAGATAAAATACAGATGACATTTGTTGTTGACTCAGATGTACAGCATACATTAAAAAGGTGTGATTAAATCACACACAATTCCAGTGCTCATAAACAAAGAACATCGCTCCTCTATTTACCTTAAGGACTTTCATGGCCTTCTCCATTTTCTTCTTGTTTTTTGAGGTTTTCTTTCCTGTGTTGTACCGAATCATAAGGTCTCTTGCTGTTGGGCCCTCATTCTAAATACAAGGATAAAAGCTCTGACAAGTCTGTGCAATGCAACACTCTCAAGCAATGGAGATTTCGCATTCGATCTATTGTACTGTACCTCTGATTCAGAATCACTGTCCTTTTTTTCATCTTCATCCTTACCCAAAAAGAACTTTAGTCCAGCAACCAAGATCTATGGGATCAAATAAGAATCAAACAATAATCAAAATCAAGAAATTATATTACAAAGACATACAATTAATAAAAAGTTAAAATAATATTGGTGATAACATGTCATTGTCTACCTTTGTGACTTTGGAGAAACATGCTGTTGTTATTACATTAACAGTTTTGGCATCATTCCTGAAACAAATCCACATCGAATACATGAAGTAAATGTTTCAACAGACCATTTTAACTGAACAATGGATGAGGACCACAGTACTACCAAACCTACCAAATATTTCTTTTGTAGAGCTCAACCATCACATCTAAAGATATTTTTGCAGCAATGGGGTTACTATCTCTCAGCATAGTATACATGAAGTTCTGCAGAGTCTGAGACAGACACACAAACAATTTAGCACAAAAATAAAAGTTAATAGTGATTAACTCAAAAGTTAACAATGATCATCCCACTTACTGTGTTCAGTTTGTTATTCTTGTGTTTGGCATTTATGTTTTTGATGTCGGTCACAATGTGTGTGTACAACATCTGAGGAAACAAAAAGTCTTCAGCAGGTACAAATAAATCACACAAATACCTTCCTTAGCAGAAAATATGACTTTGAAAAATATAACTTTCTTATTAAAAGATTATATGGCATTATTGCAAAGTAATGAGTGGTGCTGAACAAAGAAAAACAAGGAATGTGATGGATATAGAGGCACCATTCTTTAACGCTATTCCCAAGTCAAAATGACGCAATTATCACAAACATCCTGGTATTCCATACCTTTCTGAGAAATTTATCATGACAGCGTAACAGTTCAAAGAACAGCTCCAGAAGACTTGTGGGATTTATCAGGTCTTTATTCCTGAGTAAGATCAATGCCTTGCAGAATGTCTGAGATACAAATCCCAAAGAAAATGATATGGTAAGAGCATATGCCAATGTCAAGGTATGGCCTTCACTGCAGAAAAATCCAGCTAAAAAAGTGCTTTCACAAGCTTGATTTTTGCCATCTTAATTGTTTTATGAGTTTTGATGATTTAGCTAGTTTAACCACTGTAGAACTGGCATTCTAATATATATACCAGCCATTACCAGCTTCCATGACAATTTAACAGGCTAGACAGGTGCAACCATCATAAGCTGGACCAGGAAGACTGACATCTTACAGACAATTTAAGGTGTGTTTTGACTACTTAAGGTGTTTTGTCTTCAATTATTTGTAATGATTTGGCTCGTTTTATAATCTTAAATCAGATACCAGCACAAGCTGGTTTTTAGCTGGATTTTCTGCAAGATTGTTATTTCATTGCAAACTGTACACGTCTGAATTTCACATATAGGACATTACACTGCCAGTACATGAAAGTGACTTCCAAGCATCTAAGCTGCTCATACCAATCGCAGACCAGTTTCCAAGACTGTATGATGAGCCAAGAGAAGCTCTGCCAACTCCTGAGGGAAATTAGCCATGTGTTCCTGATAGCAGTGTCCAACCTGAGGAAATAAAGGTCTGTCTTAACATTTCTGGTATAAGACCTAAGGCTATTTTGGTCAGAAAAGCTAATCGCTAAACAAAGGCTTCAGAGAAAAGTTAGTGTTGAAATATGTCTTAACCTGAGCGAGAAACATGACCAGTTCCTCTAACTCCTTGTTGGGTTTATCTGGCTGATGTTTGAAGATTTGGACATTTGACTGGTAGTGTCGATACTGCTGCAAGAACTAAACAGACAGCGGTGACAATTACTGACGTTAAGACAGTTAACGACAGGCATAAAAGTTTAATCCACTGTTTACACTTCAAACGATGTTTACAAGCTATAGCAAGCTATTGGCTAACGCTAGTCTTAGAGCACCAAACGATACTTACCTCTTCTGTGTATGACTGTGGATCTCTTTTTATGAGATTCTGCAGTTGCGGCAGATTTGTTGGCAATTTATTATTATGTCTGCCAGACATGATTTTGAACAATTTATTGTCGATTAAAATTAAAACGATTTATTCTCTGTTGATGTTGAAATCCAGTTTGTGTACCAGCGTGGCTTCTCAGTAAGCCGCCATGTTGATTTCGGTCTTTCTACGGCAAGTGTGACAAGACATTTAAATGACGATATCCGCGTTTTAAAACGGTTTTTCTACATTTTTGTTGATGTGTAAACAAAAAACTTCACATGTATGTCTGCAGTAGCTATTAGCAGTGATCATGCAATTCTTTAAGAAATTAAAATGCATTATTATTATTTTGTTTATTGTTTCAAGCAAACTTTCAGAATAAATCATGGCTTCAAACTGTTGAATAGCCTAGCCTAAATGCAGGCCTATCAATGTAAAGTTTGACCTGAATGCACATTTAACCTGTAGACAGCTAAATGGAGATACGTTTAACTTATACTTAAATATTGAAATTAATAATTTGTGTAGACAAACATGTAGTATTGCCTTTTCACCAGTAGAGAGGGGCCTCACTGCATATTTGGTTGTGCAACCGTAAATGTGGCCAATCTAAAATTAGGCCAAAGTAATTTAATATTGATATCGTCCAGTCAAATCAATTGTGTTTGTTAACTCTGAAATAAAATAATTTATTATCTGTGGCAGCTCTGGTGATTGTTAACTCTAATTGAATGAGAGGTTGTGTGCCTTTCCTGATCATGAATCAGTGTTCTTCATACTGGCAAGGCACACAATCCAATGGGCAACACATTTTTGCCTTTTTTTCTCCCTCATTTTTCTCATTCAGCATGTTTCCTAGTAACATCTGATTTCTGCTAAACCTAGGAATCAACGCCAGGGCTTGTGTTTATGATTGTGTGTTGACCCAACTCAGAACAGCCTGGAAGCCCACATGAAACATCACATTAGGTCATAATTTTTACACACAGCTCTGTCCGGTGTAGCAGGGGAGGAAGTGTGGTTGCTGGTAAAGACGCTGACTCACTGGAAGCAATTTTGAAATGTTTACCACTTTCACACCAAAAAAAAACAACCCAAAAAACAAATACTCCTATGGTGATGCTTTTGACTCAAGGAATTTATTGACTTACTTTATTGGCACTTGTAAAACTCTCTATCGGAAATTACTAAAATAAATCCATTAACACATTTTCGTTTTTGGTAGGAGTCATTGATTAAAAAATATTTTTTGTGAAATTCAGTTCACAAAGTGTACCAAAACAAAAATACATCAACCACTCACACTTCAAGAAAACATTCTGTTTATTATGATATATTACAGATACATGGTTTAAATAACTGTTGAGAATATTTTCTCAGAAAAGATTGACAATGTTTATTATGATGCAGCACAAAATTGCAGCTGAAAAAAAGCAAAATCAAATGAGAGGAAAAAAAGACAAAAAAAAGCACAAGCACTGCCTTCACATATCAAATGAGACACTAAAAGCTCTGGATACTTTAAGGTTTTAATGGTGCTTCTGTGGGCTGCCAATCATGACGGTGAAAGGACTGCGCTAAGGACATGGGTAATAAAGATGTCTTTTCATAATGCAGGTTAAAGAGTCTTCCCACTATGGCGCTGAGTGTGCTAAATATACGTCAAAAAATAGTGTCATGGGTTTGAGCAAATAAGGATCATTATCACCTTGTGTTGGAAGAGAGCTCTTAAGTGCATGGAATGATACAGATAGACATCATTCAGGATTCCAGCTAGCCACCAGCTACTGTGTGTTCACTGTACAGCCAGCTATGTGTACAGCAAGGAGCTGACAAGTCAATGCAAATTCATACAAATTCTGCAGATGTATATTAAAGAACATTTCACACATTCTGTCAATATTACACAAGATCGTTTACTTTTGTTTTACAGAATTGAGTTACTCTGAACACAAACAATTACACCTGGGAAACTGTACTGTGAGAAACAAGAGGAGCACACTCAGGACAGAGGTGCAGTGCTCCAGACAAGTACACACCACAAGTGAGGAGGGATGAGGGGTGGGTGGGCATATACTATATCCAAATACTAGTAAAAAATGAAACATGGCACAAAAAAATTGCAACTTAAAAGTAAATTTAGAACATTGTACAAATACAAAACAATTATTGTGTATTTCAACATGTAAAGAAAGGGTGGGTGGTGGGGTGGGGTGGTGAAAGGGGAACTTCAGTCAGTTCTGGAATACATGATCTTTTGCTTTCCACATGAAGAGAAAAGTCCTGATCTTACTTAAGGAGGAGGTTACAGGAGGGAAAAAGACTGGACCATACAGTATGCGTGGAGATGGGGGAGGGGGGTAAAGAGCCAGGCCTGAAGGATCTAAAGGCCATCCAAAGTTGTGTACTCCAGGGTGACTGGCAGGGGGAAAAAAGAGAATCCTTATCATACAGAATGATTTAAACATAATCTAACACAATCTATACTATGAACTGAGCATAGCCAGCATATAACATTGTCGTCTTCTCACAATGTTGGTAAAAACGGCTATGACATGTCCGTATCTAATTACAGGCCTGCTGCCAAACAAATGAAATGTGAAGGCCATATAAATCTAAGACGCAGACATTCCAAACCACTTCTGAGGATACAGGAAATATAAAAATAATGACCTGCTTCCTGTCCCTCTAACACGTCCGTTCCACCAAGAGTTTGTGTTTGTCACAGGCCCAACACTGATCTCAGAAGAGTTATGCTTTGCAACTGTGGTACAAGTATTTCTGAATCTGATCTAGTGGTACTACTGTACATTAATCAAACCTTACCTTTGGTGTTTTCCTTTTCTTTTTTTTCCTTCTTTTATCTGGAGCTTCTGTCCTCATAAATGGTGATTTCCACCTGATGACCGAGTTAAAGACTAATAATTCCATCCATACCCTACACCAGCAGCTTTATGGCTGCATGTATGTAACTGTTCTCTGCTCAGTGGAAACAGGTGGGGGGTTCTTCTCAGACCTGTTCTTAAGGATGCAAACACACATTTTATCACTGACTTGCTCAACAAGTGAAACTGGGCCTACCGGCATTACTTTGGACGTAGGTTACATACATAACCAATTTAGATCATCTCTGAAAATCATTGCTGTTTTGACATGCCCCTGCCCATTCATCACTGAGAGAAAAGACATGGCTTTGCCCCAAAAACTCATCTGTAAGCGTCTCTGACAGTGCGTATTCCATAATCAGTTTCACAGGACATTTGACTCCACTTCAAAGGGCTCTTCTATACTATTTTGGCCACTAGAAAACTTGATTTAGGGGATTAATGTATGGGTGGAATGCACTGGGATTTACAGATGAGGGGAAAAAAATCTTGATTGAGGGGGGACAACCTTTCATTTGCAGCAATTGGAATAATCTGGTTCTTCTTTTTATGTCTGCTACTAAATGCTGCGGCATCTCCCCCAACATGTCACAGGAAGGAGCAGTCAAGCTGTGGTGAGCACACCACTGCAGTAAAACAATGCACAGAAAATCTTTATTGGCTTGCTTTCCACGGTGGGTCAAGGAGCAACCAAATCTGTGTTCTGTGGTAAAACATGGGAGAATGCAATTACTTTACTGTTGAGGTATCTGAGGCTCGTATCACTCCACCATTCCCATACTGCCTTAAGGTTTTCAAATGCACATGCTCAGATTGCTGTCATGAACCACATATTTATACTTGACCTTTTAAACTTTTCCCTGCATCAAGCTCACGGACTGCCCGTTGTTGCCTGTATGAAGTCCATCAACCGAGTCAGGAGCTCAACATGTAGCAGCGACATGCTAAGCAAAACATTGCACCTACTGAACTTGTACTACGCTGGAATGCTGTTTTGTGACTCCATGAGCTCTGTCAGAAAAGGATACGACCCTGAGTCCTCTCTCAATGGGGTCAGTGAGGAGCAGTCCCAGTGGTGCATAGACCTTCTCATTCTGTTCTTGGATGTACTTGGCTATCTTCTTCAGCACCTGGAAAAACATACGAAGCAATAAGATTACATCATAACATATGGCTCTACATTTATTCATAGAGCATGGGAGAAAGTCGGCAACAAATTCTCTACAACAGTCTTGTTTGTACTAATAGAAGAAATTCAGATATCTCTTTATTACAATACACAGGGAAAAATGTCATTCTGTAAGCAGAAAACCTCAAATAATGTCACATTTACATATTAAAACATACAATTTCAGAAAAATTGGGGTCCAATGTTATTCTACTCATTCAAATGCCTAAAACTGCTTAAAACTCAAAATCCATCTGTTGGGCCTGTTTACTGTACCTATTCTACAGTTTGGTTGTACCATAAATAGGTGATCTGCTAAATTGGTGGCTTGACCTGTGAGTGCATTTATCACATGTGTCTTAACCACTTAGCAACCTGTAGCACAGTTAACCTGACTAAACTGAGGAGGATTACAATTTTTCTCCTCATGTTATGAGAACTGAAAAGACATGGACCAATTTAAGGCAAGCTCAGACTACCGACTTTACTCAGCAGACACTGATGAATAAGATGCACATCACCACAGTTAGGCAAAACTCTGCAAGTGTTTGCAAACATGAAAACTTCTTGGAATTATTTGTTTTATAGGAAAAGCTGAAAGGGTGATGGATGTCTCAAATATGTGAATTTTTGGAAATATTCAACTCAAAACACTGTGCCAAATAACACTCAAATTTGTCATCACACATATAGTAGACCATTTTAGTGCTGGACATTTACACCATCTTTTACCATGTAGATTTCGGCACTAGTGTTAGAGGCACTATAAGTTTCCTCACCTTCTCATAATGGGTCTCCATGCAGAGAAAAATAGTGTAGGCTGTGAGGCAGGCCAAACACCCTTCTAGGTAGGACTTGCCACCCAACTTCTCAGCCTCAGCATAAAGGTTATTCAGCGTCTGGATAGTTTCCTCAAATTGTTGCTTATCAATCTAGGAGAGCAGCACATTCACAGCAGAGGTTTATAACACATTTACATCACTGACAGGCAAAACTGTTTTGAGAGACAATGGCTGTCAAGCTCACACTCAAAAATTCTGAATACATGTGTTGTGCATAAGACATACCCTGGTCTCGAGCTCTGATGGAAACTTGGTCTGGAACTTGCATATGGTACCTGAAGTGTAATCTCTCTGTATAAACACCTTGGAAGATATAGCTGCTTGCTGCCGCAGATCCTGCAAGCTGTGCGTCTGAACAGAGGAAGCAATACATTGCAGACACAATAAAGCGTTAGCTCGCTGTGGCCCACATGTAGCAGTACTGTTTTTTAAAAACATAGTTAAGCCATCAATATTTCGACAAAAATATTTAGCCACAACAGTGTAGTTGAGAACTTAGGTTCACAGTTACATGTACATATATATAGACACATGCACGCACGCCGTACACAAATAGTAAACCGGTTTAATGATAAAAGTTTCTGTAACACGGCCACTAAACTTATCATAGTTCAGCAACACATCTCGTCATAACACACTTTAATATCAGACGACTGGCAGGTCAAACTAATCTACTGTCCGTTAAGGGTTGTCGTTATTCATTTTTATCGGCATCAAATATTACTTGGTTACGTTCGCTGACAAGCAGGAAGGGCTGGATTGTTTATCATTCACAGCTAGCTACTCACAAACAATACAGCAGCTACCTAGCCAGATGTAACATTAGCTTTCATTTAACCAGTATATATTATGGAAATACACCCACACTGTCGCCTGTATTTTACGCATTAATCTCTACTGTCAAAAAAGTATTATTTCATGACCCAATATGGTCGGATCAATTAATAAAAGCCAACTGTACTAAAGTTAGCTTACCAACACTGGCAAATCTGCTAACGTTAGCGGAACACCAGTTGGCCATCTAGCGTCAACGTTAGCGTCATTAACAGTGCGGACGCAGACGTCAAAAATAACTCACTGTAAACGACATTTTTAACAACACAGAGAATAATCGTTGCTTGAAAATATACGGATTTAACTAGGTGCGTTAAACAGAGCCATATATGTACAATTTCAAGTCTTACCTCCGCCATGGTAGACGTCTTCCTCCTCCTGTTGTTTGCTGCAGGGCTTCATGTAAAACGTCCGGGCGGAAAACATGTTTTCATAATAATGCTTCCCTCGACATAATACATAATGAATAATTTTGGTTGTTGACTGTAATAAATCTAAAAGAAAAACTATATCTAAAAGCCACATTTAGCATGGTTATTATTATACTACCCAATTTAAACATTAAATATTTAAGTCACTGTTATCAGTTATTTAAGTCATGTCTGGATCCATTTGGGAAGGCCTATGCCTAACTGCTCTTTCTTCATAGGCTAAAGATTATAGTTTGAGTAGTATATTTCACACTTACAGGCTAGAAACAAGTTACAACATGTGGAAACAAGTAAAGCTGGTAGACTGTAAATTAAGATTAGGCAACTTGATTTGAGTTGTGGGTTTAAATGTTCATCAAATAAACCTTGATTTTTATATAAAAAATAAATTGCATTCAGCCCTTCAACATTAATATTCTGTTAAAATAGTGTTGCAACACTGATTTTTAGACAGTATAGACTATGGTGCAGGAGGGTTCATTATTGTGTCAATGGCCATGCTTATACATTTCTGAATGATCATTATAATGGATTTATAGGTAACCAATCAGCATCTTGCCATTACATGATTTATGACAATGTAACAGTGAATTACATGAGCTCAGAAGCCAAGTGGCTTGCAATGAATGAAGTTGTATGGGCTATGGATAACTCCGTCAGTTCAGTTAGGTTTGGAGCGCTGCTGTAATGGTGCACTGCCTCTCTGCTCCCTCCCTCCCCATGTGTTCCTAATGAGAAAGCCAAATGGTGCTCATTAGTAGTCCCCAAGTTTTCAGTTCATCCCAACTGATGGAGCTCCAAATGTGGGCCATAGACCTCCACAAGGAATAAAAGAGGAATTTATCCCACTGCACGAATCCTTTCTAATTAGGTCCAAAGTCAACAGCCAAGTTTAAGTCTGTGTACTGTTCACACAAGTATGCTGAACAGACATCCTCTCCCTTTCCAAAAAATGTTTAATTCACCTCGCTGTCCAATATTATGTTATCATAATAATCCGTCATTAGTTAACCATATTGTGGTACCCAGGTCCTTGGCTTATTTCATTTTCTGTTCAGAGTCATTCATAACCCATATTTCAGGAAAGTATTTGATTTGACTGTGGTCTTACATGGTCCAGCCTACATTGACTAGACTGCCACACTCAGAGTGCTGTATCCAGTGCAACATTCAGTGAGGCAGTTAAAGGAACATTCTCTGTATTCAGCATTCAGTATTGTGTCATTTTTTTTCCCAGCGGATTACCATACAAAAGGGAAGAATAAAGACTTCCTTACTGCTATAAAACTATATGTAAGCATATGACACCTAAATATTACTTTTGTTCCTTGCAATTTTATTTGCAATTTACTTTCAAATGTATGACTTACAGATGAGTTTTCCTAAAACAAACACTTTGTATTCATATTTGGCCTGAAAAATTAACCACACATATTGAGCTGTAGTTTCACATCTTCATGAGCTGTTTGAATCACAATGGTGCATGACGAAAATTAATGGTTAGTGTTTGTTCCCTTGAACATCTTCAAGCAATTTTCTAAATATAAAACATCTTTATGGCTTAGTGCTTTTCATGGAACCCAGGGATGTATTTGCTTGTGCTTTTGCTGTGGTTGAATTGATATTGTTTTATAGTCTCTGATATGCAGCTCCATGCATACCATGGATCCAAATTCCAACAGCACAATACTTCTAATTGCACACACCCCTCTATCATTCGCTTTTGAAATCTAATTGTAAGAATGTTTAGATCTTGCCAGATCCAAACAATTTTCCACTGCTTTTCAGAAAGCTGAAATGCTCCATAGAGATGTACTAGTTACCTTCTGAACATTCTATTCATACTATGCAACTCTTGGTGGTGTTGTTGCAAATGGTAATACATGGTTTTAAGGTATCTAAATAGTTTCTCAAACATTCTCAAATGTGAAAATGATTTCATGAAATATATAGTCAGAGATTCTTAGGATTAGGGCAATATATGAATGAAGTAACCAGTAGGAAAGCTAGAATGCCTTCCTTGTACATTACTGTAAGATGAGATTTCACTCTTTTGCCTCACATGGACAAGTGTAGAATATACAGGGCATACCATTTGTCAGTATCATAGGCTAATACGACCACCAGCTTACAAGGTCCAGACCAGAAGAGCACTGACCTTATAATAAGCACTGTCATGGGACAGTGTGTGTGTGTGTGTGTGTGTGTGTGTGTGTATGTGTATGCTCACACTTGTGTGTGTGTGTGTGTGTTCTGTGAGAACTTGAGCTCACTGCACTGTTGTAGGTCAATCTACCATCTGCATCAAACTCATGGTTGCCAAGCCACAGGAACCCAGATGTTTCACAGCAAGCACTATGTCAGTATTACATTAGACTGAGATAGGGGACACAAAGTGACACACAATACAATATCATATATTTTATTGTGAAGAAATATAGTTCTGTGTACACACTGTTGCATGACTACATAGTGGAGAACTTTAATTATCTTTGATTCCTTCTGAAATGTTTTGGTTTGATTTACTGAAGGCATATTCATTTTCTAATTATATTTGTGAAATGGCAGCAGATAGATGTAGCTGAAATGTAGATGGAGAGCAATATTCACCAGGCCTAGTGCATCATTATTGTGGAACAGATTCACCGTAATAATGTGTCACGAATACACTCAACAATCTTGTGGGATTACAACTCAGAAGTAAGAAAACATAGAGAGGATGATACAACATGCAACACGTGTTCTTTACTTTCATTCGTCACCATGGGATTTGAGATTCTCTTGTTGCTTATTTCCCATTTTAAATGACAGTTTTATTGGAGAACAGATACACAGAATACTTGACACAGGGTCCGCCAGGACACCTGATGACTGCTGTTGGCAATGAGGCTTCAGCTATCCCTCTGCAGTTTCACTGGACTAACTCAACATCATGCACATTATCCCCAGAGCATTGTTGAATTATGGGATTTCATTTAAATTGTTGGGGCAAAAAGATTTACTGCCCAGCATAAATGTTCACTGTATGTCTTGGTCTACAACTAATGTAACATGTGTTACTTTACATGACCAATATTGTTTTAACTGAGTGATTGTAATGTACATTATGAAAACAGTAAAATATCTTACATCATATAAATACTGAAGTCTTACAAATAATGAATTCAACCATAATATGGAAACTATGAGGCTCTTTCTGATAGAACCTTCTGTTAAAAAACACATAAATTCATACTCATGAATAAAGCATATCCACAGAGAGGAACACTTTTGTGCACAGACAAGACAAATGATTCCTGTCATGCACTGAATTGAGTGCATTGATCAAAGTAAATCTACAACAGCTGGAATATGCTAACATTTATTCCAGTCCATAATAAAATTCACACATGTCGCTGCATAGCATGTATCTCCTCTATGAAAAAAGGTTGGTTACATGGAAGGCAGGATTTTGTGTATTTGGCACAAAAGCTCAAATGCTGACTTTGGATAGGCCTATCAATGTACTATTCAACTTTAGTCCACAAAATTAAAAACAGAACAGGCATCCAGTGTAGCTAAAGACAATGGCATGCACACAAACGTTTGTGTTCTCATCAGTATATGAAAGGATTGAGCTAATGTGTCTTTCATGGACAAAATATGTTTTTTCCACTGAAGAAAATGCACACAGACCTGTTCGACAAAAGTTGTTGCTGTTTTTAACAGCATTCTTCAAACTCTCAAAAATTCTGATGGTCACAAAGCACCAGGCTGTGTGAATAGCCCTAATGTGGGACACTGGCCAGTGGCCTCCTAAGCCAGTGTGGATCTTATCCTGACTAATAAATGCAAATAAAACTGTGGGTTAACACATGCTATGGTACCCTGATGTAAAAATCATATGACTTTCGTCAGAGGAAATTTCTCTAGTCAGTCTAGTCATTAGTAGTCACTTCAGGTGTAATTGGCTAGCTGTATTTTCTCCGAGTATTTGATTAGGACACAACCTGGGGATTTCAAATTGGTATGTGTAAGATTTAATTGATTTGCTTCATCCTGCTGTAGCCTATTCAAAAAACTCTTCAATATAAAAAATCCCACATTAAGATAATTTTCCCTCATTAAGACAACCTATTCATATTCGTGGCTAATCCGATTGCGCCTTTTTTCAAGAGTAATTATAATGCAGGATCCACTTCATACAAGGGGTCGACCTGCTATTGAGCAATGTGAGCGCACTGAGACATTCATGCTCTTCCATTGGCCAGGACAGCTAAATGCGCTGGGCAGGCAGTGTCACCACTCAGTTTAGCGCAAAAGTTCTGGCTAGGAGGAGGAAGTCTGCTTATCTTGTCCGAACCCCAGCAGCGCGTCAGCGAAGTTGGAATCGTCTCTTATCGAGCACGAACGGATTTTTTTCATCACTGTAGTATAGATCCTGTTGCTCAGCGGGACAATGGGAAATCTACCTCGGACTAGCTCTTGGAGGATTTCCTCACCGATTTGGACTCTTACTCTGTTCCTAATCGCTTCTGTGTGTAAGGCATACGAATACGAATACGTAGGCTGGAACGAGGGACAGAGTTACGGTAAAACCCAGCAGTGTGTTCCGATTCCAGAGGACCTTCGATTGTGCCACAATGTAGGCTACAATCAGATGCTGCTACCCAACTTACTGGAGCATGAGACCATGGCCGAGGTCAAGCAGCAAGCAGGCAGCTGGGTGCCTCTGGTTCACAAGGCTTGCCATCCGGGTACCCAGGTGTTCCTGTGCTCTCTCTTTGCCCCAGTGTGCATGGACCGGCCCGTGTATCCGTGCCGTTGGCTGTGCGAGGCGGTCCGTGACAGCTGCATTCCCATCATGGAGGCGTTTGGCTTCCCTTGGCCCGAGATGCTTACCTGCAGCAAATTTCCTGTGGGTGAGGTGTGCATTGCCATGAATGCAACCAGTGCCTCAGAGTCACAGGGTAAGTTTGTTTATAGACCTCTGAATGCCAGATTTCAGTTTCGTATGCTAATTGTTTGGTGACATCATCAGATTGTAAAAAGACAAGAGAAAGAGTAACTAGTTGAATAAAAATTATTCGAGATGCTCTAACAAACGTGGTTAAGGTTATTTTTAAGCTTTAAGGCCGTGACAAAGCGTCTGGCTCAATAATGTTGCAAGAACATCACAAATGAGCTATGTTAAAGGGAAGTGAAAAGTGCATAGGCTACGGTAGGCTATTTTTAAAAGCCACAAACTAAGTGAACTATTACAACAAACCAGTGTTGCATACTTGTATTCTGAAAAAGTCTCATCCTATAAATGGGATATCTGTAGGGAGCGCTTCAGGTGTAATTACTCTTGTGTGCTGGCTCTGTTCCAAAAGTAACGGGTGGACCATGTCCAGTCTCAAAATGTTACTGTTTAGGCCTCCAGTGGCAGTTACCAAACTATTTTTCATGACAGGAAATCCTCATTTAAAGATGAAAACATATACTGTATGCCAGCAAATCCCAATAAGACGAACTTAGAATTCACTCTCAATCTCTGACTTGTGGACTGAACTGTTGCCTACAGGTGATTGAGGGCAAGTTGGTGTCAGGCAGTTTGGAAATTGCACCCTGAGAGGCTAGGTGCTGAAGAATTGTGAATGTAGAGTAACAGAAATGAACACAGAACACTAAATATCTAAATATCACTAAATATTCATCATTTTATATTTAACACTTGTGTTTGGTATTTCTGCTGTTGTGGATGTATTTCAAATGAATAGTGCTCCACTGTATGAGTTGAAAGTTTAAATCTTTAATCTTCTATATTTGATTGGAAAAACTAGGAAAAACACGGGAGCCAAGTTGTTACATTTTCCCCAAATACTTTATTTGAAAAAGTCTTTGTTTTAACTGTTAGCAGTTTTAATAAATAATCCATCTGTCTGTGTTGGCTGGTACTAAAACATTGTATGCAAAAGTATTATATTTTTAAAATACGTTTTTGGAATAGTCAGTTGTATGTCTGACTTGTTCCTAAGATCTGTCCACCCCACCCCCACCCTGTTGCAGACTTCCTGCCAGGATTTTGCAATTTCCACAACACAATGCTGACAGTGATTAATGAATTCTTTTGAGGCTGTCACAGTTAACTGCAGCAATGATGTTTTATGTGTATATGAGTATTCATGGTGGGGTGTTTTGATAGTATAAGCCATAAATCTTGATCATGTTGATTTTACATTGTGTGAAAAACTATTTAGACAGAGGCACCACAATATCCTATTCTATGCAAGTATATGTTATCTTTGGGTTGAAAGAAATTGTAAAAATCTATTTGCTAAGAGTGTATTAATTGTGTTTGTTTGTTTTGCAGGCCCCTCTCCTGTATGCCCTCCGTGTGATAGCGAGCAGAGCGTAGACACCATACCGGACCATATGTGTGCTAGTGAATTTGGTGAGGACACTTACGATATCTTATTATTGTGTTGATAGAAGATCTTTTTATGAGTGTTCCGAGACATTTTTTGTCACATTCCATGAGCAGAGCTTGTGCTGAGATCTGTCAAAATGATTTGACAAATATTTGGGCTCATCAGTAGTACGGTAATTACACAGTAATTGATCTTCAATAAATAGTGTTCCCACATTAGCAAAACAGCTCCGGGAAATATCCCAATCTATGGCAGAGAGAATATATTATTACTGCTGAATGAGACATCACTATGAACAGTCCACCCACTGGGTTTAGCCCTACAATTTATGAAATAAATTACCACCAAAAGGAAAAAGAACAATATTTTGAGTGTTGAGAATGAATGTCCCCATGAGAGAAAATGTAAGGAGTATGGGACTATACAGACCAAACACACCACTACACAAATCTGGAAGGTCTTAGTGTTGAGCATATTAAATGGGTTTTTAATTGAATTTCAATACAAAGACATCAACAGTGCAGGCTGTGATGCAAGTCACTAAGCATTGTATTGACTGCTCATCATAAATCAGGTAAACACAAATTTGAAAAAGATGTGCACTGCAGAATTCACCCCGACTGTGTGCACAAATATCATCTCTGGCACGGTAGTTAAAAAACTGTTGGCCTCAAAGGAGATACCAGAAGATGGGGATGGGAAGGGCGGATGGTCTCTTGTAACATCAGCAACAGTAATCAAATGTACAAAGTTAGTCATTCACAAAATTTGCTGGGGAAGTTTCAGCCAGGAAAGAGATATGATTTTCATCAGATTTGGCACTGACCGCAATTAAAAAACTTGGTCATGTTCATGCAATGGTCTGTGCCACTCTCACTTATCAGAAAACCCTGTCAACAGCATCCCATCCCCATGACTCACACAGTTTGCCAAGTTTATGGCTTTTAAACATTTGCTTTCAATAATAAACTTGTTGTGTTGTCTTCATAATTCTAGCACACGTTATAAATACACATCCCCTCAGACAATGTGAATACAGCTGACATGTGTGGCTGAAGTGTAACAATGTGTGAGTGGGGAGAGCAGTGGAGTAAACAAGGGGCAGAGTGTGGCTAGCTCTGTTTATTTTTGAAGATCTTCTTTTTGTCATCTTGCTGCTGGTGGTTTTTTCAAACGCACTGCAATTGGCCAAACCACCGAGAGCCACTTCTCAGTGCATACTTTTTTCCTTTCCCAGTAAATAGATTACTTCTTGTTCTGCCATAAGCACAGAATGGCCTCAGTGAATGATCCTTTGCCGTTTATTGTCAATGGGAAAATTGGACATTTTTGTTTCCCCCCAAACCCAAAACTGTTCTCTTCTTGTGCTTTCTGCAATCAAGCTATTGATGTTGTTGATACTTCATCATAAACAAACCCTTCTTTTAAATCTCTGGTGCTTGTCAAATTCAGGAAGTTTAGCTATGGTTGCTGATGGCAACAGTTTCATGGGACCTTATATTGTTCACCATAAAATACAAGGACATTTTGCCAACCACTAGGAAGGGGCCTTAAACCACAACTTTCAGCATGCTCTGCAAGATCCTTCTGCCTGTGTTCTCTCAGCAATCAATAGGAGATAACAGTTGTCTGCTTGTTGATGAAACTGTTGATTGAGATTATTACAGAAGGCAGAGACTGTTTAAGATTTCATGAGATTTTCACTCTCCTACTGCTGTTACAAAGATCACATACAAGAAAGACGTGATGAATAATTTATATGTTTTATTCCCCCACAACAGACTGAGGCATGGTTGGTTTTCTCATGAAACATGGAAGCTTGTCAAAATGATGTTGACAGGACTAAAATTGTATGCCAAGGCTGTTTCAACAGCATGCCTGCTGGTCAATGCAGAAAGGCAGAAACACAAAAGGACAGGAATGAAACAGCTATTATTACTTAAACAAATCAGCCAAGTCTCAAGTGACTTAACTGGTCTCTCCGAACACGCTACGCGGTCATTGTGTTTTGGGCTTAATTTTGTCATTTATAGATGAGAACTCCCTGAGTAGTCTGCAATAAGCAAATTCCATTTTTAACCTTTGAAAGAGTCTGTTTGGACTCAGTACATCAGATACTCGTGTTTGCATACTAGTCTGTGTGTTTAGTTTTAGATGGGTGTATGAAGACATTGGATATAGTTCCCTCTGCACAGGCAGGGGTTCGGGTGTGTGGGCCTCTGCTGTTTCTCTTCGCAGTGTCACAACATGCAGCCTAATTGTTTGCAAACCCATACGCTGAGAGTGCGTATATATGTTGAAATATTGAGAGTGATTGTACGGGCCGTTCTCTGAAGCGGCATTCAGAATTTTTGAAATGTGCCCAAGAATCTTATCCTCATAAACCCCAGTGGACAGTAGTGGAGCGCATCACATGCCTCCACTTGACACTATTAACAGAGAAAAGCATCTGAAAAACATAAACTAGGGAAAAGTGCTGAGGAACATAAAATGTGTTTATCAAAAGCAGCTGAGCCGCACCAATTGCTGCCATACATTAAGGAAATACAGACTGAAAAGAAAACACACCTTTTAAGTGTTGTGTCAAGCAATGGTACCATAAATGAGGCATTTATTGTTGTCAAAACTTCAGCCACAAACTACCATCCGGTGTTTCAGGGCTGCTCATATACTGCTTGGTTTCCAATATTTATAGACTTAGACTTAACACAAGCTTCAAGGCATTTTCATTACTCTTAGGGTTTTTTCCCTTATATGGCCTTCCAAGTATCCAAGTCCATTTTTTCCCAGATGAAATGTGTTTCTAACTTGTATATATGTTCAACTCAAACGCATTTTTCTGCCTGTTTTAGCCATTAAGACAAAGATTAAGATGGTGAAAAAGGAGGGTGCAGACCGGAAAATAATTCTCCAGAAGAAAAAGAAGATTGTGAAGCTGGGCAATTTTAACAAGAACGATCTGAAGAAGGTTGTGCTCATTCTTAAGAATGGGGCAGACTGTCCTTGCCAGCAGCTGGACAATCTGGGGACCAACTTCTTGATTATGGGTCGCAAAGTGGGCAAACAGTACCTTCTGACCAGCATCCACAAATGGGACAAATCTGGCACGTTCAGGAAGGCCTTGAAGAAACTGAAAAACCACAAATGCCCTGCTTATGAAGCTGTTTTCTAAAGTCGTATGGCCACATCATACACCATTATTTTCAGATCCGGAGCAAAACAGTTTTTTGTAATAGTTTGTTTTGTTATACACAGAAACATATAAGATTGAATTCACATTAATATGCAATGTATTGCTTTCATCAGAATTTTATTTCAGTCATTTGCCCAAGTCGATTGATTTGTACCTTTAATACAAACATTTTCCTATTTTAATTGTTGTTCCACGTTAACACTGGTAATGAATAACTTACAGTATATAATGATATATATATATATATATATATATAGTGTTAAATTATGTTGGAAGTGTGAATATCATAGCAATGTACTGTTCAGTTATCAAGGCAATTTCATTTTAGACAGAGTTAGTCAATAAAACAATGGTATGATATGGCTTATTTAAATGTATAAACCATATGATATCAAATTATCACAGTATTTACATACTTCTATACAGTTTACATATTTTTTAGTACAAAATGCTTTTCATCTCCTGGGTATATTCGCCATCTGGTCATGTATTTGTTTGAACAGCTGTTTTTAAGCAGTGCCTCACTAACTGGAGCGCTGTGTATCCACACTGACTCTTATGGCAATGCAGTGTATGACGGAGATTTCTCCTTTGTTTTACATGCCCGTTGAGTTTCATTAAAAAATGTTGTGTTGAGTTACCACAAAAATGCCACTAACCAGTCAATGTGTTGTCATTTCCTGAGCACACCCAGCTTAGTTTACATTTGTTATGTTCTCCATGGATGTGTCTGTTTTTTCATTGTCTCTTTGTATGATCACACAAACAAGTTATTTTTAAAAAGAAGTTGTGCTGGTAAGTCATGTTTTTAAGCCAACAGAAGACTTTCAACGAAGTGTGTGGGGTGATCTGGACCATCACATAAACATATGGTGGATTTCAAGGAATGACTCGTGCTAGTATGATCCCTAAGGGCTCTGTAGGTGTTTCAGCACGACACTCAGACAGTTATCTGGCATGGCCGCTGCCAGATGGATAAGGGATGGAAATGCAAAGTTAACCCAGTTCACTCAAGGATGCGCCTGTCCACACTGTGTTGAGACATGACCTCGAGATATAATTTGAAAATTGCCTCCAACCATTATTAAGATATTCACACGGTCAGGGGCATGCTGGAACTATTTACCAAATCACTGAGGCTCTGCGAGTGACACACACACACACACACACAAATTCTCAATCATTTAACGACAAACATTGTGTTTCCACCCAGTCTGAAGTGTGCAGCTGAGACACACCAAAATTAAGCTGTCGGGTCCTTATGCTCCTTCTAGTTCCCTGCCAGATCGATGGTCTCACGAGCATTTGCGGTGCTTTTGTCTTGTCAACAGTGATGTGATGTGATGTGAAATGCCCTCAGATTGAGCTGTGAGCAAAAACTGCCTGGAGTGCAGTCAAGACTGCGAGCCTGGTGTTACGATCGTGTGTGCGTGCTGTTTGCGACCAAAGCTCTCAGAGTGCTGGCATCTTGTGTACGGAGACTGCAGATCTCATTATTTGTTTTGGATGGGGCGAGAGGATGGAATTTTCCCTCGCACCCCGGTCTGCTTAAGACCTGCCATTTTGGTCATGACTAACTTCACCTTGCACAGGGCTGTTATATTTTAGGTGGGCAGCTAGTAGGTTTAAGTGTCAGTGCATGTTTCAGGAGAATTAGTGATGCAGCATACATACTGTACAAAGGGCTGCTGTAGTGCAGTGATAGGTTACATTCAAACAAAAGTACATTGTGAAGACACAGAGTTACGAGAAATTGAAATTATTGAGGAAATGTTCCAGGGAAACCTCTCTGAAAGCACATGGCTTGTTTGGCCTTGTAGGATTACAAGCAGATGCACTGTAATTGGGCATCATGTGCAGTGCAGCTAAGCCTATTGTGCAATGGTCTCTCAATGTTCAGGACCTGTCGAGGCAATTGAGAAAGTATGGTGAGGCAATACAGCCATGATGTCAAAACACCAATGGTGTCAAACACGTCTGGGTGCACCACAGCCATTAATTACAATTACAATTAAGATTCCCCAGGCCTCCAAGGGATAACTAGTAAAGAGATTCTGAGAGGCAATCAGTGATGTATGAGGTATGAGTTAAATAATTGTCAATTCCTACATCTAGAAGTGATTTAATGGTTTGTAAAATTCTGTTATCAGCATCACAATCAATTTCACAGCAATGAGATGTCCTTGTGCTCATCTTTCTGGAGTTCATGCTGCATAATAAATGCTTTACGCATTATAGTGTGACATAAATTTTTTCATTTAAATTAATCTGCTTTAGACTATAGCAGTGGGTGGTGGTCTAAACTAGTCAGGGTTTTTAAGAGGTACATAAATATATTGCTCTGGTTGTCATCATTTTCAATATTTCATAAGAGCCAAATGTGGTTGTGGTGTGATGGCCTGCCTGTCTGTGAAAATTTGGACTATGCATGGCTGACTGTTGTGGCTGACTGGGACCTATTGGTGGAGTTACAAAAACAGCCATTGACAGACCTGTCAGAATCATGAGCTGTGGCTCAATCTTGGACACGGCTCCTTTCCTTTTGGATGGCAGCCATGATTGTGACCTGTGAATACCTGCATGTACTGTGGCAGAGCTGACATTAGCTTTGAGTGAATTCTCTGCAGAGACAGTTGATACTTTGATCTGCATAGATTTTCACCATGTTCAATATTTCCAGTCTGAAACGCTGTTGACAGAGCTAGGAATGTGCTCTGTCATTAAACAAGGATAGGAGGATTACATGCTACTGTAAGCAGGGCAGCAAAGACTGATTAGAAAAGGCACGCTGCTATCACTTTTGCCATCAACGTGGCATTTTCTTTGGCTCCACTCCTGTTTGCATGCTTACGTCCAGAGATAGCATCAAAATTACAGCGCTGTTGTTGACATAAGGAGTGAGATTATTTTCACGGAATGATCTGTGTGGTGGTATTAGAGACGTGTGCTTGTAGGTGCGTGCTTGGGAGTCTGGACTGCAAGTAGGCTTCTTACCAACCAGCATCATAAAAAGAGAAATAAGTAACTCCAGAAATCCTTGTGAGGCTGACTCAGGGTTATGGCCCGTCTGTTAAACATGAAATTCCACACTCACAATTATATCAGTTCTTGTAATGGAAGCAAATCATCCATGTGCCGTTTTTTGCTTAAGAGACTAAATTTATGCATTTCAGTAAGGGACTAAAAGGAAAAATACATCATTAATTATCCAGCAGCAGTTTATATGATGAGTCCTGTCTGTTAATAGAACTGGCAGGAATGTAAGTGTCAGTTTATTCCAGGTTAAGTCAATGGTTATGCTAATATGGGCCTATCACTGATTGCCAGAGAGCAATAGCTGATTATGAGGCCCAGCTGTTGGCGTTGCCTCTGCATGCTTTCTGTCTGTGATGAGTGAGAGAGCCTCACTTCTCAGCCTTAAGCTCTCCATCCTTAAGAATCCATAAATGATTTGATGGTCTCACAGGATGTGTGCGCAGCCAGCTGAGTTCCAAAAGCTCCTCCAAAGTGGGGACTGCAGATCTGAAATGGCAAGGCTGCGGCCTCTTGACATATTCCTGCACCGTTTGCCAGAGATCTTGATCACCAGGAGAAACGCGAGACATTGAGCAGATACTCTTGCACACAAGTTGATGTTAGGAACCAAAGAAGACAAGTTGTCCTGCTGACTGTGTTCACATGTACATGTATCAGCTAATGACAATACACAAATGTGAGATGAGAAAACTGGTTGCCTTTGCCAGGATTGGCTTGTTTCAACTGGCATGGATCGCCTGCCGTCTGTTGGTATTCAAGGATGACTCAGGGCCTATCTGTTCTCTTTCACACCCACCTCGGCCTGTCTTACTGGTGGTCAGACAAGGACTTTATAAGGCTGCACGTGTAAGTGCTATCCATGCAGCAAAGGGGTGTTGAGCTGACAACAGGTCCACATGTTGTCTTACTGAGCAGTTCATTTCAGTACCCAATAAAAAGTCACTTTTATTAAACCCATCATGGTATGAATGTGGTGTGGCATGTGGTTGCAGAAGAACATTAAACATGGTTGACCAAACAGCTGGAGCACTCTCAAGCATTTTCATAGAACTCCACTTAATTTTTTTTTCTGCCTCCACATGCCAGCCAACTCCATCGCCACTCCATCACCTCCTGCAGAGAAACCACAAGTGGGGAGAAAATAAATTGAGTGCACATAGCAGGCCACTTCCTCACTTAATATTTTATCAGAAGAAACTTAGGAAGAGAGAAGAGGCTTAGATCATGTCTTTGGCTGGGACCAGTACCAGCAGACACCCACAGCTCTGGCTGTGCTTTGCCATAACCACTCATGAGAAATGTCAGTGAACCCTGTTGCGAGGTTGGAGAGAACTGGAGAGCTTTGGCACGGCCAGTCCAGGCTGTAAATCAGAGAGCTGGATTCCCTGACCCTGCGGACGACACGCCATAGAGGAAGGGGCCGCATTAAACACTGGGCAGAAACAGAGGTTGGCGATCTCTACTTGGTGATGTTTGAACAGTTTAAAAGCTGTACTGACTTTTTGTTGTTGTTGTTTTCATTTGTTGTTCTAGTACTGTTTGTTGTTGTTGTTACAGTGAGTCACAATAGTAAGAATGTTTGGCTTTAATGTAAGCTTGCTAAACAACTCAAGTGCTTTGTGGAAGCCGGACAAATGTTAAAAGCATTCTGGCTTTTACCTCATCTATTTCAGTTTCCTTGATTTGTTGATTGTACCAAGGGAGTCATCCTGCTTTCCATGATGACAGATTTTCCAAAAGAATTTATGTCTTTCCTCCTTAGTCCCGCTACTCTGCTTCATTTTTGGCCCTGCCAGGTCCCCAATGATAAAATCTGGTTTGAACTGAATTTTGGTTTGGAATGCTAGGATCGTTTCATTCACTACCAGAAAGGAAGATTCTGCTCCACCAAAAGAAACTGAAAACGTGACACAGAAAGTCAGCTTAAGAGTCTGAAAGCAAGGATAGGTCAGTCCAACATACTTTAAAGTACTTGATCAGTTATGTCCAAAAACAAGTTTTGTGTGCTTCACCAAATCCATTTATTTGGGAAAAAAGAGTGACCTAGTGTCTGCTCCAACCAATAAACATTCTGAATGTACCCGTAGGTATCAACCCCCCCCTACTGGTATTCTCTGGAACAACACTTCTTGACTTTAGTACACTTCTTCCACCGAAATAAAAATGAGTTTTGACTACATGTAGATTTAGCTTCTGATATTGAATCCGAATAACAGTCAGTTTGAAAATAAATAAATACAAATAATAATACATAAACAAACAAACAAACAAACAAACATGAAGCAACCTCATACCCTACTGCCTACTTGAACTGGCGTCACACTTTTGTATTGTTCAATTCAATTTCTGGATGCCTGCTTCCAATTTTTAAACAAATTAGTAGACATTGCAGTTAGCTATAAGCCATTGAGCTTTCAAGCTACTTTATTCAAATTGAAACTCCTTTACAATAATCTGACCATGTTCAAACTCTGATCTGCGGTTGGGTCATAGGCGGGGGATGTATGGATGGGGATAGTTATATCAAGGAATTGTGGCTGTAGAGCCATGACATGCTGCTTCACAAAAACATGTTTAGTAATCAAATAATCAATATCAGAAGCACTGAATTTATTTCAAGATGTGCAGTTGATAAGATGTAGGGTTTGATGAACCAAGATGTGCAGTTAGACTGATTAGTCAGTAGATGGGACTATTTTCAAGATAATGCCCTCTACTGTCAACACCGCACCACTTTATTTATGCCAAATGTGTCATTGAATATATTGACCTGCTCAGACTCAGTAGATCACATTACAAAGGTCTTTCTTTAATTGGTTGCTTTGGTTACAATTTATACAGCATTTTAATGACAAACATGGTTGTATGTTAGGCCCTCTGCACAGTTCAAAGGTAATTAACAGTTAATTGTATTGCCAGAATCTGAATCATCTTACATTATAAATGTACTATATTTCTTTGACTGATGACAAGATAATCCACTTTACTGGCACTAATACATATTTAGAGAAATCCATGAATTATTCTGCTCATGGGCACCACTGTAGCCGACTGAAACATGCAAATGACTGCGCTCTGAGCTGCCTGAAACTGCAGTTCAGTTGGCCATATTGAAAGCCACTTTAGATACAGTGCTAAATAGATCAATGCACATTTGTGTTTTTGGTGGAACACACTATTCCCCAACTCATACGCCTTTAAACTTGTAGCGAAACATTTTATATTTTCCTATAGCCTACCAAACTCCTAATTTGTGAGAAAACATTCATTTGTGTTGGTAACATTGTGATTAAAGCAATGTTCATTTATCTTTCAGACCTGTATGCAGTAGACTGTTCTGTCATTAGTATGACCACACTGAAATATAACGTACGTTTGAGATGGTGCAGACACACACGGCAATCTCCCGTTAACCCTAGCCGTGCCAGGCCACCGTAACGACAGAGCGCATGGAGGTGGTTTTACCACGCAAAAAGCTGTTTGATTCATAGCTGTCTTCGTGAGGGCCTATTACCACCTGGCGAATTCGATTTACTCGTAGTATTTGTTATTAGGAATGGAAATCACACCATATGACAGATTGACAAAATCATGGCCAACATTAAGTCGTGATGAACAGGTCTACCCCATGTATTCTCTCTGATGACTTAATGGCATATGGCTAAATGGCACAGCGCCAGTCAGCTAGCAACACATACAAGAAGTGATAGGTCAATTTGATTACTCATCCAAATGATATAATGACCATACACTTAAAAAATCAAACGAGACCCAACAGTTGTTAATTATTTACATAACACATGACACTTTTTGACATTTGCAGTCCGCGCATTTGTTGTCGGTCTTGACTCCTCTCAATCTATTGGCTCTTCATAATTTACAACTTGGCCGTGATGCGATGGCGCTGACATTACACGGCGAAGGCAGAGGTACCAGTTTCACCCAGCTCAGTAGTGGATACTGCCAGCCAATGGGAATGGTGCGGGGCGGAGAGCATCTCCCTACATTGCCCACCCTTCTCTTGCCGCCGCTCGGCGTGTGTTGTTGATGCAGTCTCTAACTGCACGCCGCCTGTATCGCTGCCAATGGACTGTACGGTGTCTCTTCAGGTGCAGCATCATTTGACTGTGTATCCCAACCAGCTGTACCAAGGATACAGTTTTGAGCTACAGGTACGGTCCTTGTGCCAAATCTAGTCGTCTACTGTACGATGTTGAGTATCTCTTTTTGTGAGTTGATTTCAGTGTTCCTGTTTACTCCTCTGCTTTTTGCAAAGGACTGCGTAAATATCACCAGCAGTTAACATTTGGCCATAGCAAGAAGTGATGTGAAATGTAGGCTACGCTATATTATTTTGTGTTGTGAGAGACTGTATGAACACGGTTGCCAAAGACATTTAGCCTATCTCTGGCGTTAACTTTTGCCTTCCACTCATCGTCTTTGTCTCAGTAAGTTTTGAGTATCAGTTTCTCATTACATCAAGCACTGCGGGGTTCATTTTCACTTGAATTGCTGGGAAAGTTACTGAAAGGCAGAGGAGAGTTTTTGTTGTTAGCAACAACAAATGCAAACGAAATCTTAACAGAACTCTTTACAATAGTTCAAGCCTTCCTGCATCAGTTTAAATAGAACTCCGAATGCTGAGATACTTGCTGATCATCATGCTGAGACATTGTCCTTAGAGAGTTAGCATATAACAGGTGCATTTTGTACAGCAAGGGATATTAAAGGATTTTGCCTGTTCAAGATGTGCCTGTAATTTCTCTCAAGGGCTTTACCATTTGTTTCATCTTTTTCCTTTTTACCTTCGCCCATCAAGATCATTAAGTAATGAAATTGTATCTCTGACTACTTGACCTTAGCTCAAGGAGATCAATACTTTTTTCATTGCCACAGATGAAGGCAGTAAGTTTTTCTCCTCACATGAAAAAAGACCTTCACGCTGATAGGTTGCACCATGAAGGATGTCTGAGCAACTGATGATTTGATTAACTTTGACAGCAGAGACTTGAGACTGACACACTTCGATAAGATCCATCTCTAAAGTGCTCTCTTCATTTCCATATAGCCACACAACTGGGAGAGGATTGCTAAGCAATGAGCACCCTCTCCAAGAATAACACTGCTCTCAATATCACTTGACTACCTCTAATAGGTCAAAATGGCTCAGCATATTCTCTCTTATATCTCAAACTGCTGTGGGAAGGAATTCGAGTTAAATCCCTTGCAAAAAGGAAGAGGGCACCTCCTGTCAGATCAAACATACTTTGCTAAAATGGTTATTGATTTGGCCTGCAGTCTCAGAGCTCTCTGTTCTCACACCATATGTTACAGTTATGGACCAGCCAGAGGCCCTAACCAGATGACCTTTTTCAGCGCTTCCCATTCGCTCACACATTGGGAAGGCCGTTCATAGTCCCTACACACCACCAATATCAATACAGTCTGCACTTCATAAGATGTGAATACATTAACAGAGGGAGGCTGCTTAAGGTGCTGAATACAAATTGGAAGCTTTGTGATAAGAAGCATGGACTTCTTTTTCTTATTGATGGTTAAGATTTTACTTGAAGATAAATGTTTTTTGTGCAAGTTTATCACACATGTTGCTCAGTGATCACATTTAAAAAGGAATTATGTCCTTACATTTTAGTAGGCTGGAGTCACCCTAGAGTGAATATAAAAGCATCTGAAAAGCGTCCCTGAGCCCCATGTTCTTAATGAGATGCAAAACCTTTTTATCAGTATTCAGATTTGTGACTGCTGTGCCCTTGAATCACAAATTTGCCCCAAGCTTATAGGGTTTTTACTTTAGATCTGTTCCTCCAAAGCAAAATCTGGAGCACCACAACACATCCTAAGACATCTTCGCTAGTGACAGTGAATGAATAATTTCTCAAGAGAGAATAGAAAAATCTCAGTGTGAAAAAATATTCTCTGTGCATGGTAGTGCTGTGTTGTATGTTTGTATGTAGCCTAATATATGTATAGAGCCAAGTATTTATTGTATTTTGATAAGATATAAAGATGTGACAAGTGGTGTTTATAGTGTAAGGTTGACTAGACTACAACTGCTAAGGCACCTTTTAAAACCCTTAGATCATTGTACATAAGCAAGTCAAGGAGGGATTTAGCTTTTTCTCTTGAGAGTGAGTAAAACAACCCCCCCCCCACACACACACACAAAAAAAGGATTTGCTGGAGGCACGACAGAGAGCCGATGCTTTGATACACCACAATGACAAATTTATCTTTCATCTTGTCAGTATCATTATTCCTCCTCCCTGGGGCTCATGTCCTGTGGGAAATCCAAATGTCAGGGAATTCAGCAGCTTGCAGACAGGGTGCCTGCAAGATCATCTGTCAGTGTCACAGTATACTGTCACACACCTAAGGTGTAGAGCTGAGCTTCTGCATTTATTTCTGACTTAAATTTGCAGATGGGCATGCCTTTGTAAAAGGCTCAACAGCATTTTATGTTTAGGCAGTGCTAATCAGACCAGATTCTGGTGACTTTTACACTATCTCTCAACTCTGAATCATTTTCTCCTTACCATGTTGGGTTGTGATAATGCTGTGTAAGTTTTCTGCTCTGAGATAAAATATTGTAAGGCAGTGTGGTAAGAGAGCTTGCTTATTAAGTTGGGGTATTTCATCGTCTCCTTTTGGAAATGCTTAACCTAATTCTTTAGGCATAGTTTAACATTGCAGTCTACCTGAGGCTGTTACTAGCTGTAATTACAGCCTTGCGTAGGCTACTGCCCCAACACTTTAGTGTAGGTGTCCTTGTTAATGTGGACTTAGCCTATTTATTTCAGATCCTATAAAATAAGCCTGTTATAACCAAGCAGCCTGAAGAGTTTCTGTTCAGATTGGTGCATGTTGTTGTTTCTCAGCTACATGAAGTAAGTGAAAATTCAAGCCTGAGCAAAATCTTAAAACTACAGTCTAAAACTAGTGGTAGCACACTGACATTAACTTGCATTGATATGTAATATGAACTTGCATTGATAGATTGGTTTAAGTTTCACAAGACCATTTCAGAATTATTGCCAATTAAACACTCACAAACACTTTATTATGAACAGTCTGTCTGAAGTTACTACAATATAAGATTCAGAGTGAGTAATTAAGGTACGTGAAATAGAGGGAAGCTTTGAGACAGGATTCCTGGGTTGATTAACTGACATAATTCCTCAAAAGACCCAAGTTCCCCAAAAATGCACAGTGGTGCATATATCACAATTGATTCCTTCTATTTTTAAGGAATAGTTGCAGAAAAAAACTGAAAATTCTCCCTCTGGCTCCATTTCTTTCAGAAATATAGTTGCAAGCAGCAATGCAGAAAGGGTGGCATCACCAATGGTGCACAAGGTTGCATCTGTCCTCAGAATGGGGTTCCTCACCCATCTACCAATTTTGGAGTTGGTGTGCCAAAACCTGACTATAAAAAAAACTATATTGCCCCTCCAGAGGTCAAATGTCACAAAAGTTATTGGCACTAGAAGGTGCGAGGTGCCAAAATGAAATTTGGTGAGCATGATCATTGGAGTGTGTCCAATTACTGTGCTAAGTTTCAGCATTTTTCACCATATGGTTCTATGGGCTGCCATAGGCACCCAGTGAGTGGAAAAATAATAAGAAAACATAGAAACACAATGGGTGTCTACGCAGATTCACTGCATGGCCCCCAATAATAAGATAAACATAGAACATAGAAAAACAAAGGGGTTCTACAGCTTTACTGCTGGCCCAATTAAAGGTTGAACATTTGGTTTCCAGGGTTGCATAGTTTTAACAGGTCCTGCTGTACTGTCAAACTACAGGCCATCCTAAAGGTGTAATTTAACTTTTAGAAATCATCTGTTATTTGCTTCGTTATTGTCTGTTCCAGAGTCATTACTGTTATGTAATATTAATTTTCAGTCAGTGTTTGAAAATTGAAATGTGCTTTGCTGATAAATATGGGTAAATACAACTGAACCGGTTTTGCCTTTTAAAGATGAAGTCTACTGAAGTGGATCAGGCCCTCTTCACTGACACCTACTGCAAAGTATGCAGCGCACAGCTCATTTCGGAGTCCCAGAGGGTCGCCCACTATGAGGTGAGTAATGTTATATGTGAGGATCTTAAGCACATGCCAGCCAATCACAAGACACATAAGTGCTGCTGAATTGAGATTATCATATAGTTAATCTTTTTCTTTTTTCAGCCAGTTTAGTACAACTCTGAAAGCTATATAGCTTTCTCATGACACATAATATAATGTTTTCCAAGGCAAGCCCACACAATATGCTGTATGTGTGGGTTTGCACATGTTAGTGAACCAAAATATGTGGGCAAGGATATGTAACAGTTGGCGTAAGATTGTGTGAGTGAGTGTACATGTACTGTACATGCAATCACAATCACACTGGCCTTATTTAAGATGAAACGTTTGATGATTAATGGAACATAATAATTATTATGGTGAGAGGCAATTTCAGGGGTGCAATGACCCATGTAGCTTTTGTCCACCTCTTATAGGGTGTCAGATAGATAGATGAAGTTGCTAAAGAGAAATGGTATGGTAGCCCAGTAAACAGTGTCCAATGTATCAGGGCCTGTGGCCACCAAACCATTGAGTTGTTATGTTGTGTTTTTCTTTCCTGATTTAGCGTAATGTCTTTCTTCTCACTAGAAATGAATTTGTATTTGACACGTAACCAGAGCAATGTCAAGCGACCAGTTCAGGCCTGTGCAAAACTAGCTGTTCATTCATTAATTTAATCAACAAGCAATTTCCATAAACCATGTTTTACATGTTAATGCGATGAAAGAGTCATACGCAAAAAATCATATGGAGTTGATGTGACCTTTCCATGCTAGGGCCTTATGTGATTACAACAAGCATGTTGCATAACAACAGATTCATCTCTTGCTATTCTCTTTCAGTGATATTATTACACTGTTTGATGTTAAAAAGATTTTATGGTAAGCACATTGATAGATACATTATTGATTAGAATTACATCTGATTCAAAGGCTCTTTCTCGCTACAGTGAATTTTCTGTAAATTATGATTAGAATTAAATTACTGAATGAGTATCAAAAGAGAGGAAACAACTCTTTTTTTCTGTATGGTGATAAGACTTCCTGAGATTTCGGGTTTACAGTGCAGGCATCTTCTTTTCATGTATTGTTTAAGGATCAGCATGAATGAATGTCTATTGTGTATCTGTTCCTAAATAATTTCTGTTTGTCACGCAATCAGGCAAAAAGTCATTTGATCCCACACAAAATAGTATGGTATGAAAACATTTCCTTATACTCATTGCCACCCTGGGAATAGCAGCATTGTCACAAGTAAAAAAGACAACAGTTGGCCAAGTCATGCATCAAGCCCAACCCCTGCTCTTGCATCACCCTATGAGGACACCAGTGTGCACACTGCGACCAGCTGACCCTAACCTTCAACTCTGCCCATGCCATTGATCTCCTGTCAAATGAGCAGAGTCAAGACTTTCTTAACCAACAGTGTTCACCATGGGGTGCATTAAAGGCTCTAGCTGTATCCATGGCCTCTGCCAATGGCTGTGAATGCTAAGTGGATGGAGTTAATCAGGTGGACTAGATGAAGGGACCCAGGCAGGTGACAGCCATGCGAGAGGGCCGTGCTCCACCGCCCAGAGGCACACATCTCAGCAGGAACACATAGCAGTAAACTGGGATCAATTAGTCCACTGCTGTTCTTCTTTGAAAAATCCCACAGAGGTGATGTAGCAACAAACACAAACAAAGAGAGAGATACGTGCACATGCACGCACGCACGCACACACACACGCACGCACACATGCACGTGCAGACACACACAGACACACAATATACTGTCACACATATGCTTATACACACCCACACAGTAATGCACACCAAAAAGGCCCTGTAATCACTTGGGAGGACAAGCACATTTACAAAGAAAGATAAGTGGACACGAAGGGTCAGCAGACATACTGATCTTATGCTTCATGTGCTATGCAGAAAAACAAAAATGGATGGGCAATTTGGGTGCAGTCCAGCAGCAGCAGCAGCAGCACAAATGAAGGCAGCAGAGAAGATCATGAAGTCTGTCTGCATTACCAGAAGTCAGGTGGCAGCCTGACTGAAAATTGCATTAGCACAACATACGAAAGCCAACCACAAAAACATGTAAACATGCACTGAATTCGTTAAGATTTCAACTCATTTTGATTTGGGCTGCCACACCAAAAAAGAGCTAACTATGGAATATGACTAAGTGACAGACTGAGTCTGCATGGCTAATGAGATGAAGGCATGCTGCCTTCTTCTCTCTAAGTTTGAAATGTCAAGGCTTGTTAAATGTGTCACAGCATGGAGATGTCTGATCTGGTCATGATGACCTTATCTCTGCTTTATGCGAGCAGCGATCAGACTTCACGGCGCCACAGTTATGCAAATGCAATCCACCAGCTAGAAATGCCAACTGTGGCCATGCTGTAACAAAGATTTCTCAATATAAATAACCACCAGCACGCTGCATTGCTTGTGGAGGGCATGTATCTCAGAGAGCAGAGTGGCAATCAATAAATCCCAGGATTATTGCTCAGGGGTCAGCATAAAAATGCAGATGCCTGTATGGCTTTCAGCAGTGATGATAGTCAGCTTTAAACAAAAGGCTCTTTCTTTTGTTTTGATGAAATAGTTTTACTCCTGAGTGGCAACTGTATTCTGTGTATTGTTTTTTCTAAAGTATCAACTTAAGCACACATCAATGTTTATGGCATTTGACCAATAACACTGATATATCCCAATCTATCTGATTTGTTCCCAGAGTCGAAAACATGCAAACAAAGTGCGTCTTTACTACATGCTCCACCCAGTTGATGGAGGCTGCCCTGCCAAGAAGCTCCGAACAGAGGTAGTCTGTAATGTGATATGTATCCCCATTCACATCTACTGAATCAGCCATTCCACCCAACAATCAGTAATCAGTCATGCTTTGATTAAAGGCATCTTAATCAGTCTGCAATTACATTGTGTTAGTAGCCCATTGCCATTAGTAATAACAAATCATGGGTAACGAATCTTATTAATCTGCGTGAATGCATAATTTTTTGTTGTATGTACGAATGTACGTATGTATGAATAAACATAAGTGACCCATTTATTACACCTTACACTTTCCAGTGTTACTGTGTTCGAGTGTTACTTGAGGCATTCTATAGTGTGACAAAGACATTTCCATTCATGTCATTTAATGTATCAGCACAGGTTTACCTACAGCATAGGCACTAGTCATATAGGCTACAGTGTGCAGCAGTAGTGACATCAGCTCTATGATGCTGTTGAGCATGTTTGATGTAGAGGAGAGTAATAGCATACACACTTTCTGTGTAAAGACCACAAGATTAATACATGAAGTGTTAGCCCCTGTGTTTTGTTACCTCCACTAAAAATTGACAAAATCCACATTATTTCTTCTTTGTGCAAGAAGAGATTTTCATTCTCTTGTTTTTCAGCATCCCATAGCAACTGTCCAGGCAGTTATTTCACACCCACAGTGTATTGATCAGCTCATAACTCCCCCGCTTCCATTGTGTTTTAGAGCGTACCCCTGATTATTTTGCAATCACAAGGACAATGCTCCAGGCCCTTTGGCTGCATGTAAACATCCATTGTCAGTCTGATGTAATGCTTTTCTTCTTCTCTGCACAATGGGAAAGGAAGCAGGCTGCAGGGGGATGGTGGCAGAGACTGTTGGTGTTTGTGCTTGTGGAGTATGGAGAGGTTGGAAGGGGAGAGCGGGAGACCTGCTCTGGGTTATCTGTGAATGCGGTCTTGTCCTGGCCACTCCCTGCCCACCCACTCGGTGACAGCTCGCCAAGCACACAGCGGATGATTTGAGGGCACAGCGCACAGGTCCCTGGAGACATATGAAAGCTCTCCTCCAGCACTGGCACATCATGGGCTGGAACCTGGCGCTTGTGACGGGGGAGGACGCGGGAGCGAGGCTTTCTGGTTGATTAAATGATACCTGCAGACAGTTCATTGGCATTGCTTAAATCACTGCTGTCCTGTGGGCACCTTGTGGGTTGTTTTTATTTCAATTTCAACTCACTGTAAGGGGTCACAACAAATTCTCATTGGAAAAAGTGGTCTTCTCAATAATTTGTAAGAGAGACACCAGTCCATGAAAGGTCTGAAACATTTAAATGGACTAAAAGACAGGGGTTGGGCTGTTATAGATTCACTTTGGTAAATCAAATAATTTCATGTCTTTGTATCTGAGTAGAGGCACAATAGGACTATTCTTTTAACCTAATAGAGTTAGTGAGCTATAAGAATGCATTAACAAAGGTTTAGCTGGTAAGCATAAGGCATCCCTGTGGAGTATTACAGCAAGATACCATTGAGCTACACATCCCTGTGTTGTTCAATGCTATCTTATCCTCGCTCCTTGCGCAGGTCACCGCTCCATTGTATTATAGATGGCAGCAATAGGAGCCGGTAGCTCTCTCCACCATGAGGGCGATGCAGGATGCCATATGCTTTGATGATTGAAGAGGGTGCACTGCACTGTTGCCCTGACTGTCCTTACTCCCTCAATGGATGAACCCCACTGAGAGTCTCTCAAGGTTACACATCTGAACAACACAGCAGTGTGATCAGTGTAGCCTACTGCAGCTTGCACGAGGCACTCTCTGAGATAGCCAGAATGAATTCATGAAGATGCTTTTTATTACGACTTTAATTGGATTCCCTCCGATGTCATGCTTAATTCAAAGTGTAATTATTCAGCGCGTCACAATATGTCAATTTTGGTGAAGAGTAAGGTAATGTTTACTTATGTCTAGCTTGGTTTAACTGCTTAGAAACATACAGCTATGGCATTCATATAGACGACAGAAAGTATGTGTATATGGGTCCTGGGCTTGGGGACGTATTGAAATGTGACAGTACATGGGGGGGGGGCATGATATTCCCAAGGTAAATACAGTATCTGCACAGCAGATGACTACATGAGCTGTAAACCTGCCCATGAATGTGAAGACACATGGGAGTTGGGGGAATGTGTATGTTTACCAACAACTCATGCAGGGTGTAATATCCAAGGTCAGGCAGTGGAGAGAGGATAAGCGAGGGTTTAATGGTGTGTGTGTGTGTGTGTGTGTGTGTGTGTGAGTATGTGTGTGTGGACAGGAATGAACACTGCCTGAGTGTGAATGAACATAGATGAATGCCTGGCAGCTAAGGAGATACAAGTGGAAGGAATGCACTATACTGTTTTGACCTATTGCTGCACAGAAACAATTTGTGACACAGTTTTTTTCCTAGAGGTAAAATGCTTTTAAATATTACGCACATTTACATGAATCATTAAGTGTATGTGTTTCAAGAGTCATCTTGCAAAACAATAAATGAGCACATATGTTGTCTCTGTATGTGTGTTTCCGTGTTTGTGCGCTTGTGTGTGATTATGTGTGTATGTGTTTGTGTGTGTGTGTACATGTGTTGTGGGGTTATTTAACCCCTAGTCTGCCAGTGCCAACTCAAGCTGAGTAGTGGTTAAATCATGCTCCTTCATTTGCAAACACAGCACTGAGTAGCTTAGCGAGGGCTTAGCGGCCAGGCTAATCGACTGCCTCTTACAGGTCATATTGACTTCTGACCTTTATGGGAATGAAGCTGTACAGCTAATGAAGGGTAATGTGACTTTTGCCCCATTTTTATTCAGTCATCATGCACCTAATAAGCGACACTTAAGAAAGCATTTACTGATTGCAGACTTACTGTAAAAATCTTACAGGAAACTACTACTCTGCCTGTCCTTTTTGTTGGCTTTGATGAGTTGTGTTTGGTGCCTGGGAGGAACACACGTCATCATCCAATTTTCATTTGAAAAAAATGTCAGAAGGATGAATAACAACCACTTCCATGTTGTAAATGTGTCACAGATAGATGTTGGAAAGAGCAATGTTTGCTGTTTTTAGAAACGTGCAAATGACTTTTCTACACCATGACCTACATGCATTGACATGACGAATTGTATATTTTTCCTTTCGATTTGATGAATACTAGCCACTTGTCATTTCCATGGCCTAGGAAAACCATCCAGGGCATGGATGCTATTTCTATTTTTGCTTTAAAACATCACAGAGTAGATATTTATATGGAAACCATGTTGGGCCAGATGTGCTTGTGACAGATGCTTCATGTATCTGGGCATATTTATTTCTATATGACTATGTGCATGTGCTGTGTGTGTATCCTGTAGGGCAGTGCTGAGGGGGATGTGGATAAGAACAAGTGCTGTACGCTGTGTAACATGTCGTTCACCTCAGCCGTGGTGGCACAGTCTCACTACCAGGGCAAGATCCACGCCAAGAGGCTAAGACTGCTCCTAGGGGAGCCCCCAGCCATCACTTCCAAAGGTAAGGTTATTCTTGTAATCATCTGCACACACACACACACACACACACACACACACACAGAAAGTAGAGAGAGAGAGTGTGTGTGTGAGGTAGTGAGTAGGGAAAAAGAAAGAAAGAGAGAAAGTAAAAAAAAGAAAACATCTGACAAGGGGGATCAATCAGGGTAAGTTTAAGTAGAGCCACTCTGACCTTGCTCTCCCCCAAGCTTCCACAGTGAGTGGTGAATCTCAGCGCTCGTCTTGTTTCCTTTTGTCTCGTCACAGTGGGGACTAAAGTAGTGGAGTCTGTGTGTGTGTCTGTGTGTGTGTGTGTGCGTGTGTGTGTGTGTGTGTGTTGGGACTTAGAGGCCCAGATGCAGAGCTTTCTGACAGAGTGGCCCTGACTGCACACCTGATGCTCACTCACCCGAGAGAGGCGCATGTGAGGACACATGACTGCGGGCTCTGCTCTAGTACCCACTACCTCTTCTCTCCTCTTTTCTCCTCTCCTCTCCTTCCCTCTCCTTTCCTTTTTTCTCCTCTCCTTCCCTCTCATTCCCTCCCCTCTTCTCTTCTCTCCTCTTCTCTCCTCTCCTCCCCTCTCCTTTCTTCCAATTCTCCTACTGGCTGCTCAGGAATCAGGCTGGAGGAGGAGATAGGTGCTGTTTGTAGCACTCTACCATGTATGTGTGTGTATGTACACACTGACGATGCAATCTCTGGCAATAGGTTCAGAGGGATTCTTGTTTGTGTGATGCAAGAAAGTGCATGCAGATATTGTTGCATACTGATCAAATTCACAAAGGACTGTGTGCCTGCAAATTACCTGCAGATCACCTTGAAAAGACTCATTCAAACAGCTACACCTGCTCCTGTTTACTACAGTCAAGAAAAAAAAACTGGAAGAAAGGATTCAGGTAAAATTGAGGATAATTTAATCCTGTAGCTTTCATTGTTGTAAAATGGCAAGTTTTTTAATAGCTATTGGTAATAGCAAAATTTTAGGCTTCACTTGCATGTATTGTTTTTTAGTGCGAGTAAAGACACTACTAATCTGTTTCAAGTAGTTAAGTAAACAGGAGAAAGCATATTAGGTGGGATGCCCTTTTAAATATTTCAGGCCTATTTGCTCATCCTGTGCTCTGAAGTAGCACATGGCCGGGTTTAGGTAACCTGGCCCAAGCTGGCCGCGACACCGCTGACTCACTACGCACATCGCTGGCTCTGTATGCATCAGTGTTCACAAGCCAGTGTGGCCCCCGGGGAAAATTGACTCCCCAAAAAAGGAGCGACTGAGTAAAACCAGGAGAGAAGCTCTGCTCAAGGGCTTTTATGAGGGGTGGGGGTGGGGGTGAGGGGAACGGGAAACACAGACCCAGAACCCACAGTGCACTGATGGGGCACTATGAGCTAAAAACATGGCATGGTCATCATCTTTGTGGTTGGGTGTGTATGAATGAGTGTTAGTATGTGTGTGTGAGCATGTGTGTGTCAGTTCATTATCTCCTAAGTGTGTGTGTGTGTGTGTGTGTGAATTTTTCCTTTTACATATTCTACTGTACAAAATACTTACAAAATTGAATGCCGATCAGCCGGCTAATAAAAGGCCTCAGTTACTGTAAGCCATTTTGAAAACATGGCAAGCATGGAGGCAGGGAGAGCTAGAGACAGAGGAAGAGGAAGAGAAAGACAGAGAGAGGTGAGGACGTGGTCAAAGAGGCCATTTAAGGACCATTATTTCTGATGACATGAGAGCATCAGCAGAATCCATAAGCCCACTTACGCACAATTGTGTTTTTCTGTGTTCGCAGTAGTGTGCTGCTTGTTTTATTTTTGCTTTAACTGAATTTACTGTACTGCAAAGTACACTACTGTAATGTACAGCATAGCATATTTTAGTTTTTGGTTGTTGTGTATAAAAACAGTGAAAATGAAAGACTCCAGTGTTTTATGTGTGTTGTTGACTTGCATATGATGCAAGTGCGTATCATTTTGTCATCAGAGTGATATTTTGACAAAAGATTGTTTGGTTTTGATAGTAGAGTTTCAATCTGACATAGATGTGAATGGTTGACTCCCAGTGTTGTGTCTTATTTGCTTGTGTGTAGAGTTTTGATACAGTGAGCCAAGTTGTGCAAAACGTGTTCAAGCAACGGGCAAAAACTGTATTGTGTTGATCCTCTGCTGCCTATGATTATCGTTATGCATCAAAGTGTAGAACCATGATAATGTGAAAATGTGTTTAAAAAATGAAAAAAATGAAAATTTGTTTGCAAACACAGCTGCAAATGCTTCATGGTTTTGAGAAAAAGAGTCATCGGTTCAGTAAATATGCATTCAGAGAATGGAGTTAAATGTTTTAGCATTTGTGAAAAACTGTAAGCTTTATATGAATTGGCTCAAAAACTCAAAGCCATATTTCTCACAAATACACAAATGACAGAATTGAAAGAACAATAAAGTTTGGGAAGAAGTTGTAGGAATCTGTTTTCTCTTTGTGTCTATAATGTCATAATAATGTATAATGTCTATGATATGAGATGTGTTCTCTCTGTGCTGTGAAGCACAGTCTTGAGGAAACTTCAGCTACAGGATTATCAGTGCAGTCTCAATAAATCTGCCTTGATCTTTTCAGTTGGACTATTGTAGCCTCAGATGGAACTTTGGTTTTTGCTCCAGCCAAGTCTACTCCCACAGAGAAGTCATACTGAGTTCTCTCGAGGTGATGGATGTTCCAGAATGTTCCTCTAGTCTGCCAGTCCAAGGTGCAGATCAAAAAATAAAATAGCCATGAACACCTTTTTTTTCAGACAATGCCACTCTGTTTGCCAACCTGGCTTCTGAAGTGAAATATTTGTTCTTATGTCTACCTTGGCCAACATCAGTAAAGCCTTGAGCCAGATACTCAAACAATCTGTCACAGCTGATGTTTCTGCCGACACAGTGGAACTCTGGAGGTGGTCTGGCCTTGACCTGAAAACATGCTCTTTCAATTTTTGTTTTTACTGTGGCAGGGTCTCGTTGAGTTTGATTTGTGTTCTCAGACTGGCTATTATTTTGAGGTCTCAGAAGTATTTTTGCTTGTGAGCTGACCTTGGCATGGGCTACATGGGCCTGGCAAAACCCTGTGATGTGTTTTCATTCCGTCTTGGACTGGCTGTGTTTTACAGCTGCTGGGGGGATGGCAGTTTAGCAGCAGATGGCTACTCACAGAGCACAGTGCACAGTGAACCAGGGAGGGACAGAGGGATGGTATCATTTATGTGTTTTTTTATTCAGAGTAGTCATTTTTCTCTCTCTCTTTCTTTCTTTCTTTCTCTCTCTCTCTCTCTTTCTTTCTCTGTCTCTCTCCTTGCCCAAGCTCAGGCCCCCTGCTGAGGACTCCCCCAGACAGATTTGTCCTCTTGCCACACACTGTGTGAAGTCTGGTCTTGAAATCTGCTCACTTGTTTTATGCCTAAGCGCTGAGTGCTGGTAGTCATGTTGAACAACATGCATATTTCAGATCGGACTGCAGCAGGTGTCGCCGTATGTGAGCTTTTGCTGAAAGAAAAACGAACAAGACCCCATGCGTTCCAACAGACAGCACGAAAGGTATGGCTGCATAAGGCCCTTAGCCCATACACAAATGCTGCCCTCTGTCTGACTGCTTGATTTCACTCGAAAGTAAACAGAATGTGTGGAGAAGTTATAGATCATTTCATATATGGAATATAGCTACTATTTCCCATAGGGGTCTTTTCCTGTAACTTTCATCAGCAAATTGTTATCTTTGTGGTTACCTTTGTGGTTGCCTACTGTAAGGCTCCCTGGTGTTTATTGGTCCCTATATCCCCTCATATTGGAGAGAGTTGGTGTCGTTTGGTGCCTTTCAGCTTCACAGAATTGATCATTATGTGCAATACACAGTATACATATTGAGTGCATTCTAACAGAAAATCCATCCTTGATGACAGTGGTGCTTGCTTTGAAGAGGACCATCTGGCCACTGGTTGTTGTGTAAACACTTGTGAAGTGTATTAGTAAATTGAAAGAGCTCCTGAAGGGGAAAGAAATTCACTGTGCTGTTGGATGCCTTTGTGTGAAACACTGCAAATGCCCCCCTGATTAGAGCAGCTGTTCCCTTCACATCCATTTTGAACTGTGATGACAAAGAGGGGCTGCGAAATCTGCACAAGCCATTCCTTTTTTCCATCACAAACAAGAGATGAGTGTCACACAATGGCTGGTGATTTTCATTTGAGTGCAATTAATAAGCTCAACGAGACGAGTGCACATTCTTGACAGTCCAGTCCAAAGATTTTCTGTGACACACCAAAAATAATTTAAAAAAAAATAAGTGGGTGACTCATCCCTTGTTCTTGCTTTCATCTGATGCTGCAGTTAATGTCTGTCACTCAATCTATCATAATTATGAGGCAACCGGGACCATTGTAAAGTTTGATGTCTTTTGTCCTGGCTGGAATTTGCTGTAATTAAATTGAATAATGCAGAGAGAGCTCACTGACGCCCCAGGAACGAGGACCCCAAACGTATGGGGCCGTTATGTACCTGAAGCCTGCAGAAACTCTTAATGTGTCTGCTGGTGTGGCCTATTCATCACATTAACATCACATCTCTCGCTTCTCATTAAATGCTGCCCCCCTGGGGGACGCACTGTAGGTCTAATTGTGTTCCGTGGACCAGAAAATGCCTTAATTGACAAAAAGCTTTTAGACCAATGCGTCTAGTCTTTGACAAGCTCTGACAGGTAAATTGCCAGGAAAAACATTCTAGTACAATTATCCCCTCCTCTCCAGACCGCTTTGGCATCTTTTATTCATGTTTTATGTCATACTATCTACATTGGCCCTCTAGATTACTCTTTTAGGCACTCATGCAAATAGTGATTGGCAGAATAAAGAGTCTTCTCCACTGGGGAGCAATGCTTCATGGCAGTGGTTATCACACAGTCTGGACCTCATCACTGATCCAGATGCGTACAGTCATCATCTCCATGTGTAGCTCATAATATTAAACATTGAACAACAACATTGCGAGAGCAGCTTTCTCTAGCAGCATTTTAATGCATTGCATTGGTGGCTCTCCATGCGTTCCTGTCTTAGCCCCTTTTTTCAGTGCAGAATCTTTTCTCTCTCACACTCTCTCCCTCTCTCTCTGTGTCTCGGCAGAGGTGACGGCCGGTGCGGGCCAAGTGTCGGCGGGGGACATGCCCCCCTCGGTGCCCTCCAGACAAGGCCACGTGTCCCACCGCTACTGCCAGCTGTGCAAGGCCTGGTTCAACAACCCCGGCATGGCTCAGCAGCACTATGATGGCAAGAAGCACAAGAAGAACGCAGCGCGGGCCCAGCTACTGGAACAGCTGGGAGAGAGCCTGGAGCTGGGAGAACTCAATGGTAACTCCACTCAAGTCTATGCGTGTGTGTGTGTGAAAACATATTTGTGTGAGCGCCTAATGGTCCTATGTGCTGTCTTTACATTATATATTTAGATTATGATCACCTATGTGTGTCACAACATTGTATATTGTCAACTGTTTTAAGCTGCTGCTCATGCATAAAGGAGAGTCTCGTGCAGTCCTTCTTAGTCACACTTGAAAGCGTACACAAAGGCAGCCGTGTCATTAAGGCCTTATATTATTTAGCAGAGATCAAATGAGAATTCCTGCATGGGAATGATCAGCAGGTAATTAAGGGCGAGCCCAAGCGCTCATGCTAATCTGTGCCACCTGAATGCTGTTGGCCAATGTCAAGCGGCAGGGAGGAGAGGTGAAAGACAGCGGGGCAGCGCTGCATATTGGCAAGTATCTAAAAAGGACAGAGGTGCAGGCTCACGCTGAGGAAACATTAGTGGCTGTGTGTGTGATAGGAGTGCTAAGCTTAGCCAGCCTTCTCCCCGCTGAGTCTCTGACTCACAAGTGACTCATTGCTGCGGCTACAGCTAGGCTCTCAACGGTGTTCTCCTTTGGTAGCCTCCCTCTCTTCATCTCTCTCTCTCTCTCTCTTTCTCTCTCTCTCTCTGTCTGTCTCTCTCCATCTCTCTCCACTCTGTCTGTCTCTCAGCATGTCTCTCTTTCCCTCTCAGGATGGGTGAAATAAGCCTGGCTTGTGTGCGGCTCCCCCACGGTTACTAATCTGCTCGCTGCTTACCCACACATGTATTTATATTGACCAAAAAAATAAACACACACACACTGACACACATGGAATTGACCCACATTTGGTGCCTCTGTTGGTGTCCAAAAACATGCACCAAACTGAGACAGTGTCCATGTCTTATAAATGTGTGTGACTGAAGCTTTTGTCCTTAGGTGTGCACCACCAAGCAGGGTGTAGCAGATCTATTATGTAATGGCAGCTGAAAATTAAACAACATCAAATGAACTTTAATTTGTTTCACTCTTCAAGTCTGCAGAGACAAAGCTAAGAAAGCAATAGAGTGAGGGAGAGAGAGGTGAGGAGACACATTGCTATGAATTGGCCACAACATAGCTGGCCTTCCCAGCTAATTTAAATGCACAGTTTCCCAGAGGTTTCTGTTAAAACTACTCCAACAAACAAACAAACCTTTTAATCCCACAGCTGTTCACAGCTCAGTGCTTTATTGGGAGAGCATCTATTTTTAATTAGCATCAGCACAGCTGATGGCATCATGTACAGAGTGACATTGATGGCTGAATTTTAATGAATGCTTTAAGAAGAGAATGATCTGGATGGGAACCCAGCTAGTCATGGATCTAGGAGAAACATTATTGATGACCTTCAGATGGCCATTTGTAATCTGAGCATCCCCCCAACAGCAATTAACTCAACTGCCATAAGATGTCACAGTATCAGAGGTGATGATGGGTGATTTCACAGCATATGGTGTAGGATGACATCTTCTAATTCAACAGTTTGAATATTTATTTGACATAATTAAGGATAGGTAGAATCTTTCAGTCTGAGGATTTAAATTGTTTTTTTTTAAATGATTGATAGTTTACCTAGGGTGCTTAGCTTGTAAAGGGGAGTGTGTGATATGTAAATAAGCTGTTTGAACAGCCCCTTCATCTGTAGTGATTAGTGTGTGAGCAGGCAGCAGCAGCCATGCTCCTGTGTGACAGATGTGAAGGACGTGTTTAACGCTACGCCGTCCCACTGCCCCACAGCAATCTCACTGCACGGAAGGCCTGTGCGGCTCACTTGTCTGCAACACATGAGTCACTTCCAGTTCCACTTTGGCTTGTTCCAAAAGAGCGCATTGACTTTGATACGTTGGTGTGGGTGCATTGTGTATGTTACAGGTTCCCCAGGCTATGAGGGATTTATTATAGGGTTATGCATATGTTCTGTGTGTGTGTGTGTATGTGTGTGTGTGTGCAACCACTGCATACATTATATTATGTTCCTCTCCTGCTATATATTTGTGTCAGATCATTTACTACAGTTTCCTGATAAACTGAGGTTATTGCATTGACTTAGCAATATTTTTTCATCTAATACATGGAAATAGAAATGCATTTCTTATTTGTTTATTCTACTATCTAATAAAAAAACTTTTTTTATTCAGTAAGAAATGTTTAGTAAGTTGTGGTTAATAAATTGGTGTGGTTAATACAAAGTTTTGTTTTTTTAGTTTGCAGAAAATACTGTCATGAGATTTATAAATGATACTTGTATTATAAATATTTGGGAAATTACTGTACTGAGAAGTTAAGCTATTGGTGCATCTGTATTGCCTTTTATTATCTTATTATCACTGAAAACAATCAAATATGCTTTGGTTGATAGAATGGTGCAAACTGCCTGTGTTAAATTTCTGTGTGTGTGTGTGTGTGTGTGTGTGTATGTGCATGTGTGCATGTGTGTATGCATGTATGTTTGTGTGTGTGTATGTGTGTGTGTGTGTGTATCCTCTTCTCAGGCCTGAAGCGAAGTCACACATGTGATGTCTGTCATGTCACACTCAACTCAGTGGCCCAGTACCACGCACACCTGCAGGGCTCCAAACATCAGAATAAGTGAGTACACCCTGACATGCTCATCACCCATAGCACACTTTCCAAGAGAGCACCTACAGGCCCACTCAAGCATTCACCATCACTGTCAATACAAATGCTCATTCCACAAACAAAGGCACAGGTGTGCAAGTGTGTTCTAGGACGGTCCAATAGAAAGCCATGAAAAACAGAAGAGTAGTAGACTTTCTCTGAGAGCTGTAGTGGAGTGTTGCCTGTCGAAGGTGAGGAGGTGTAGCTGAGGGAGGTGAGAAGGAGGCGTGAGAATGGTGGGCCTCAGTCAGGAGAGAACCCGTGGGAGCTGCCCGGCAAACGTGGCCAGCCTGCCCGAGCCGCTGTTGAGCGCGTGGGAGCATTACTTCACCCCCGTCGCTTCCGATGACTTTTGCACGGGTGGGCAGGGACACGGACGGCAGGGCCAGTCATTTCGTGAGGCAGGCCTGCTTCTGCTCGGCCACACTGGAATTCCCGTGGGCTCCACTGGGACTGTTCCGTGAGACCTCCACCGCCACCTCCTCCACCACCACCACCACCTTGCCCTCTCACAGGTTCAGCTTGGAGAGCAGAGCAGAGCAGCTCTTACATGCATTTGTACGGTATGCAGACTCATGCTCTGGTCCCCACAAATACCCCCCTCCACAAACACACACACACACACATTGGGAGTTAAAGCAAGGAGCACTGAACATGCAAATGGACTACTGCCTCACGCAATGTTGAGTGTGTTCAGGCCTCTTACACACTTACTCACATTCTGGAAACACTTACTCTCTCTCTCTCTCTGTCTGCTTCTCTCATACTAATAGACTAAATTCATACATACCCTCATACATAGAGATATATTGAGACACACACACACACACACACACACACACACACACACACACACACACACACACACAAATAGCCAAGCCTCATCTCTATGTAAATGGCTTGTGATTTCCTGCAGCGCTATTGCTTTTCCCAGTGTGTGTGTTTAGTGCATTCACATGGCCCAGGAAGACTTGAGGTCATGTCACCAGAGATAAAGTCTCTGCTGCTCCCTGAACATAGCCCAGCTTTGTGTGGACCATCCTATTCTGTGGCCCAGAAAAGGTCATGTGCCTTTAGTCATGCAACTTATTATTTTTTTTTGGTTCATAAGCTAAAGCATTGACCCCATTGACCTATTTCCTCATAATCTTACATGGTACATGCATGAGGTCACACATGTAGTCAAACAAAACAACAGCAAACCCGCTCACATCTAGATTCCAGAGTGTGTGTTGCGCTTTTTACAATCAATATGTGATCTCTGAAAATCATGACATGGGCAATGGTGAGGTAAGGTCAATACTTCACTAATGGGCCCGTCACATCCAATTACTTTATCCTCAGATGACCCCACTGGGCAAGCTGGGATAGTCACTGTGTTACTTTTGCCAGGGTTGTGTTGTGCAAGCTGAAGTACAAGTAGTTTATTATCATTAAGAAAAATCTGCCAGTTGTGAGATGAGGGATTTGACCTGTGAGGAGACTCTTTATTGATCTGCTGTGGTCTGGTTGAGACCTGCTGCTAGTCTTATTATTACCATGTTAGACAACAGGCACACAGTGGACCCATCAGTCACAGCCAGTGACCCAGCCTGCTCACCGACCAAGCCTGCCTTTCACTATACCTGTGAGATTTCTATGACAACCATAATTACATACAATTTTCATATTTTCAAAACAGAATTGTTTTTATAACTCTCACACTGAGTCTGCAGAATGCAAGTGTTGGTGGTAACAATTGTCAGTTATCATTCACACTACAGGCGTCTATCTCTCTCTCTCTCTCTCTCTCTCTCTCAGCTTGAAGAACCAGTGAATTTCTGAGTCCTACAAAGTGTTGAATCTCCTGTTGGGCTGCCTCAGCTGTCGCCTGCCCACTTCTCTCTCCTAAGTCTCTTCCTGGTTTGATCTCTCTCCTCTCCTCCTCCATCACTGTGTTTCCCTCAGAAAAAAGAGAAAATGCATCAGGTGTTCTTTGCCTTGTGAAAACCCCTTTAACCATCCTGAAAAGCTGATGTCAACTCTTTGAGTCAGGACTTTACAGACTGCAACAAGATGTCAAACGATGTGGATGTGACTAAAGACACACACCTCTCCCCTAACATTCCTCATAGCACTGGCGACGAACCATTGGATCTTTGGTGGAGTGGGTTTGTGAACACACACAAGAAGAAGAGTAAACCATGCTTCATACAGACTGTGTTTGTAGCATGTATTGTACAGTACCTATGTATATTTGCATCAGAACCATATTGTGAGGCTTCTTTACTTTCTGATGCACACATGCTGCTCCTGGGACAGGTCATGTGCTGTGTCTGTGCTCAGATTAGTTTATGTTGAAAGTGTAGGCTTTGATAGCCTCACTGATATCTTAGGCTGCCTGTACCATACCATCTCTATGGTCAACTTTTGACAGAGGCACACTATACTCAATGTAATATTATTCATTGGATGTCTGTCCTGCAGGGTTTTTGCTTGCTCTTGCAGATGTATTCTCTTTGGTTTGGTTTGCTTTTTTTCGTGACAGATGTGCTCTTTGTCTCAGGGATGTCTGACTGATCACAGACCATGAAGCAAAGAAAATGGGCATTCAGTTGCTGTTTAATCATACGTGTTTGACAGGGAGATGTGTTGAACTTTCCCATATATTGTACAGTCTAGATTAACCTCTATTAGACATTTCTGTTCTATATGTTGTATAATCTGACCAGATGATACTGATGCAGAAGGACACAATCTGTGTTCTATTCTGACAGATTTTATTTTTCACAACTCGTAGTAATATGATTAATATATAGCCTACTTTGCCTCAGTAACTGATGGAGGACTGTGCTCTAAAACTGTACAGATGTTCTGTCTGCTGGCCTTACAGGATGCTGGTCAATTACTGGATTAGCTCAGTGAATGACTTTGAGATTTGCTTCTATGCTCTGTAAACTCTCTGTAACACTCAAATATCTGAGGGATTTGGAGTCGTAAGACGTTACTTGTAAGTAGGTGTTTCAAATTCAGAAGTAAATGTCATTTGGTATGGTGCTACAAATCAAGCTAGTTCAAAGACAAAGCATCATTCAACAAGGCTGAAATGACCACAGTCCATCTGTTGTTTTCTTGGCTATGTACCATGTCTTGCCTCTTTTGAAAAGCATCTTTGGAAATAAAAGACTGGGACAACCAAACGTGAGGGAGTCACTTTTGCTTAATATATTTTGCTTTCAAATAGCCACAAAAACTAACATCATAGCACAGCCACTTAGGCTAAACTAGGTCAGGCAGGTACACAACAAACAGAATGGGCCAGCTGATGACCTGCTCTGTCTGGATGGTTAGTTAGTGTCATTTGCTTAAAGCTACTATGTGTAGTCCTTATACTTTAGGTTTAGAGTAATCTTAAGCGCTGCTTTGCATTGACTCACATTGAATGTAATACAGCAACCTCATGTGGTAGATTAATATATTTTAGGAAAGCTGATTAGCATACTAAATCAAGTGGATATCTGGTCAACATCCTGCATAGGTGTTTCTGACAAAATGTCAACACAGTTAAGTGGTTATATGAGTAACAGCAAGAACAGGGAGAAACCAAGTAGTGCTTAACGTTTAAAAGAGGTCCTCTAGGACTGTCCTCAAAAATAGTCTTGGTGTAAATGAGGCACAGCTTTCTGTGAGTGGAGTGGCTGTGTATAGACCTTAGACGTCTGGCATTACTGGGTGTTGGCTTTCATTAGACTGCTCTCAGTTTAGCTCTGTGGCTCCAAAGTCCTGCCATTATGAATAACATATGTGACCTAAATATCACATTATTTTTCAAGCACTGTGTACCCAACACGACTTGACATTTGCTTTTCAAGTTCTAGACAAAAAGAAACCATTTTTAACTTTGGAGTGTGTTTTCATCGCCTTTTGTTTGTTCAGGTGTCTGTCTGTCAGCTAGACTGATTCTAAAACTTGGTGGAAGTTAGTAGCATTAGCTAAGAGTAAAAGAAGAAGAGCAGAAATGTTGAAAATGTTTTAAAGTCTGTACATTAGGCTACTATTGGCCTGGAGGCCTGTGCTCTCAAAGTGCAACTAGAAGTCATAATTCATTCTTAAGTTTCTCTTGAGATAGTTCTTGACACACTCCTGAGTGAAATGTACGCCATGTACTGTATATAATAACACTTGTTGATAGACTCAGCATAGATGTTTTAAACCAAATATAAATTGAATATTACAACTATGTATTCAGTTTCAGGGAAAGCAATTTAAAGATCAGCAACATCACATCTGTGTCAGTATCCGGAAGGACTGCTTGCTAGGCAGCACTTCATATGATTTGTAATGTTATTTGCTCCCTTTATCAGCACATTGCTGTGCATACTTTAGTCCCTGTGTGATTAGGCAGATCAATATAATTACAATCAACACTGTCACTACAAGAAGAAGAAGTGGGTGACAAATTCACAGTGTCAGCGTATAAATAATGCAACAGTTAAGACGATGAAATATGCTGCAGAAGCATACAGATTCAGACCTGATCAGAAAATAAGCTAAATAAGATGGTTGTATTGAGTGAAATAACCTAAAAGTCTAGCTTCAGTTTCCTCTTGAGTCACCAGTCAGACAACTGCCTTTCAGTGGCAGAAAAACAATAGAATGAGATGCCTATAACTTCCAGGAATGTGATAGCCAAGGCCCTAATGCACAGCTGACCTCAGCACATTTCTGCCGATGTGATTGCTTTTCTCAGTAGCTTGGAAGACTACACACTCAGACATGATAGAACAGCCACTGGCCTCCAGAAACCCACTGTGCGATGTGCTACTGCCTCTCTTCTCAGCCCAGCGATGCTGTTATGGCCATAATTACTACACTGACGTGAACACAGAGCATCACAGCAGTGGAACACATTCAGTCTTAGGTGCTTCCAATCCACCTTTTTTTTTTTGCTCCTGTATATCAAAATAAATGTTCACATTTATTTCAATGTTATTCACAAATCAGAACATATTTTTCCCATCAAGACATCCATAAAAACAGTGGCGTGTCCAACAGACATACAGTGTGAATTTGTGGCTAATTGTGTTTGTTTGCATCTCTCATGCCTGCTTCCTGTTGGAGGGTCATCAGTATGCTGAGGGTGCCTGCTCAGATGGCCTGCGACATGGCCATGTTTAGTGATCTGTTTTGTGCTGCTCTAACTGGGGTAGCAGCTGTGCCAAAGCTCACAGCTCCTCTCACGTATGGGCTGAAGTGGATGGCTCTTGCTGTGGTTTGTCACGGAGCACTGCTTTTAACTGGAAGTGTCGGATTCATTCATTCAGGATGGATGGACTCAAGTGGATGCATTTGGTTAGGAGAGGAGGGGTAGATTAGAGTGGCACACAGTTACTCATACACATGCAAACAAACTCACACACACACACACACTCAAACTCATGCACACACACACATGCACACACCCATTTATGTTTCATATTATATGCCAACTTGCACACATCCCAAATCAACAGTAAAGGTATTACAAATGAGAGGCTCAATGACTACTGCTCCAGTATCACCAAAGATCTTTGAATATTGCTACACTTCAACCCTCTCTGGTATCAATGCTACTACTAACATTAACATTACCCTCCTTGTGATAGAATGAAATAGAATAGAATATATAATTCTTAAGACCTCACTGGTTCACAGCTTCTCACAAATTGTGAGACTAATCCTTCGCAAGTTTTTTTTTATTTGATATAACACCTTGAAGTGATTTTGATGGTAAACTACGTAATAAGGGGATTGAAGCTGATCATATATTAGTCAGTATTTCAAGCATATTTATGTAGTTATTTGACTTATTTACTTCTGTAAATCCATGATGGCATGTTAAAAGGACATTTGTCTTAGACCAGATGGGAGCAAGACATGAAGGATTTGTATGAAGGATGTTTATCTTTGAAGTGTGTCTGAACTGAAAGGACCTTTTTATGCTTGTTGGGGACAGGGTGTGAAAAAATGTTTGACTTAATTGGCAACCGTCTTTGATCACAATTTCATAGTGGCAGGCACTGTTCCAGAGACACTAATGTTCTTTCTGTCGATTGATTAAGATCAATAGTATCTAATTAGGTGCAGTAATCTAGCAGGACCAACACTGTGCACACTCCAAAGTCAGCTGTCTGAGGAAGGTCATTTGTGCCCCTCTGCCTGGCCATCCATGTGCTTTGTGGTCATTAAGGATTTCAAAAGAATGTATAATTAATGTTGAGATAATGGAAAGTCAGCATCTGCGCCTTCAGTTTGTGAAGATGTTTGGCCTGGTGTGCATGCTCCAAAATAGGAATAGTGTCAAAACATCAGTCCTTGTATATTTTGTATTAAAAGCGGAAACACACAGAATCTTAGGAAGATGAGTACAAATTTACAAGATGGATTTGTTTGTAATCTAGTTCATTGTCCAAATACGTATATAAGTTTAGACTCAGAAAGAACTGTTATCATTAACTCATACTAAGTATCTTTTGTTTCCTTACTTTTGGAAACCATTCATTTTTGACTGCCATCTGGTATTCATAGAACATCTGGACAAAGAGGAAGTTTGGAGAAATTATTCAAATGAAGTCAATTGGACTTGCATTCTACCTCACTAATCACTATTTACTTTGAATAAAGAAAAAAAACACATCTGCCACACAAAACATTCAAGCAAACAATCAAGCCTTGTGTAAGATACTTCACTGCCAGTGCATATGACTACTAATCATCCATTTTCATGAGCTGTGATGATCTCTTGTGTTTCTCCTCATTTCACTCGGAGGGAGCCAATTACACGTGAGAAAAATTTCACACACTCACACACAGAACGTTAATGTTCCTAGTTCTGTATAGAAATAAACACAGCAGTATGACTTTACCCAAGTGAAAACAAATGCCTGTCTTTTCATATCTCATGCTATTACAGTATATTTCAGGTATCTCTGTGTGTGTGTGTGTACATGTGTGTGTGTGTGTTTGTGTGTGTGTTATAATTGACGTATGTGATGTGTACAGTCATCATAGCCCTAGGGAGAGATGACTCTATGATTCACACATTGACATTGTTTAGCCTTCAGCTTTTGTGTATCTCTCAAGTACAAAGATACGGAGCTCCTGCCACAGAAGAGTGCCTCTCTACTGCCCCAAGGGCTCCATGGTTGGCTGAGACCTTGCTAACTAGATGCGCTGTGGGTTACCATGTCGTCATGTTCAAGTCCACCGGAGGGTTAGGAGCCACAGCCTGCTTCAACAGAAAGGTCAAGCAGACGAGCTGGAGCCCATTTGACCAAATTTGCCAGTGGTGGGCTGACAAACATCCATGATGCTGTCTAATTTGTAACTACTATTACTACAACACACACACACACAAATAAGTATACACATGTACATAAACATGTATACAATAACATATTTATATGTCTGTATGTATAAAAGTGGCCCTTTGTATATTCACAACAACACACAACATGTGTCACTCTATTGAATAGCCTTTTTCAGCTATAAACTGCATTTTGACACTTTTCTCAGGTTTTCTTTTCTTACATCCTTTTTTTTTTAACAAACTGCACCCCATCTTCAAGTCATGTCAAAAACAGCAAAGAGGGACTTGCAGAGTTAGGTTAATTGACGGGCTTTCATTTTCCTCACTTCTCTCTAAAGACTGAAGTGCTGGTGAAGTGAAACAGTAATGCTGAGTGACTCTTTCAGCCACACCACACTAGGCTGCCGCCCCTGTGCTGGCCACTGCACATGCAGCTGTGTGGGGGAGATAAGAGTCCTTCCTCCCAGCCAAGGGCAGCTGACACCACCCAGTCCCCCACCCTGGCCCTGACCACACTGCAGCAGGTTGTTAAGCCTGTCAGTGGTGTAAATATGAACTTGTGGTGTGTGTGTGTGTGTGTGTGTGTGTGTGATCCTGGGTTGATTAAAGACTCATGGAGAGATGGAGGGGCTGTTTTAATTGCCATTATATTTATATTTTCTAGTCTTTGTTGGACATGGAGTCAGGGAGGCCACCATCCCTGAGTGCCCCCTGTCAGCATCACATGCATCATCACAAGCAATATCTGCATTACACAATATGGCCAGTAGGTGGCATCAGAGCATTGATGAAATCATAGACTCGCTTTTTTACAGTTTTATGATTGCTTTCACCCAACTAGCAAAACACCATAAATTACTTGCAAAAACACTTTTTGCTAAAGTCTTCACACTCTGGGATACACACATAATAATACTAAGCAGACAAAGCAACAGATGCACACTGACAGTAAAAATGGAAAACACATTTGGTTTCTGCTAACTCTGTGTGCAGGGCATGTCAGTTTTCAGAAGCTTATAGCTTTGTAATACATGTAGCTTAGTATCATACATACACACAGGTATCGAAATGTGCAAACTGTGGACGTATTCTTATGCAGTAAGCTGTGTTTACAGTTTAGCAAAAAATTCCAAACTGAGTGTAAAGCACTGATTGGATTTTTACAAGAGTTTCATAATTTGTGCCCAAAGAATCGCTGTTACTGTTTGAGCATTCAGAAAAAAATATGACAGCAAATCAGCACTCATATTGGCCACAGGAGGGAGTAATGGCCCATGTTTGCAATGCTTCACTTCTGGCTGTGTTGAAACAACAACTTGAGAGACTTTTGTACTGAGGTGTCCTGCCAAATGACCCTTATCTGTTCCAAAACCCACGTACACACTGTCCCGTTAAATATATTCTGCAAGATTAATGACTCTCTCAGCCAGTTGTCAGCTGAGGTAAGACGGTAGAGCTGCTGTAAATGGACTTGTGGGTCTGAAGTACCCGATGTCTGATATGGGCCCAACTTTTTGGATAGATAAGAAGACAAGAGACCCAGTTAGATAGAGATATTATCAACTCAGCTTCGCCTGCTGTCTGAAGACTCAGGCTCTGATGGCTTTGTTCTGACAGTCCAACTGTGTTTTGCCGGCATGGGACTTGGAGATAAGCTTGTTTCTTGCAACAACAAATTAACTGTATGTGATAACATCAAGACTGGCTTTAAGAACACTCACATTTTGAACACACCTCAAACAAAACTTGTTAGATGTGTGTGTGTGTGTGTGTGTGTGTGTGTGTGTGTGTGTGTGCGTGTGTGTGTGTGTGTGCGCGCATGCATGCATGTTGTGTGTGGGAGAGAGAGACAGAAAGAGAGAGAGTGTAATATAGGCTGAATACTGTTCCCACTTACCATACCAGAAAGCCCACAGACCTAATGTTTCTACGGTCGCTGATGGCATTCACATGTTTATATAATATTAGTTTGGTGGCAGTGGGTGGTAGTATTGAACTCAGTCAACTTGCTGACATTACTAAGTAAAGGTCAAGAAGTGTCATCTGTGGTACTGTAACCTCCAGTGCTATGTTATAGTCTACAGTTCTAATAGGCTATATAATATGTAAACATGAGGACAAAAATGTTGCAAGAATTTAGATGCAGGGGAACAGCATAATCGCAACAGGCAATCCCTGTTGCATAACATATGTGTACAGTAATATGAGCTAGTTTCATTCTTTGTGTGACATGACCTTTGACCCTGGGAAGGAAGTCCTTCATACAAAGGGATATCCCATAGTTCCCAATATACTCAGAGATGCCAGATAAGTCATTAAATTGAAGGAAAGTGGAAGTGTGTTTCAGAGAATTACCCTCTTCCTGATAAGTGTGCTACTTCACTGGCAGCTCAACAGGGCACAGAGTATATAAACCTCTTCAACCTAAAATTGTATTACACATTTGCTTGGGAATGTTCTGCATTCTGTGATGGTTGTACTTGTAAATAGACTGATTACCTGGCCCAAAGACTGAGCAATGTAGCTCTGAGGATATTCCCTCTGGACAGGAAACACTGACACAACACTGGCCGAGTATCAGGATTCCATAGAACAAAATTCCACAGATGCTGAGGGAATTCAGTGGTAGTCATAGTTCAACTCTTTTCTTTTTGGGATAATAACGGCATGTTGTGATTTATGGTATTTCAGTGGCCTGGGTTCATCCCTTCACTAAATGACTAACTTATTTTGTGCTTAAAGAACTGGAAATGGTACAATTTAATAATCAAGACCATCAACCACAAGTCTACTGAATCTAAAGTCCACTTGAAAGCGAATCATAACTCCATTTACCCCCTCTTCCTGAGGAATATTTGGGGTTTTTAAGGTTTTTAAGGTTTAATTACAAAGAAGGCTTCTTGATTTTGTTACCCTGTTGTCATGGAGAACTGCTTGCATCATGTGTCCTTTCTTACACTACTTGTGAAAGTCTGACCAACACAGCCAGAGACTCAACAGGTGGTTGGGGTTAAATTTTTTGCCTGGCGCTTTGGTTACACCAGTCTAAACCAGACTCACAAGGGATTTCCTGCTTCAAGAAACATTTGCTTTTCTCTGACTCAGGGTCCACGACTACCATCCCCATGGTGACGTGCACTAAACACAGTGCACCCTGTACCAAAGATTCTAGAGCAGAGCTCCTAAACATAGTGTAGTGAGCAGGGACCACTCTTCCATGGCTATAAAGTGTGTGTGCCCTTCCGCAGACAGGAAGAGGGTGTGAGATGGTACCTATGATTAGAGCATATGGCAACTTTTCCTGTTGGAAACAATGGCACTGAGAGTGGTCTGATAAAATTTCAATCACAAGGACTTCTGTTGATATAACAGATGGTGTTTGACGTCAAGGCAGGACTGTAATTCTCTAGAAAGAAGTTGAAATGAAAAAGTTACAGACCAAGATAGAGAAATGTTACATTAAGTATACAATGAAAATTACATGACAAAATTCAAAATGTATGTCTTCTTCCCTTCTGTTTACTTTTTGGTCAACTGAAGCATGGGGGGAGGGGGACATCAGATGTTAACTGAAATGCCCTCAAAACAGCTTTCAGCTCGTGTTAGCAGACCAAAACCAGTTGAAACTAGTGCAACATGCTGCATCTTTGATAAGCAAGGGGAGTCCCTTTCACTGCATAAATAAGTCTTTATCTCTGCTTAGTCAGCAAAAAAAATAGGCTAAACTGCCTAAAGGCGTGAGCTGAATTCTCAAAATTCCATATATTCAACATTAAAGAACTCAAAACATACAAGTGAAAGTATTATAATACCCAATCCATAATATAGTATGCTTGCATAGTATTTCAAGCAATGATGTATACATGCACCCAACCCACTCTGCCCCTAACCAAAACAATCTTGACCAGGAAAGTCAAGTCCATCTGGAGGTGGTATTTACAGGTTATAGAATGTTGGTATGTGCATGAAGATGTCTGAGTTGTTGGAGATCTAATATTGTTGAACACATTTACTCAATTCCCCTGTACTGTGTTCTCATACAAAGACTTGACGCAGTGTGTCTAGAATGTCATGTCCTCAAATAGTGCTAACTTGGATGCTCATTTCATCTTTATCATGACCAGAGAGGTCCAACAAGGCCAGGTGTGTGAATCTACTGACCTGGCTCTCAGGATTACTTTCTGCCAACGTGTGGGTACAAAACTCTCTCCAGTCTAATAATTTGTCACATAATGATACATATTTAGATATCTTAACCAAAAAAGTGTTGGCTTACTTGTAGAGCAGGCTTATATTATTAACCAAACAAAAGACAGATGAAAAGTATGTAAAATATTTATTTAACAATAATTCTTTAGCAAGACATATTTCCACACAGTTCTGTTACAAGAGCATATTTGAAGACAACTTCTTCTCTGTGGTCAACTTGACACTTCCAAAAGTCAAGTCAAGATGGGGAACATGGGAGTGTCATTACAGTTTTTCAAAACTACGCGAAAACGAGTCCATCGAAGGCTACAAGCGTTTCAGCAGAACAAAGCTGTCTTTCACCTCGCATCCATGCGCCCTGCTTTCCTGGATGCGGAAGTACCTCAATGATAGACTACACGTTCACCACTAGAACCGCGCCGTGGCCCAGCTGGGTCCCTGCTGCCGCATCACTGCCAGCCAGGCATGCATTGGCATCCATTCACAATGGAGAATAGCTTTCAGCTATCCCCTTAATCAGAGCCATAAACATCTGCCGTCTATCAGCGGAATTTCATGGACTGCCTGGACAGCCCTGTGATATAGAAGAACTTGTCCTTCCTTTCGTCTTGTAAAGCCATCAATGCTTTAGCTGTTCCCTCTGGATCCTGATAGAAGTCATAGATGCTCCTCACTCTCTCCATCGCTTTGATGTCCCCTGACCTGACAAAAAGTTTGAGCAGGACATCCTGGTTGACATTTTCGAATATGTTGCCTACCGCTTTCTTGCGATTAGCGGTGTCAAATTTGTTCCCATTAATGGAGGGACTGACGCAGTGGATGTTCTCGAAAGCGCAGGACATTCTCTAGCCGTTTGCGTAGTCTTCAGTAAGCACTTGTGCTGGTTTGATCAGTTTATGCCTTTCAGTCAGAGGGATACCACGCATTTAAAAGTTTGTCACCGTGTGACATCATGCTGCAGTGGACGCAAGTGCAGCGCTTTTGTGCCGAGACCGCCCATTTCAGATAAGTGCAGGAGAGTTTGCCAGCGCAGTATGAAACCAAACGGGCATTGATGCACACCTAAACCGGTGCCATAGACAGATAATAACAAAAGTATAACATTTATCAATCAATGGCTCTAATTGATACGGGTAGAAAAAAAATGCTGTTTAGTTTTACATTTTTACCAAAGTAGCCTAAATAAAATGCACCTTAGTAAATGAAGGTTCACATATAGGCTAACAGCAAACAATTCTATTAAATCCACGAATGGTTAACTCTCCCTATTTTTATTCCAAAACAGCCATGTTTCAACATTTTGCTAACCTGAAGATATGCTCAACACCAATATCAGCTAATGAATATTCTCAAATAAGGCACTGTACTTTTTTAGGGACAGTTACATAAATGGTAATGGCGTTATGGTGGGGTGGTTTAGAAGTTTTACACAGAATAAGTTACATTTTGTGCTGGTTACACACAAATGTATGCTGTGGACATAGTCATGGAAAGACATCTTTGAAGGAGACTACTGGTAATTACTAAAACCATGTTTCAAAATGTTTTTTTTTTTTATTTAACTTAAAAAATAAATATAGTATGCACATTTACTGTAGTTTCATAACCTTCACGCAGCATGACAGTGCCCTGTGAGCAGGATAGCTCATTCTTGCCAGCGTGGATGGATTTTCGATGGGCATCAGTCACAGCCAAAGGTTATAACATAAAGTGGTAAAGATATGGGGGTGTGATAATGTGGTTATAACATAAAGTGGTAAAGATATGGGGGTGTGATTATAGAGCTTCACCATCTGAGCTTAGCCATAGAACTGTCAGCCCTACTCCAGGGCAAAGTTTAAGTTATTTAATTCACATATTCTCACTGTCTTTGATGCATACAGCTTTTAAACTTTTTTTTGATCATGGTATAACTGTAGATTTGCATGTAATTGGGGCCATAGTTGATGATAGACTTTCATTTTCTAAACATATTGTAGTCACCAAGTCTTGTAGATTTACATAGTACATTATCAAGAAGATCAGACCTATCAACTCAGCTTCTTGTACAGGCTGTGGTTTCTTGAAAAACTGGATTATTGTAATGTAAATACTATCTGTCAAAAGTTTACGATCACTTGGATATTTCCAAGGAAACACTTACAAAATTAATGTGAATAGGAAATATAGCAAAGGAACAAGACACAAAGTCCTTGTTAGGGATATAATTAATGATTTTATCTAAAATGGCGAGTTTGTTCTTCACACTTTGCTCCCATTTAAAAAGCCACCTTTTACAGGAATTAGATATAGACAAGCAAATCTAATTTGTGAGGTACAGAAAGAATGAAAAGATGCAAGAACTGTTCTTAATATCATCAGCCAAGCATGGTTTAATAATCTTGGGATGCTTTGGAGGTGGTAAAAGGGACTTTGGGGAAAGGAGAACATCATGAAATTTTCATACAATATAGTCATACAATACCCTGTGGACAGGAAATGATTGGGCCAAATGAATCCTGCAACACAATAACGACCTAATACGCACCAGCAAACTACTATACACTAGCAACATTTAAAGAGAATTAGTTCAAAATTCTGAATGGAGTAGCCACAACTGTTTATTTATAAGGACATTATTGGTCTTTTGTCGGAGAAACCTGACTGTTTGCCATGGAGCTATGGATGCTCTTAAAAGCATGGGGTGAAATCTCATAAGATTATCATCTGGAATTTATGCTTTCCAGCCTATAATTGCCACAAACGGTAACTTTTAAAATGGACACAAAGTCTAAAGAACACATTCAGTGTTTCAGATAAAATCATTAATTATTTATCTAAGAAAAACTGTATGCCTTGTTCATTTGCTATGTTTCCTACTGACAAAAATAATTATTGAGTATCTCCATAAAAATCAAGATAATCCAAGTTATCCAAAACTTTTGACAGGTAGTGTATTTCGGTTGGCCTCCCTGCATGTCCTTTGAAACCTCTGTAGATGACCCAGAATACAGCAGTATGTTTGGTCTCTGTTCAGCCAAAAAGGACACGTGACTTTCTTCTCTGCATTGGCTTGCAATTTCCAGTCAGGATTACATTCATCAGTTGTTTGTGTTCGTGTGACGTACATTTTGTCAAGGCCAGTCTGCCCTGTTCCCTTCACCACTACACTACAACCCCTCTCAGAATTCACAGTGGATTTGCACCATTCTTTTTCAATTTAATGTTCCAGCCTTATGCTCCTTTTTTGCTCATCCAATGAGCGCTTGTTGTGTCATCTGACTATCAACGCTAGGAGGTCTCTGTCAAGGCACTTTTCTTCTGGGGTACCTCAGTGGTGGGATGAATTAGCTAAGCAGCTTCATATACCGATTTTATTTAACTAAATGACGTTTCAGCCATATGGCTTTCAGATTTCGTACAAAGAAGATTCTTTTGTTATTTTGAAGTTACACCTCCAAATTAGTGTATGTACTGTATAGACAAGTATCTCTTTGGGGAAAAGCTTCTGCCAAGAAACATAAGCATAACATCTTATCTTAGAACCCTGTTTCCTTGAAGTAGGGTTCTAAGCAGGGATTATGGGAAAACATTTTGTCAGATTCTCCAGAGGCTATCCTTCAAACCAAGGAATCGTGCAATTCCCATGTGCACATCTGACCCCACATCACTACAATATTTGTTTTTGCCGTCTTGCTGGGAAACTGGCTGTGGAGAAGCCTATTACTCTCACCCTGCCACAGGGGAGGAACACGTCTGGGCAGTGTTGACAGTACTGTTGTGTGAGCAGGACTTTGACCTCATGAATATCTCTGACATAACTTCTGTGTGAAATATCAATCTCTCCTACACAACCATAAAGGTGAGAAAATCTATGAAATAGAAGTCTTCTTATACACCCTGTCTCACGTCACTCCCTGGTAACTACCTATGCTGTGACAGCTCACATGTCTGAGAACAATGCCCTAACTGTTGCCTCATGTTCATAACAATGTAACGGATAGGATCATTCTGTGCTTCATTTCACCTGGGAGCCTTAGTGGTCTTCCGTCCAGCCAGTTGTGAGCATTCGACACACAACACTGTTTCCATGCACCCTAGGGTGTGGCACACAGAGCATATCCTGCTATTCTCTCATCCATTAGATGGCCTTTCCATCCTGGCTAGAGAGTAAAAAGAGAAGAAAAAAAAAGTGTTAGGATGACTCAACTTAAATAACACCTTTGGTCTACACTAATTGTACATTTGGCCTAAAGTACATCAAATTGCATGTAAAATAGACCCTCCCATCCCCAAATAATCCAAGGAGGTAAAGTAAAATTATGATTTATGAAGTACAAATCTGAGGATGTTTTGGTATATTGTGGAGTCAGAAATGGAACCATGTATAATTTCCCCGAGGTTAGAAGCATGGTGCACTGATGCCTTATCCTAAACACTTGATGAATGATAGTAGCATAGCTCTAAGCGGTACCTGGACTTGTGATGTTAGTCTTGTGACAGGGTAGGAGAAGAATGTCCTGAGCCTATGAATGCAGCAGAGCCATCCCAGTGATTCAAATGATAAAAAGTCAGTTAAAATCCTGTTACAGCAGCCAGTGTGGTACAGAGCATTTAACACATAAATGTGTTATATTTATTTGCTATGGTCAGTCAAATTCGTATGCATAATAGGGCAGAGACAGGCTAGCCCTTTATACCAGGCCAAAGAGCAAATCCTTCACTTCAGATGTGTAAAACGGAAAGAAATGCTTGCAAAAGAATTAGTTGGGTGAAGTCTCCATCTAGTGGTAGAAGATGCATCTGTTCCATTACCATCAGCAGACTTCAGCCAGATAACACATATTGATAGGCAACAAAAGGTACTGCACAAGAACATCTCATGATGGATAAAAACAAAAAAGTTCTCCCAAGACCTTCACCACCTTAATGGTGCAAAGTATATAAATGTAAACATTTAGACACATTTAATTAACGACAATATGATTTAGTCAGACAATAAATTGCTCTGGTAAATATTCACAATTATCGTCAAACTAATTAGTCCCTAAAGGGACACAAGAAAACTTTAACATTTGTGTTGCTCACTTGAGACTTTCAGGTGCACAACAGAAATGTAAAAGTTTTCTCTTGTCACTTTAGGGGTTCCATAGGGTAAAAATGAGCCCCTCAAAAACGGTCCTATGTCCTGGCCTCTACAGGACAAAGCACATTTCATTGCACTCTAGAGTGTCTATGTGCAACAGGTTGTTAGAATCTGTTTCTATAGCATATAATGAATTTTATAGAATAGTTAAACATTCAGTAACATTGTTGAATTATATTATATTACAAACTTTTCCCTTCTAGAGGTGAAAAACATGACGGATGCCATGTTCTATATTCTGCCTTTCATAACGGTCTCTACTTTGTGTTTCTGTCCTATACGTGACCTTCCACTGGAAAATGGAGGGATTACGAAGGGCTCTCCATGCTACTGGCCTGCTGCTACATGATAGTGTTCCAAAGTGTGCCTTTTCCAGTATGAAATGCATTGGAATGCAACACAATATAGAGTTTTACAGGTGAGAAAGTATATGGGTGGGCCAAAGTACGTAGCCTGATGCATCAAACGCTCTCACACCGCTGTGGTGGAGCCCAATAAGACATTGAGTGGAAGCACTAGGCGCCGCTAGCCTGTCTACAAAGCAGGTGCTCCTCTAGAGGACAAATGTAGCCTAATGTAAGAAAGTAAAGGGTGTCCTTACTTGCACCACGTCAGGGATGTTTCTTAACAAATGCCCCTGAAGTGGAAAATACCAATAAACACAGTGATGGCAAATAATAACACAAGCAATCAGGTCACAGCTGAGCTGACCCTCACCCATCGCTCACCATGAAAATGTGAAACCAAATTCCAAAATTTGGATCCTGATTATCAGATATTTATGTAGAAGGAATGAGATATGAAAATCTGAGGTAAATTGGACCAGTTGTGCAAAAAAAGTTATTCAAATGGACACACATGTAGAGAGACAAAACAAATAATAATACCTTCTCCATCATATCATGGGCAAGAGTTCAATAATAGTTATCCTGTTTCTGGGATTAAAAACCATTTCCTGGTACAAAATGGTACATTTAGCAGCCAGAATTTCCTAGAAATTCCTAATAGGAATTCCCCGGAACAAGCAAGCAGATGCTCAGTAAAAACAGACATGTATGCACACACACAGTAAGAAATGGTGTAGGTGCAAAGGGAACAGTATGATGAAGGGAGAGGACTACAGTATCGTACAGTATATACATGACAAGAAGGTGCTTGAGTAGTGCTCAGGGCTGAACAGGGATGAGAAGAGATACTGCGCTATATTATCACAATATATTTTTGCACTATGAAAATGGTAATAGACCAGAGATTAAAGTGCCACTGACTGGATTGCACAACAGCAGTGTCTTCAGTTCTTCAATCATCTCTTCTGCACACAATTCTCAAAAAAAGATCTAGAAAAAGTTCTGTGGACACATTTGAGAAAAGCTGTAAAAGCACATTTCACATATTTTGGAGTGCTGATTCTGAATGTTTTGTTTACCAAGATAAATTTTAAATTTTAAGCCTCCTAATTAGTGTAATAACTTAGACCTCCATTGCAGGTGAAAAGGGTAGAAAGAGAGTGGACATCTTTTGCACATCCATTTTTCTATGTGGCTGTCAGACTTAACGTCTTCCACCTGCTGAAAGTAAATAGCACATCTAATGGCAGGTGACACGATTTTGCTACATTATCTTTTGGAAGCTGTGGTATGGCCATATCTGCTCTGAGGATGGAGCTGTGGTATGGCCATATCTGCTCTGAGGATGGAGCTGTGGTATGGCTATATCTGCTCTGAGGATGGAGCTGTGGTATGGCCATATCTGCTCTGAGGATGGAGCTGTGGTATGGCCATATCTGCTCTGAGGATGGAGCTGTGGTATGGCCATATCTGCTCTGAGAATGGAGCTGTGGTATGGCCATATCTGGTCTGAGGATGGAGCTGTGGTATGGCCATATCTGCTCTGAGGATGGAGGTTAAGGTATTAAATGAAAACAAATAGTACACTCGAAAATTGCATGTATTTTAGTTCACTATTTGTCCAAAGGTCTTGTCAAATCTTCAATCTAGATTGGCATGGAAATTTTCATTTCCATCAAAATTAGGCTGTTGCATCAGAGCCAGCTTGAGGCATTGTAGCTTTTTACATGGGGTAGGGTCCACAAGGGGCCACGAGATAGGTCCCCTTGTTTTATTATTTTTTTTGCCCTCCCCTGTCAAACAGTTAGAGACGACAGCGCCACTTCTCACTTTTCCTTTGTTTTATTTTGTGACTTTGCAAAGGCATGAAGGTGTAAACTCCATGAAGACATAGCATTACTTCCTTGTAGTGTTGTTTTTTGGCTGTACCCCAGCTTAAAGTTTAAAGAGGACTCAGCACAGCTAAGGGATATCAATGAAGTAATTGCCTCCCAACAGCATAGTTCTGCCCACATGTCAGATGGACAGGCGTTTATCAGAAATTAAGCTCTCCCCTCCCATCTGAAAGCTGCATTTTAATGCCCTTGGTCAACTTACGGTCTCTGGTCAGCTAATTGTCATTAGTTTAGAGAGGCCCATTATATAGTTTAGAAGGTCAACCCATACCTTTTACTAACTACTCCGACCTACCCAAAGAAATATTGTGCATACGGGACGACTTCAGGAATATCCAGGAGTGCTTCTGTTTGCTGGGTGTATAGAATAATTTTTATAGATACAAATTCTGAATCTGGAAAACCCTTATGCTAAAATTCAAATTCATTGTGGAGACCAGACACCTAAAACATCATCGCAGGAACATGAGTTTGTCTGTCTGTCTGTATGTGTCATGTGGTGCTCTCTATCTGACACTAACATGTCTGAGTAACAGCTTGTCCCTGCTTCTACTGCTATGCAGCATATTTAGTTTGGATGGAGATTCATGCCTAACCAGTGTTATTTAAGGGTAGCTAGTTGGCTGGGCAACATTGCCTGCCTGCCTTTGCAGCCACACATGGTCAGCAGTGTTACTTGGGCCCATATGATAAAGGTGAGGATGCCTTTTAAAAACATCCTAATGCTGCTACCAATGTATACCTGTCTATACCACTCAGACGACAGGGGAAACCTTTAAAAAAAAACATAGAAGAAAACTGAAATTTGCCTTGTCTCAGTGTCAGTAAGCATGGGCCCTGAATGAGAGTGAGGGTGTGTGCGTGTGTGTGCTGGCCAGCTGATTTGGAGAATGAGAAGGTCACATATCTATGATGGACCTTACTGAGAACACACATAGATGCATCACATATAGATCATTCTCACTGAAAAGCCAAGCAAAGAATGTTTAAAAATATTTAAACTCCATCTCTCTTCTTTTGAGTGATATTTTTCCTTGAAGGTACCACTGCTGGTCACCACTGAGAGCACCTTTGCTGATACTGCCGGTATGGAAAATACTAACACACTTAACTATAAGATACAGAGGTTCTCTCGCTAGGCTGGGAGCATATGTGTATGTGATTACTGTAAAGACTTTCTCCACACTTGAAGTTCAGGGAACTAGTGGGGAGGGAGACAGAGAATAGAGGGAAAAAGACATTTTCTCACACATATGAAGCTTCAGATTCTTCATATCTGAATGCAAACATTTAAAACCTTCAAAACAGAATTTTTAACATGACAACATAGTCACATTATGGTAGATGCTTTTTGTTTGTCCTTATGGATGTGTGCAAATATGCTTGCACAAGTTTAGGGGTTAGTTTACAGGTCTTTTATTTTCTCTTCATCCATCTGGGTTTAGGGCCTCTGTCAAGTGCCCATGATGACTGAAATCGCCTAATAGGTTTGTTTTTGTGATAATTACTTAAAGTATACACATAACTTAAACGTACACTGGGTTATCAGTGATTGCTGATGGCTATCGAGCTGTCGGGTTGCAACTTCGTCCATCATCCTCCACTGTTACATACACATTTTTTGGAAATCTACTGTCTCCCCTTAGGGATATTGGCTGTGCTGACTAAAGTCTGTGAAGCTTTACAGACTTTTACAGAATTTTGTTAATTCATACTTGAGGTCCCATTTAGCACATTTCATGCTGTAGCACATGGACAGCGAAGCTATACTATATAAGCACATAGTGTTATACACAAGTACACTAGCTAGGGGAATAATCTTACAGCTAGAGATTAAAAGGGGGAGACTGATTAAGAGTAGTTGGATAACAGACAGATGGACAGGTAGCTCTTGAAGTATATCAAATGATGATTGAAGATGACTTCCTATGAGTATGTGAAGTTGTTGACGTTAGTTTCACTTCGGACTATGAAGTAACACTGAACTATAGGTTCAAACATGTTTACTAACAACACATCCACTGTAGTTGTTATGTTGTCATGCATTTTTCTTATTATAGTCCCATCACCTACAAGACATTTTTTTTTTTTTTGGAAACTGACAAGCAGCATTGACATTACAAATGTGTATGTTGGCTAAAACCTCAGGTTTTGTTGCTTGTTCTATTTTGTTGTGTTCTGTTGCTTTGTCACTGGAAAAATGAAGCATCACTGAAGCCTTGTGCCTAGATGTATTTCAACCAGGGCCTGAAAGGGGGACTCTATATGGGAAATAGAATTGTTTTTTTCCCTGCAGTTCCTGTATGGTGTGTAAACTTTTCTTGGTGAGAAGCCAAGACATTTAGTACTACTTTCATGCATGTTGGATTCATGTGTTCTGTTGGGCTAATTTCCTTCACTAGTTTTATTTTGTCGAGATACATCTCTAATGTAATGCAATGTTTTGTTTTGGTTTTATTTTATTTATGGAAGAATTAAACACATGGTGAAGATACAAAAGTACTTATCCCGGGTCAACCTGAATTCTGAATCAAAGTTTTGGTATCAAATGTCAAAAAGTCAAATGTCTTTTTATAGGAGGATTGAGAGTATTGGAATCAGAATGTATATTATAGTGTATTATTTTCAGTCATTTGCAGTTTATGTTGTTATGTTTGAGCTAGGCCTGCCACAACTATCTTTCCACATATGACATGACATATTTCATTCTGTTCCTGCTGTTTCTCCTTTGATCCATGTTCCTGATTTTCCTAACCTTTGTCTGACTTGGTCTCCTGTTCCACTGTTTTTGGAGGTCTATTTTTGACTGATAAGGATTATATGGAATTGTCAGATTTGTTTTTAAATTGTTTTAAAAATGTTTCTTAATATGACTATCAAGCTTCACACAAAGGCAACTATTACTAACAAATTACTAAATGTTGCAGTTCGCAATTAATCATGGAACCACCACGCAGGTCATTAATCATAAGACTTCATCCAGCCGAAGTAGGTCTTGCCAGCTAAAGTGTTTAAACAAGCATCAGTAAATAAATGGTCCGGGAAATTGGGTGTGATTTGATATGGGGAAATCCATGTGCTGCAACACTCCACTGCACTAGAAGTCTACTTCCTTGTTTTAATCTGTTTGCTCATTCAAACACAAATACACATCACCTACATGAGTCACACAACTCCTGTGAAAAAAACAATTATTCTTCCATCCAAGAACCAGCATCATTCTACCTAAAGTGAAGGTAAAATAGTGTTCAGACAAACCTATTTTATTAAAATTTATTGTGAAGTATTAAACAACCTTATGGGTATAGGACCAAGAGATTGTGGGGAGTCCTGCAAGTCTAAGAAGGTGTGTTTGTGGCTAGAATAAGAACAAAGGAGGCTTGGAACAAAGGATCACAATGGTGAACATGAGGTATCTGGCACAGAACAAATACTACAGTAACCACGAATACAATATTAGGCTATTAACACAAACAAAGTTAAACAAAGCAGTGACTTCATTATTTGTACAAATGCACGTGCCTCTTATCAGGCACCCACATCAAGTAAACATGCTCATTATTGGTGTCTGCTGTGCCAGTGACACGAAAGATTGCTCCTGAACACATGACTGACCTTAATAAGTTCCTCGTAGACTTCAAAACATCTTATGAGTGTTTATTTAGCCAAAAAAGGACAGAGGGGCTTTCTATACAAGATGGTAGTGGTTGCCTGGTGGAAGAAAGGGGTCTCTGAGTACCTGATCAAATCATTAAAAAATACTGTCTAAAAATATGTTATAAAAGTGTCATAGATTTAAACTGATTTAGATATAAGGGGAAAATGGCAACACAAAAATGACTCAGAGGAAGAGTGACTGTTGATCCTTACTGGTATTGGTGGTTAGTAGTACTGTGAGTAGAGCAGAGGTGGAATCAAGGAATTCAAAAGGAGTGATACTGCGAAGATGGTAAACATCCTCAAGAATACAACTGTTCATGTTTAAGAAGGAGTGGCAGGTCTTATAAAAAGAGGTTGAGCATGACTGCATATGCAGACACACAGGTTCAGCATATCCCCACATATCAGCCATGAGAGGAACACACACCTTGTGTTATGTGCTCATCATACTGCTCTTGTTTCACACATCTGGTAAGACCTTGGCTCATTCAAACCTTTAGATGGATGGCTTAGTGTGAAAAAGGTTTATATATTGCAGAGTTCATAGTAGAACATGTTGCAAAGTAGTTTAAATTTACATTCTTTTTGTTTTTGGCATTGCTAAATTGCTATTGTTATACCTCATTGTTTATCCTAAAGTTGTCTATGATTAAAGCAGGGGAGAATGATAGCAGGAACACATTTTCTAAAGATGATATTTATTTCAAACGCACTTATCAAAAGTTATATTATTAAAAAATTAGGACATATTTTACCTATGTGATGATTCCTGTTTTACTTCAACAAAATTAATTTACAGTGTGACTATGTGTGACAACCTGGGTACAGACCAAGGACCAAAATGTCCAGTACCTGAAGAACACAAACAATTGTTGACAGACTATGTTTTGGAGGGAAATGACACATAAATTACTTTGTAGGCCTATCCTACAGAGCAAATCCTAGGCCTATAACTGTATGGGGTGCTCAGCTTTTACCTTCTCTGCTTCCACTGTTCTGATCATAAGAGGCTTTGAAAGAACAAGGGAGGACATATACTAAGGTGGCCAGGCAATTACAAGTTCTACAGTCTCTATCATTAAAATAAGTTATGTTTTAGATTCAAAAATTGGGGACAGAGTGGGCTTTCCTGTATTTTTCCGGGGACAGAGAGCCAAAATCGGGACTGTCCCCGGAAATCGGGGTCGTCTGGTCACTCTAACATATACTGTAGACCTCAGGCGTCACTTCATACATTAAAGCGAATCTGTGTAAAGCTGAATCTGTGTTGACGGCGGTGTCAAGGACCACAGGTTTTGGCAAGAGTGACACTGTCTCTGTGTTTAGACGGATGGCTGCGAGACCAGATGGTAAACAGGAGGGAGTACGAGGTAGTGCGCCCGAGAAGACTGCATCATCGGTACTACAGAGACACAAAGGTGACCTTTCTCGCCGAGCTTGCAGCTCAGCTATCAAAGTTACATAGACTATGCAATACGTGCCACAACATCCATAATTCGAACACTCCTTCATATGGTTATCTCCACAGCGGTTCAGATCAGAATCACCAGATGAAGTTAGTTATAGACTGAAAATTAATGGAAAGGATATGGAGATTCATTTGCAAAGAAACCGGTGAGTAAAGACGAGGATGCTGCAGCTTTTATCCGCAAGTGGGTCTTTAAACAACAGTAGACTAACACTGGGTCAGCATCATATTTTGACTCCGCCACAATTCATACCAAACCGTCAGACACAATATATATTTTGATACTTTCACCTATACCTAGTCTTCTCACAACTTTCTCTGTTTTACCCAGATTCCTGATAAGCAAAGACTACATTGAAACGCACTACACTAGCAAAGGAAGAAGGATAACAACGCCTTACGCGCAAGATAAGGTGAGGTCTAAACTAACTCGTGACTAAAAGGCTAAGCCTTTTTGAATTTGGCTGGTTTCTGGGGCTTACATTTAAACACTGTTTGGTCTTCATTTTAGAGTAAGTGCTATTACATTGGGAAGGTTGTTGGCGACAGTCAATCAACCGCCAGCATCAGTACCTGTCACGGCCTCAGGTGTGTTTTTGCAAATGGCTTTGCTCTTTGGGTCAAATTAGTTGCCTATAACAGGCCTAAGCAAAACCGTTCAGATAGTCTATAAATTCTGTCGTTGCTGTCTGGTTGTCGTGTTATTTCAGTGGATACATCAGAGCTGCGGGGCAGGAGTATATGATTGAGCCATTGGTGGGGACAGACACTGGGGACCACGTTGTGGTTATAAACAGCACCCTGCATCGGGCTTCGTTGCACTGCGGCGTCAACAACAGGAGTGCAGCGCATCAACTTTCGTCTTTCACCATAGGAGGGCGCGCTCCAACCATGGTAAATGAGTCGAGACTAATTAACCCAATTATTGCTACAATGTGCCTTACTTAATTGTAGTATTACAATTTGTGATGTCAGCCTCTTAACATACCGTTCTTATTCCAACTGTTTTAGCTGTCACCTTCGGATGTACAAAAATACATTGAGATGTTCCTGGTAGTAGATCACAGTGAGGTAAGGGCCAATGAAATACTGTATAACCTTAACAACTGTGAATGTGAGTATTTGGTCTCACATTATTTTTGCTATTCTGTTGTAGTACCTGAGAATGCAGCAGGATGTTGACAAAACCAGAATGAGGATGTTTGAGATACTAAATTTTGTAAATATGGTAAGTTACTCACTACCAGGTCTGAGTGAATTTTTTCCACGTAATAGTATGATGAGTAGACCTACAGAATCACATCTTAATGTCATTTACAGGTCTACAGACCCCTAAAGACTGCGGTTGTGCTTGTAGGACTAGAGATATGGACAGACAGAGACCAAATCCTTGTGGATAAAGACAGTTCTACAACTTTGAATAATTTTAGGGAATGGAGTAACAAAGTTCTAACGAAAATCAGGAACTATGACAATGCTCAGCTGGTAACGTAAGTTTGCCATTGAAGTTCATGATCATTATGACAGCTTCCTTTTCTTTACTGCTCTGTGAGACCGAGACATGACTGTTTTCATCTCTCTACCACTCATAATTCAGGGCAGTGCAGTTCAGAGATGGAATTCTTGGTTCTGCCTATACTGAAACAATGTGCACAGATCATTCCAATGGAGTCATACAGGTATGGAATTTCAATCATTAATGTAATATATTAAGATGATCTTCTCTGCCTTGTGTTGATAACTGTGCCTACAGTTGACTAGTTTTAATAGCCTATTCAGTGGCTAAGAAGCCTGCTGTATTTTATCACATGCACTGACATTATCACATGGATGATGTAGATATTTATCACATGCACTGACATTATCACATGGATAATATAGATTGTAGTCCACCAATGTGGCCTTGGCCTTACTAATCAGAGAACAGTGATTGGAGATCAGAGATACTCACTTTGGTTCATCATTTGATCAGACTGGTTTGTGAAGTCATGTCTTCCACCCCATACAGGATCACAGTGGGGATGTCGCTGGCACCGGGGCTACGTTTGCTCATGAGCTGGGCCACAATCTGGGGATGGTACACGATGGCAGCCACTGCACCTGCGCAGAGTCAGTGTGCATCATGACCAGCCTGCTCAGGTAGGACACAAAAGAAAAGACACACTGCTGGCTCACACATAATTAAAACACACACACACTGGCCCAAACAAAGGTGTCAGATTTCATCTTGCCATATGTTGACAAGCATCCATCTCTCTCTTCAGCAGCTTGACTCCCAGACACTTCAGCAGCTGCAGTGTACAGAGTTACATGTCCTTCCTGGAAAGGCCAATCGTTCTGGCCTGCCTCACGGCCAACCCCTTTCACAAGACTCTGATTGCTGTGTGCGGGAATGGCCTTCTGGAGGAGGGCGAGCAGTGTGACTGTGGTTCTCCAGAGGTAATGGAACAGTGCACAACTGACTGTGGAAATAAAGAAAGCAGTGAAATAAGTTGAAATGCTAGCCTGTGTGTTAAATGTGTGGGGAGATGACATAAAGGCCTGTTCCTCTGTACTCTGTAGGAATGCACAAACACATGCTGTGATGCCAGGACCTGTCATTTCACCAAAGGAGCTCAGTGTGATCAAGGAGAGTGCTGCCAGGATTGCAAGGTAATGTGTCAGTGGCTCCACTTGCACCAGGGTAAAGCAAGCTGTTATTTCTTCATTGGCATCACATCTGTTCTGCCTGTCTCACTGCAGTTCATCCAGTTCTCCAAGCAGTGCAGGGCGCAAGCGGACGAGTGTGACCTCCCAGAGTACTGCATGGGCACCTCTGCTCACTGCCCAGAAGACACCTTCCTACCGAACGGCAGCCCCTGCTCACACAACACAGGCTACTGTTTCAATGGGCAATGCCCCACCGGGGCTGACCAGTGCAGGGCAGAGTTGGGAAAAGGTGAGCCCTCTGCTGCCCTCTGATGAATAGATAATTAAGCAACATGCAAGCAAATTAAAAAGTCTCAAAAAGATTTGAACCATTTCATTTTGTGATGTTAGCATGGGTGAGGTTAGCTTGTCACACAGTGTCCTGTAGTAGTCAAGAGGAACTAAAATTGTCTGGTACTTCAGATAATGTATGGTGAACTCTCCTCTCTCACGTTCGCCCACACACAGACAGACAGACACACACACACACACACACACACACACACACACACACAAACAAAAGAAAAGGAAGAAACCTATGGTCATGGTAATGTTATCTTTCAGATACACAAGAGGCTGCAACTCACTGCTATCATTCAAACTCCTCAAAGTAAGCAAATGATACATGAAATAGTTAGCAAATGATACTTGAAACATACAAAACCACAACAGATAAAACATTTCATACTATACAGTGTTCTCCATCCATGCTAAAACAAAAACACTGTCCTTTTTATAGAGATGCAATCTGTGAAATGTTGCTGTGCACCACTGGGAGCAAGGAGCAGAACAGCAGGTCCAATGACACCTGCACAGATGTCATCCCAGCCAATAGCCAGGTTCTAAATGGCACCAAGTGTGATGAAGGGAAGGTAAAGACCACTGCAGAACCCACCTTATCCAAATGAAGATGATTATTATGCTAAAGCTTTGAATTTTATTGGAATTGCTGTGTCATTGTCTTGACATTGTACTCATGTTTCTTCCTTTAGGTTTGCATGAGTAAAGGGTGTGTGGAGCTGGGAGAGGTGTATGCCATGAATACTTGCGAAGAGAAATGTACAGGGCACAAGGTAAGGAAGTAGACTATGAAAATCTTTTTATGCGGTTTTATGAAAATGTAACCTGCTGTTTCCTGTAGGAAATAATATGAACACAATTTTGCATAGGACAGTTCACATTGAGCTACATCTTGGTTCTTTGCAATGTAGGGATGGCTCAAGGCTCACTGAATGTGCAAATATTGTGTTCATGTACATACATTTGACAGTGAATGGTTCTCTCCATCAGCAGCCATGTCCTTCAGTGAGTCATACTGGAAATCAATAGCAGAAGATGAGAGATGCCATTATCAAAAGATTTCAAAAAGTCCCATTGGTACTCTTCAGTGCAGCATGTGCTGAAATCAATGCCATATTTTATCCCTCTGCTCAAAGGTGTGCAACAATAAACTGGAGTGTCAGTGTGAGGCAGGTTGGATCCCTCCAAACTGTGACAAGATGGATGACGACAGCCTGCTTTTAAGCCAGAGTGAGTGCTTTAAGAACTCAACAAACCTTTTACCACAAGGACATTCACTGTAATCATTAAATCTGTGTTTTAGTAATAACCATCTAATTCAGGTATTCCCAAAACCAGGAATACTGTATGTTTGAAAATCTCTTAATCCTCTTTTGAATCATGAAGACTAAGTACCAAACTAACAACAGCATTTTCAAATCTCTCTCACAGCACTTCACTCTGGACTTACAAAAGGTGAGATTGCATCACCTAGTATTTCTATGTATGTGACAATAAAAATCCTTGAATTCAGTGCTGAGTCTGCGAACACCTGCAGTTAACATGTGCAGTTCACAAACACCAGCCACCCTTTTAGAACCTCACATGCTTATATTTTCTCAGTGCAAAGTCTTGAGTTGTTCTGTGGATTGATCATTTAGGCCAAACCTTTGTGTTCCATAAATCACTAAGAGTCAATCGATGTGGAATGTCTCTGTGCTAGCCTCATACTGACAGGCTCTTTTATCTCCCTGCAGGTGGACTCATTGCTATTGTGGTGGTAATAGCGGTGGTTGTTCTGACTTTGATGGTACTGGTGTTGGCTAGAGCTGTGTGCCTCTACAGAAATAAAGACAAACCTATTCACCAGCACAGGTACCATTCACACCATACCACTGATACAAGATTGGACCTGTACTGAGTTTCTTTGACTTTCTTTAGTACATACAATGCAAAACATGACTAGAGCAAAACATTGACATGTTGTGAGCGGGCCCACACACAGGAGACTACCCAGTGGATTAAAAGGAGGTCTAAACTATGTCAATTGAGTCTTTGCAAGATAATAGTGCTTTTATTGAGTTTTGAATGACCTTGTCGTTCTACTTACTCAGGTACTCTTCTGATACACCAAAGCTGGGATTGGATAACTCTGCTTTCAACAGGCAGCCAGTATATGTCAACACAATCAGTATAGATCACATGCAGGTATGCCCAGTGGTGACACATTAGCAATTTCCATTGAAGTGGACTTGAATGCTAAATTCAGCTGATGTGTGGTTGTGATTTACCCTTGGCCAGGCACCACCACACTATCCCCACCCTTGTGCTTGAGCTGTTGGGGAACCTGGAGAGAAGATAAGGGTGGATCTTAAGACCCCTCAGGCCTGTGGCCCCACTCCTCTCCTGGGCAGGGGGAAGTGGCTGCAATGGGGCACAGCTCATGGCATTGTGTTCATCATCCTTGTTGAAGAGGCCTGGACTCCCAACACAATGGGATGTCTAGAGTTGCTTTGTGAGGTGATGGTCATCTCGAAAGCTGACACATCTACTTGTTTTCCCTGAAAACATGCACTGAGGCTTTGTATGAGAAGCTGGATAGCCTAGTTCATAGGCAGTTCAAATTAGCCTTCTGAGGAGTGTTTTAATGACTGCAGGAGACCTTTTTCAGCTTAGTTCTCTTGGAGGTCAGGTAGTTTTCTTGTTGCTGAGCAACAGTGCCAGTGAAATAGTATTTCCTCCAAGGACTTCTGTTTTAAGAGTGGACCTTGTGGAAGAACAAATTTGCATTTCTCCACTTTCTGCATTTCATCTCACTGATAGTTGTTGGAATGCTATAAAAAATCAGGTTTTGTGTCAGGCGTGTTATTCTGTGAGAAACCTCATTTGAACATTTGTCAGAAATGTATATTATTACTGTGTATATACTGTATGTATGGGTCTATGCTGTAAAAAAATAAACTGAAATGTGAAAACTTTGTGTACAGTTGAATCTTTAAACTGAAAATCTAAGACGACAAATTTTTTTACCCTGTTCAAGGTTTTGGCTTCACTGGTGCACACTATACAGGAGACATGTATTAAGTCTGACAGGTTGAATTCCCATTTTTGATGGAACAAAATACAGAACATACGTTTTTGAATTTTTGTAATTCTTTTAAGTTTTTTTTAATGGAGTGATACATCTACAGAAATTCAGATTTATAGAGGCCTCGCAATACAAGTACTTGACAAAAAGTTCTTTTCCTTTTTCAGCTATTAAGAAAATCTTAATAAACAATTTCTGTACATTCTGCAAGATATGTGTTAAAAATCATAACAGAAGTCAGACAAAAAGCATTGCCCCACAGTACTCGCTTTCCCAGAAGCCTCTGTGTTGCCCTTTAGACATCCAAACACAAAGCCCTGACCCTATAACTCCCTCCCATACCCCACCCCACCATCCACTAGCTATCTTTCACACCACAGCAGAATTATTTTAACTTAAGCATGGAAGGGAAAAAAACAAAAAAAGAAAAAAATATCAAAGAGAACTTTGGAGTCTGCAGAACCTCTTCACAGAAAAACAAGAGACAACACGGCCAGCCAGGAACAAAACATTCAGAAGTAGAAAACAAGAACAAAGAAAAGGGAGTCATGATCCAGGTGAAGTCTTGGTACCTGACTGCAGACGTGAGTGGAAACTAGCCTCTAGGCAGCGCCATTATAATATATTTATATATATATATATAGTATTTATATAGTATTTTTTCTTTAAAACACAAAAAATAAAAAGTACAATTCAAGAGCTGAAAATGCATTATCTTACTCATGATTACACAAATCTACAGGACTGATCTTAGTGCCCTCCATTCAAGAGCACTGACAGGTTTTATTTTAAATATAGCTCCTCTATTGATGGTACAGACTTTACATTATAGTACAAATGAAACACTGATTTTTTTTTTTTCTTTGGATGAGAAACATTCCTAACAAAGTTCTGCAATGATGAGGACCCAGGAGCCCGTTGGGGTGTTGCTGCATCCCTCTTTAGTATGGGTCCCACAGCCAAAAACAGAACAACTACAAAAACGTATCTCAGCGGCGTGGCGATGGACAGAGAGGCTTTTACTCTTTGACTCTGGCCTTCCCAGGAGGCCCCTGGCTGGGCACTGGGGTTGCAGAGGGACTGCTTAAAGGGGTGAGCCTCTGGGAACTCCCCATAACATCACCACTTCTGGAGGTGGGTGTACACAGCACACAACCTCAACCGCACTATTCCTTAAGGGCGGAGGGTTAGCCCTAAAGGTGACCTTCTGCCCAGAGAGAGTGAAGGACTGTAACAGCTGTTAGGTTGGAGGAAAAACTGCATTAAGGTTGCCATGCAGACAGGGGGGAAGATTTTTGCTGAGTCCTAACAACCTCAACCAGCCCGCTAGTTTGGTGTGTTACACAGGGATTGGACACACAGTAACAAAAGAGTAACAAACAAGTAACAGACTTATGAAGGCGAATTTGATTTTCCCTTGTGAAGGTTCTTTTTTTTCTTGGGTGGGGGGGGGGGGGGGGCGGGGTGCCAATAGCATTCCTTGCTTCAGCAACATGACTCTGAGGGTGAGGGGGTCCAGAGGCCATTAGTGCAGCAGATAGCCAGCAGTCTCCAGCTGCAACTGACCAGAGTAGCACAACAAAAGGCATCTCTAAACACAGTCGGCCTGTCTGGCACACTCACAACAGCTGTGGTTGCCCAAACATCATTCCCAATACAAGTATGTGTGTGTATGTGTGTGTGTATGTGTATGTATATATATACACATACATATATATGTGTATGTGTATATATATATATATAAAGCTTACACTAATTACTGACTAATGACTAAAAGCAGAGTTTGCTTGCTCATTGGTACTTAACTGGGGTCTCTGTTGTCAATTCAGACTCAAAGTAAGTAAAAAAAACAAAAACAAAAAAAGCTGGAAACAAAAACGACAAAAGAAAGCGAGAAAACAGAAGACATCACATCTGAGTGAGGGAAGGCTTAAAAAAATATACAAATACAGGAAATACAGGTGTCAACAGATGCTTCAGACTGCTCCCCCTCAGCTAGCATTGGCATCAGCTTTCTCCTCTTGCGATCAAATGGTTCAAGCATATGGAGATTACTCGTACTCAGCCGGCCTCGTACTTGGAGACTGCCACAGACGTGTAGGTACTTGAGGTGGACTGTGCCAACAGTTCCCTGTCAAGCACACTTGATACGAGGAGGAAAGGAACCGCAGATTGGATTCAACTGAAAGTTACAAAATGGAGTTTATCAATGAGTTTCCAGGCTGGGCTGACTTCTGACCCAACCTGACCTTTTCTTGTAACACGTGTCTGGATGTCTATATCTATATACTGCATTTATATACATTTTTGAGAATACAATGTATTTATTTATTTATTCATGTTTATTCTGAATTATTACATTTCAGTATTAATCTTCCTTCCTTATTAGATCAATAAATAAATAAAACCATGATGATTTTTTTGTCTGGTCTATTCTCTGGTCATGGTGTTGTGCAATTCCCCCCCCTTGCCCCCAAATCGGTACAATGGCAGTCTGCCGACAGGGGGTGCTAAATCCACCCAGAGGAGTGAGAGAGAGGGAGGGAGGGGAGGAGGGAAGAAAGGAGGGGAGGAGAGAGAGATGGGGAGGAGTGGTGGGGGAGAGCAGAGCAGGTTGGGATGAGTGGGCACTATGCTTGTGCGTTGGTGCCATTTTTGTCAGGGGAGTTGGCGGCGTTGATGGAGTTGGCAGTGCCGTCCGGCTGCTTGCCATCCTTGCGTGGCGGCATTCTCTCGTTTATCCGGTCCAGACCGCGAGCCTCCTCAAAGCTCTGGATCTTGTGCTGAGGGTTGAAGCCTTGGATAGCTGTGCGTGGGAGAGGGGAAGAGAGAAAGAACGTGAGCTTGATAGACAAACAATGTGGCCTTGTGGTGGGACCACACACAGACACACACACACACAGACACACAGACACACCTGTATTTGGCAAAAAAAAAAAAAAAAATCAAATTTGACCAGCACATGACCACAAACACAACTCTCAGACTGAACAAGAAAAAGAAGAAACATTTAAGGTTCACTATGGCCTACAGGAATTCAATAGGGACTTACTAGGTAGCAAACATGGGTGCGTAATACAAAAGAAAGACACACAAAGTTAGTTCTTCAGATCACACCCAACTTGAATAACATTTCATATAAGAAACACAATGACATTAATCAGAGGGTGGCCAAAATGAGCTAAAACTGAGAGACACATCTCAGAGACAATGGCATCAAGAGAAATCACACAGTGTATAAATTTGGTAGTTATCAGAACAGCCAGCCTCACTCTGAACCTAAACACAGGCATCTGATGGAATAGAGATATGACATCTGGGGAGATGGAACACGCATTTAAGGAACTTTGGGGGGGTGGGGTGATGAAAAGTTGATGTGAAACCCTTAAGCTGAACTGGGCTTCTTGTTTGCATGGTTTATTTTGGCCGTCCCCAACACCGACTGTTCGGCCTTGACCCTGCCCAGTCGTAGCATCAGCTGCAAGTCATCCCAACTATTTGTAAGCTGCTGAAGGAGGAGGACTGTCTTCCATTCGTAGGAAACTAGACTAGCACTCTGGCTCGCTACTGCTTTTCAAAGCCTGACCTTCAGCTACACAAAGGCCTTGGAACAACCAGAGGGGCTGCTGGCTCAGGTGTGTGTGTGTGTGTGTGTGTGTGTGTGTGAGGACTAGTACACTGACAAACTTGGACTGAATGAATGCTGGACTGCATCTGGACTGTACAACGCAAAACTTGGCCATGCATGGTGAGGTTCAGTGTGGGGATTATTTGACATAGCTGTTATTTCTTGTTTTCCAAACTCCTTCATGAATTGAGACAAACAAATTGAATTCATAATTGCTTTACGACTTAGTTAGTTCACAGATGCGAGATCAAAGGTGTTAACAAATTAGATGTTAAAAGGGATTAAGTCACACAAAGGACAAGGCAATTCACAGAAAACAGGATGTTGGTTCACACACACACACAAAACATGACAGGGGCGAGAGAAAGAAGAGTTGCGTACCTCGTGCCTCCTCTGCTTCTACGGTGGCTGTGTAAGCGTGAGTAGTAGTGCCATGCCCAACAACCGACGGAAAGAGAGTGAGTCAAGTTATCAATGCAATCAAGGTCCATTCACAACACATCCCCTCAATCCCACCCACCCCACCCAACCACCCCTCATGACTGGCCTCTCACACACACACACACACACACACACACACACACACACACACACACACACACACACACACACACACACACACACACACACACACACACACACACACACACACACACACACACACACACCCACCCCTAGGGGGTTAGTTCACTAGACAACAATGGCTTTACAAAGAGAGACACTCATGCAAGAGAAAAAAACAAACAAAAAAAAACACATCCTTCTGCATTGTATGGAACACAAATAAACAGAGAATGTTAGAAAGTTCAAGGTAAGTTAACAGGTCTGGTCACATCTCAACTGCTATGGAGCACTAGATATTATCACAGGCTGACTAAGATACCAAAGAGCCTCATCCTACCACAAACAGAAGAAAACATTTGCTAAAGTATTTTAACCTTTTAAAAATGTGACATTCACTCAGTACGCCCCCCATTAGGTTAAAGTGTAAAGTGATATGCGGAAACAGGGAGCTGTGTGCTGCAGTCTTAAAGTGGAGTCTTTCGAGTGCCTTCTCTGGTGGCGCTAGCATGAACAATACAAGCTGATGAGTTCAAGGAAAACCCACAGGTGCACTTAACATTTCAGAGCCATCTCGCCTGCCATTTATCAGTGGCCGCTCTGCTCCGTGCATGGCGAGAGACTTCCTGTGGCACACGCCTCTTCGGAGACGGCTTCAGATAAAAGCATCCGCTAAGCGAGGCCGCTTGAGCAGAAATACCAATTTGGAGCCTTCAGAAACCTGATTAAGCTGGTGAATGAAGCAACCAGATACCCAGGCCAGGGCAAATGGCCTCTAATTGCCTGCTACTCATGAGCACCCATGATACAAGACAGGAGGATCTTATTACCAACACAGAAATGGTGCAAGTCTAGTGATGGCCCTTCATGTCCTGGCATTACAGGCGACAGATGGGACCTACAGGGCTGCTTAGAGATCCTCAGAGATGGCTCTAACAGTGGCTCATAATTACACTTATGTGTTCATGTATTGGCTAGGCTCTAGAGTCTAGACTGTGTGTGTGTGTGTGTGTGTGTTTAAGAAGGGGGCTGGCTGGGTGCATGTGTGGATGAGAGTTGAGTGTGTGTGGGTTAGTGAGGAGGGTTAGTGGTTGAGAGTCGAGCAGCGATGCACCTCCAGGGGGGCCTGGAGAAGAGGCGGGGCATGCTGACAGAGAGGCATGTCAGAATCTGGGTCGCGTTGCGCTGCGTCACAGTCCACAAGAGCCAACGGTGACATCACATCACCCAGCCACGCACCAACTTTTACCTCCAAATGTCAGGCTGGAAAACCCAAGCTGTCCCCAAACCAACCTGCTGCTGCTGCTGAAAAGAAGTACTCTCACATACTCTGACGGCATGTAAGTAATGGAGTGTGGTGTAAAAACGCTCAAATAATGAGCTGCGCATATCTGTGTAAGAGTTTTGATTTTAGGTGAAGAATATAGCTCTCCAAAACGTGTCTCGCTAATTCTTGCGAGAATGAGTGTGAGAATTTGAGTTTTTCATGTGCTATACTTAAGCGATTATAAGGGACATAAATGTGTACTTGTCATCACAATGTATGACTTTTTGTGGGGGAAGTATGTGATGGTTTGGGTGAGAGTTTGGAGAAAAAGAAAAAAGACCTGAAGATGACAGAGAGGGGAAGAAAGCCAAGAAGAGGGTGGGGGGAGGGGGTGCGGGAGAGAACAGAGAGGAGAGCTGACAGCTATGGGAAGAGCATGAAGAGAAACTGAGGTGGAGTAGAGAAGACAGCAGAGGTAGAGAGGGAAGAGAAGAGAAGCAAGAGGGTTTTGAAAGGGGTGTGGGTGATTGTGTGTGTTTGTGTGTGCGCGCCTAGGTTTTGATAGGAAGGATGAAAGCATAGGGGGGTGGAGGAGAACTTACCGCTCTGTAGGGTCTGTCGGCCTCCGGACAGTACACCCAGTGGCAATGTGCCAGTGGGGGTTAGACCCTTCAACGTTAACACGCTCTCATTCTCCTCTCTGGATGGACACACACACATACACAAGTTACTCCTACATCAGCAGTATCACCACAGCATAAGGCAATAAACCCATACGATATGTTTAGCACACATTAGCCGCTTGTTGAACCCTTACTTCAAATATTTGAACTGTAAATTTTTGAGATGGGTAGTGTGTGTGTGCTCGCACCCATTACTGGGGAGGTGGGAGGTTACTGGAGCAGGTTGGGGTGGTGGGTTTGGCTCACCTGAGTACAGAGAAGACACGGGCCATCTTGCCAATGGCGCGGATCTTATTTCTGATCACCTCTTTACGCACAGCTGGGGCTCCACCTACACACACACACACACACACACACACACACACACACAGACAAAGGAGGAGAGAATGCCATCAATTCAGCCATTTCCAACAAAAGGGAAGCCCTACACCGGGCACACGTTACCCGGAGCCCTTGCTTCCATACGCAAGGTTGATATCAAACGCACAGGGGATGTAAACAGATCATGTTTATTGTCTCAGAGTGTGACTCCTGTAATTGCTTTTCATTGCCATTACTGGCTGCTCCCAGCAGGCTGCGGTGCTACCATCATAGCAAAGAGCTCAATGAAGTCACTCATCAATCATTTGGCAGCAGCCACAGCTTGGCAGCGCCACACACTGCTGAGCCAATCGATGGCAGTGTCTGGGTGGTGTATGTGACTAGGGGATTGTGTGTGTGTGTGTGTGTGTGTGTGTGTGAGACAGAGAAGAGGAGTGCAAGAGAGAGAGAGATAGAGAGAGAGAGGGAGAGAGACCATGTGTATGTGTGTGTGTGTGTGTATGTCTGCCGCGCTCAAACAGATCCTCTGGGGGAGCTGTGGGGCCCCGGCAGGCCCACCAGTGAATCTGTGTCAGGCCAAGTTATATTTATGTGCCGCGTGGCAGGGAAAGAGGGACAGCTCCCACGTCCACAGCAGCTACGCCATACAAATGGGACACTCGCTTCTTGTCTGACGATGTCTTCAGCATGGCAACGGTAGAGGGGGGAGGGTCCCTGATCCAGCTCCTGGGAGCAGTGGGAGAAGGAGGAGAACTGTGTGTGTGTGTGTGTGTGTGTCAGGTGAAGGGACAGCGGCTCAGAGCGGCAGCCAGAGAGCATGATGAGGGCCACCTACACAGGCGCAGGCAGACAAGGAGCGTGCAGACAGAGACTCGCAGGGCTTGAGACAATCCCTTGCGTTTCCTGCTGCTGTTGCTGCTAAGCTGCCTCGCTCTCCTGCATCTCACATCAGATGGGCAGTGGCGGGTACAAAACTCATAGCCATGCACTGATTCCAACTCAATCTGGAGCACGCTGCCTGTATGCAAGAATGATTCTTTGCAGGGAAGTCTCGGGTACAGGGAAAGTAAATCTATTCATTAGAATTGGCAAGCAGAAATCAATGAAAAACTAAAGGTTTAAAACACGCAGGATTTGTAGACATATTTCTAGTAAAAGGTTTTCCCAGTCTTGCATGATAAAATGAGCCTGCAAAGCAGTGGCCTGGACAGCACATGATAATTGCTGATGTACAGCTGCCATCATTCTTTCATTTCGAGCAAGATTTGCAGAATGGCCTACAGGTTAAAACTGCCCGAGGAAGGAATGTAATGATTTAAAAATAACACACCCCAGTGGCAGAATTCTTTTATATACTTGGCATGGCGAAATAGGTCAGCAGTATAATATTGGGAGATCTTTCTTTAAATATGGATCTATGGTTTTTTCAAGCAAGCTGTGACCTTCTCTGACCTTCATATAGCTATATAAGGTCAAACATCACCTTGCCTTTCTTAGATGAATGGATCGATCAATCCCAAAGAAAATTATGGAGCCGTCAAAAAATCTAATCCTATGCAGGGCCTGAATTTGAGCCCGGGATTGCAGGTATAGCATAATTTTTCTAAAACCTGCTAGTTGAGTACTTATAATGCAGGGAATTCTTATAGTCTTTCCCATTCCTTGACTTTTTGGTTATTGCTGCCACGCAATAACCTGTTAGGGAGGCAAACATCACCGTTCCAATTTCTCCGATAGATCAAATCCAATTAGGCTGTAAACTAGAACTGTGCATCTTTGCACAGGCTCTCCTTACCTCCTCACTCTCCCTCTTTCCCTTTTGCTCTCTGAGTGAGCAGGAAAAAAAAAGAAAAACAAACGTGCAAGAATTGTTGTCGTAACACAACTGGATAAACTGCTACTTAATTCGGTTAGCTTCCGTTGACCAATGCAAATTTGTTAAAAACGGTTAACGTTAACTCTCTTAGATCATGCGGTCAATTCACAATGCCAAATTTTTCAATTACGTTATTGGATTCATCTAGAGCCATGGGATACTGACGATAAGCCATGTCTGTGACCGCTCACCCTCTTGCAGCAGCCAGCAAGATGCAGCAATTTGCACTGATCTCAGTCACCGAGTTCATAAGTCCGGATAAAAATGGTATGAAATGTAAGGCGATTTTTTCTGTCATCTTGCCTACAAAGCGAGTCCAAAAAGAATACTCAACTTGGTGTTTTGGGTTAATTCCCTGATGTTTTGTTTCACATTAAAAAGTCATGCCATAGACTCGATAGAGACGTTTACATAATTCGCCAAAATTAACATGTATAAGAGGGGACCCCCCCTCCATTTTGAAAACTGAAATTCAGGCCCTGCTGTGATATGTGGTGGTGGGGGGTCATTGACTTGATTGGATGTGACAGGCTGGTGTTGATGCTGTTGTGATGTGAGAGGCTCGTACCTTCACAAGTGTCGTCTCCCTCTGACATGAGCTCATCGTCCGAGCAAATGTTCAGCACGTTCACCAGCATCTCAGTCACTGCAGATACACAACACAACAGATCAATACACACACACACACACACACACACACACACACACACACACGAGTAGATTCAGAAGGTATCACACATAGTGAAGCACATCAGAGCTCACCTTTCTCTCCCACAAAAGGCAGAGACCATGTGAACACATCCATGAAGTTAGGCAGCCAGTAAGGATGCGGGGAGCAGTTGAACTGTCGGATATTCATAACGTTGTTCTCATATTTCAACACAGCAGCTGAGGAGAGAGATTTCAAGCTAATAAGAGTGCGTGACTGGAGACAGTTCAGGATATTATTTCCACCTGTTTTCATTGAGATGTATACAATACACAGTATATGCTTGTCTGAAACTCTCCCTCACCTTTGTTGTTGTACACATCTAAGTAGTTTGGTGCAGAGAAGATTGTGATTAATGAGGGGAAGCCTGTTGTCTGGCTTTTTCTGTACATTCGGTATCTGAGAGGTGGATGAGACAGATAAAGCCATCAATCAACCCAGCCAAGCCCAGACACAATGGCACATGAAGTCAATAAAGCGCTGGGCCTCGGACATCAGCCAGCGAGGACAAGACTCACCCGGCATCCTGGGCTTCATGTGCCCTTATAATGGACAACAGGTTGTTATTCATCAGGAAGTCACATACTGCTGGGTAACTGAGAAGACAGAAAGGCATTGAGGATTATGCAAACACGCCCCGAAGCACTGATCTACCACAAACTGAAGCGCTGATCTACTGCGAACTGAATGCAACAGACCAGTGTTCGGCATCTGTACCTGTAAAAGTAAGAGCAACCGCGGACACTGTTGTGGCAGAAGTGCTCGGCTGTTTTCTCACTGCCGTAGTCCTCGCCAGGGTCTGACCACAGCAGGTCGCACATGGGCCCGAAAGCTGGCGGCTCTTTGAATCGGTCTAACTGTAATGGGAAAGAACATGTGCTGTAAGTAAATAACATGACATGTAGGATTCAGGCCTGTGGCTCCATGTCTGCTTTGCTGAATGACGCTGATGTCGGATCAATACTACTACACACTACAATACAACTCTATGACTGAAACTAGTAGCTCTATTATAAAGTGAGAATAAACAGATGGGGGAAAGTGAACACATACAGATCTAACAAGGCTAAAATTACTTAAACTAAATGGCATCTTCAAATGTGTCTGATGTGAAATTCAAAAAGCAAAATGGAAAATGAAAACAGGGTTAAAGCCAGGATTGTTTGTGTTTGTAGGGTTTGGGTTTGTTTTGTTTCATGCATTTATGGTGTACAAGGTCGCAGAAGGACACCTGTTAAAAAGTGAAAAGACAAGGACAAGGTTGTGGAGATACCTGGGCGGGGGGGGGGGGGGCTGATGCGTGTAGGGCAGCAGCTGCCCATCTTTGGGGCCTTACCTTGCGGATATCATCCAGGCAGCTGATCTCTGGGGACAGGCCTCCATGCACGCACAGGAACTGCTGGTTGAGCAGTGCAGCCAGTGGCAGGCAGTCGAAAGCTTCCATGCAGGCGTCATACACACGCTCCGAGTACTTAATCTTACCTGAGAGGGGAGGAGAGGAGGAGGAGGAGGAGGAGGAGGAGGAGGAAGGGAGGGCAGCAAACAAAGGGGGTGGGGAGGGCGGTGAAGAAGAGGTCACTTTCCGTCCCATCTGCTGCTCGGGGGAGGGGGAGTCAGCAGACTGCTGGAGATCAGCTGAGGATGGAGGACGTCTGCTCAAAACACGCTGCTGAGAGGCTGGGCCTGAGAAGGCAAATCAGTGCCTTCTCAAGCAAGCCCTCTAGAACTAGGCAGGTTGGGGAGGGGGTGGGGATTACCTACCTGCTTTGTGAACTCGTATTCTACACGGTTAACCAGACACACGTACTAACAAGCAAGGCCTACAAGTCCAGGACGAAGGGAAGGGGGAGAGTAGCGTTCTCATTCAGTCATCTAGAACCAGTTAAAGCATGGCACATCACATGGTCTATATTACCTCTCACATGTCAGTGCTGTTTGACGTCAGCCACAGTGCACTCTGTACACAAACCAGGGGGCATCGCTTCACTTGCAGCCCAGACAATAAGGAAGCAGGCAGTGGAAGCCTATATTTCCACCCATATTTACCAATCTGGCCTCAGTATGTCAGCTAACAAATTATACAGTACATGTGTGTCATGCAAACACACAGACACACACACACACACATATAACAGGCTTTAAATAATTAGTAGAACAGACTTATAATGCGTGCCCAGACTAGAGGATGTCTAATTAAACAGCTCAAGAACACACTGTCTGCCTATCTGGGCAGGAAGTGAAGGACAGCCTTGGAGGGTTGGGTGGCGCAGGGGCCTTGGTGGGCATTATAACCAATGGTCACCATGGTCACTGTGGCTGGCTGTGACGCCAAACGGGCCGACGGAAGCCTAAAGGGGACACACACAGCAGCGGCACTACTACCAACTGCGCTCAGCTGGAACTCATCATCACCTCATTGCCAACAGGTCCATCATTAGCTCTCTCGCCCAGGGAACAACAAGCTCTCCGAAAGCCTTGTGCTTTAAACACAGATAGAGCAAAACACACACAAACACACATACCGAAAAACACACACACACAGACATACAGTGTCAGTCAGGGTTAGGATAGGAAGGCACATTCTCCAACAGGGATGGGCTCTGCTAAATAGCTTCCAAATCAGAGGCCGTGTGAGACAGGGTGGATGGAGGGGGACTGGTGGGATAATTGGTCGCCTGCCATCCAGGGGAAACAAGCAGGTCTGTTGTGGTTTAATTGTTCTGCATTGGAACATGAGGACTCAATGCTGGATGCTGAGTGTGGTGCGTTGCTTTCATGAGAGTGGTGAGACTGTGCAAGCCTGATGTGATCTCTCGAGCGCCGAGAGGGTCTGATGGCATTCGCCCACTCAGCTGTTAGCGCACAAGGACACGGCTGCCGCTGCCACCGCCTCCCCGCTCTCCGCTTCTACAGAGTGAGTGAGAGGTATGCGGTGTTGCTATGGTTTCCCCTTGGCCGGTAGCTAGGCAATGCTCATCAAGTTCCACCGGGCTCAATTTAGTTGGACCTGTCATCAGACGTGCCCCAGCTCTACCTGTGGAGCTGCCGGCTTACTTCAGCCTTGAGTCATTCAGCAAACACTTTAAGCCGGCGCCACTTACAATGGCAGTGCCTGCATTCTAGTTGCCATTTTCTCCCAGTAGGAACTGAACCCTCCACAATGGCCCTGCCAGCATTCACACTCTGTACGGACAGCTGGGTTCATGTAGCATATTACAGAAGGAAAGTGATAGTCATCATCATCATGATAAAGATAGCAATACAGCATGTTCTAGAACAGTCTGAAATGAGCATGTGTGTTTGACTAGATGTGGAGGTGGGTGTCTGTGGTGTCTCTGGGGGGCTTGTGCCTGCAGAACTTACACTCCTGTTTGAAGGTGAAGTACTCTGTGAGATGCCGGCATTCGTGATTGCCTCTGAGGAGGAAGAGGGTGGTCGGGTGGTTGATCTTCAGGCACCACAGGAAGAGTACACACTGGTACCAGGACAGACAAGTGAGATGAGACAACACACGCACACATACAGGCATGTACACACATACAGGCATGTACACACATACGCAAGTGTACACACACACGCAAGTGTACACACACACGCAAGTGTACACACACACACACACACACACACACACACACACACACACACACACACACGCAGAGAGAGAGAGAGAGAGAGAGAAAGAGAAAGAAAAGAGGGGAGGAAAAAAACAATAAAAGAAAAACAGTGCAAACAATGCATTAAACTGATGCAAGCATCACAGGCAATGCACAGTATTATGTTTTTACATTACATTACATTACAGCAATCACACATTCAGCATCACTTGATACTGAGCTCCACTCAGAGTATCTAAATGAGGGCAATGGTGGGTGGGTGCTTGTGGTGGGGACTGTGGCACTCACTTGCTTGTCTTTTGAGGACATGGCTCACTGGATCCATTTAGGGTGTGACCACGTGAAATAGGTGGTCAAATTCAAAATGGTAACCACTTCACAATCTGTGGTGAGGAAACCAACTACCAAATTCATCCAGCGGTTAAAGAGGCCATGGGAAAAACTCTGCCTGACACCCTGTACTATCTGCCAGGCTCAGTGTTGATGGCGCTGCAAGTCTTCGGAGAAGCCCACTGTCAGAGCTCGTTAGTGCCTTGCTCGTTCCTAGCGCTCCTTTAGCGAGGCCTGCTGTAAAAGGAGTGGCCCTCCGCTCCCTCCTCTAGTCTATTTCCAGACGCTCCTAAGCCCTGACAACCCCCAAGACTGGCTAAAAGGGGGCACGACTCCAAATGTCAGTTAAAATAAACTGATGCATTTCACACTCGCATGTCACGCACACACAGCTTGGCTATTTGATACATACACAATAGTGCATGACTTAAAGCACAGCAAGATGCAAGAACAGATAACATTTAGGATTCTTATCTGTGTCTTGAATAATGTGAAGGCCATGCAGAACACATCATCCCAGAAAACATTTTCATGAGGGAGTGGAGGGGTTCAATGGCTAGCACACACACACACACTCACACACACACACACACACACACACACACACACACGCAAGCTGCAGACCTATCAGTCTATCTATCTTCCCTGTGGTGCTTCAGGCCTTGCAGCAGCAACAGTAGCAGCTAAGTAGACACGGCCTGAGGTCAGCCTATGCGTGGCACGCTTGGGTCCCATCTTCTCACCTGAGTGTGAGCTCAGAAGAAAGCAGTCACTATTTCCTGTTTTGCTCTGCTGCTGTGGCCCTCAGGATGTCACTGAGTGGCCAAAATGAAAGTAAGTAGCCTTTTATTGTCACCACAACAGTTCATCGCAGCCTGTTTAAAGGGAAACGCCATCTTTGGGGAAATACACTTTTTTTCCACCAAGATTAAAATGACCTTTTGTACCAGTATTGTTCACTACCTCCAATTGAATCATTAAAAATATCCAACATTTGGTGCCAATATTTTGGGACAATAAGCTAACCCACTTCCAGGAAAGTCTCACCTAATGGCTATGGTGCCCATATGATAAAGGAGTCAGGTTCCATTCCCATTCCCATTCCATGTCTCTGTCCCACTCCCTCTGTCACTAATCAATCTGACTAAAAGCAAACTCACCAGTTTTGCATAATTCACTTAGAGCTAGCCAAACAGAGCTGTCTCTGTGCTCTTTGTGCCAGCAGCACAAAGCGGTCACGCGCAAGTTTGGGCCATAGAGGGCCGGGGCCTGGGGAGCACTCACTGAAGTCTTCAGCACAGAGGGAAGAGGGTGCCTGTGATGTAGCAGAGGGCCCACAGAATTGAGGCCCTTTGTAGTGGTGCGACCACACTCTCAGTTGCTCTCAAACAGCGCCACGTGACTGCCGCGTCCCACTGAGTGGCCGTCTGTGTCCACCCCCACGCCGCCCTCTGTGACAGGCCGCCTCTTTGAACTGTGACATTTGGACTGGGTTGCCTGAACTTTGCCTGCGGGTGGTGGCCACCACGCTGCAGTGAGTGGAGAGAGGTGGCAAGTGCCCTTTTCAAGGGAGCCGCCACACGCACTCCCTCACCCCATTCAGTCCAAACCATTCAACACACCCATGAGGCTCAACAGGACAGCGAGAGCCCAACTCAGAGAAAGAGAACCCACACAGTAACATTGGCTGGGATTAGACAAATCATACATGGAGACCTACTAGCATATGTGAGAATCAGATGTTTTCAACATGACTTTCCCAGATGGAGAGAGCAGTGCTTGTAGGTGCCCCTCCTGGACATTAAAAGACGTCCCTCGCCGAGAGTGCGCTCTGGGATGAATCATCAGTCACTTTTATAAGGACATGGCAGGAAGGGAAGCTTTGCCCATCGGACTGGAGAGGACCCATTCGTCAGGCCACGCCTAGTTTATTTCACAGAATGCCTCTAACTGCTCGGTGACAGGGCGATGCTTTCCAAGGAGACGGCGGCAATAAACATCTCGACGGGGTTTACAAGCCGTGCGGTCAGAAAATAAAAACGGTGACACATGGCGGTGTTTGTGAATGATGGTGTTGGGAGAGGCGGGGGGAGGTGCAGGGGTGAAGAGACATCAAGGATGAGGCTTCTCTCTTTAAACGCCAAAGCACTCTGGCACTCCTCAGCTAGGGCAGGGCTTTTTGGTCACCCGGCAACTAAGTGTGCTTTACAAGAGATTACTGCACTAAAGGGCGGGTGGTAAGAAATTCTACGAAATAATTTTATAAGTTTTAAACACAGATGTCCGACCTCACTTACAGGTTTGTGACGAGCAGAGAGGCTGCCCTGTTTTGATGGTTCATCTGCACTCTGGTTTGAAAAGCGGTATGACCAGGCATAGGGCCCTTTGGCAATTTCTCAAATAGTGAAGCTATTCAGTTTGCAATAATGGCTTTGCTCTGCGATGCATGACAGAGCCATTTCCCTAGAGGTGATAATAAAAATAATTTGCGCATCCTGCTTGAGCCTGGTGAGGCCTAATAAACTACCAAAACTGAACTGACATGGGAGTGACAGAAAACGTCATATCATACCACACAAGGTGGGGGAAAAAAAAAAAAGAAGAAAAAAAAAAAAAAACGCTCGCACGTACACAGATTTTTCCTGCGTTCCTAATCCAACACCTGGAGGGCATTCCTGAGATAAGAGCACAGTGGAGGCTTTTGAGAGAAACCGCAGGGGAGGACCCAAGTGAACAAAACAGACCCAGGGAGCATATCCAAGGTGAGGGGCCATGTGCATGAGCACAACTGGTAGAAAATATAAAGGCCCTTGCAGTGGTACAGGGTTGCAGAATACAATAGAGGACGGAATATTTTTTGCAGCAATCCAAAATGGGCAATTACTCAATCAGCAGCAACCATAAGTAAAAGGGAGCTCAAGTTACAGGCCACAGAAGAGAGAAAGAGCTAAGAAGCAACTGCAAAATCTCGCCAATCCAGAAATTCAAGCACAACCCCTTGTTTTTGTTGCAAAAACATGCAAAGGTTGGAAGAGTGCCCCCATACCAGTAGTACACCAACGTCTGTATGAGGAACTAACACCAACTAATGAGTTTCCTCTTCACACCAGACAGGAAATGGTCGACAAAATGAGACACATGTACAATGTTCATGATCCATTTCAATAGAGCAGTCATTGGTCACTGGAAAAGCACTTGTAAAGTACAAGCAAAGTACTTGTGCTCTCAAACATGACCTGTCCATACTTGTGTGAACAACAAACTCAGAAACCCAAATAATCATGCAAGAGATCAACCTAAGAAGGATGACAGCTGTTTCTGCGCTCACTTCAAAATGAAAGCAGAACAATGGTGTGACAAGCTGTCAGTTAGCCCAATTATGAGAGACAGGTATTAGGCAGTCATTTCTCTCCCCGCAGAGAGAGAGAGAGAGAGAGAAAGAAAGAAAGAAAGAAAGAAAGAAAGAAAGAGTGCAGCGTCCGTGGTTTCCTGCCCCAACTCACACACACCCCACCACCACTCCCCCCTCCCCCCCTTGTGGAGGCCTCACCATAATGTGGCGGGGAAATGGAGGTGACATGGTGATTAGTCAGACAACACACACGCACAGCCAGTGGGTGCCCCAGCTTGGCATGGTCTCCCTGCTCCTCACCTTTGCATGCCCATTTGAGCATCTGATCTAAACTGAGGAGCCCATGGGGTTTTTCAGACCCATGTGCCACTTTATCTGGTGGGCCCTTTCTCTGCTAACTTTCTTTTCCTCTTATCAACAAGCTAATAAACAGGAAACAGAGCTGAGATAGTAAGAGGAAACACAGCTCAACTAACTGCGCCCAGTGAAGCGTGGTGTGACAGGGTGGGACTAATAATAAAGTAGGCAGTGCCGAAGAAAAAGGGCTTGTGTGTGTGCTTGTGCTTGTGTGTGTCTGTCTGCGCGCACATACGTATCTTTGTGGTTGCTCGTGTATTGCCTTTTTTGCAACTCACCTCAATACTGAAATAGCCTCGGTCCACATAGTCCCCCAGGAAGAGATAGCGTGTGTTGTTGGGGGAGCCCCCCACCTCAAACAGCTTCATCAGGTCAAAGAACTGGCCGTGAACATCCCCACACACTGCACAAAAACACACACACACACATTTTACTAATTAGGCATGCATGTCTTGAAAATCCATTAGAGGCGGCTTGACATTTAGGCGTTCACAAGGGCTTTAAGAGCGTGATCATCAACGCCATGGAGCTAATATCCATTGCTAGGAGACAATTATGGTTGACAAGATGTCATAATCTGTTGATCAATGTTGACGGTCAGCACTGGTGACTGAGATGCTGCCTTTGTCAGAGCAGAAGGTCAGAAATAAATCCCCAGGGACCAGACAGGGCGCATTTATTTATTAAGATAAATTCCAAAAACTGGGTGCTGTTGTAATCAGCTTGAGGTATTTAATAAAAAAAAAAAAAAACAACTGATATATAAAAAATAAAATATGCTCCAGGTGCAGCAAAATCAGTGGTGAAGGAAGCAGCCAGGATGCAGACCAACTGTCATGGGTTCCAAAGCCAGCAAAGGTTAGCAAGCATTTTGAATTTCACTCTGCCTGAGGAGGCCAAGTGGCCCTTCATCTGTCTGTCACAGGCCAGGGGACACTAGTGACATAAACTGCAGCATATATAGGATGGGGAGTGTTTGGGGTTGATGCAAGCTGGAGGACACGGTGCACGAGCAGTGTGAATAATTCTCTGTGTCTCCATGGAGAATCTATGCAGGTGCATGTTACCATCTGTGAGGGGAGCCCAAAAGGCTGACCCCCTCAACCCCTGGTGCTGGTTTCCCTGTCAAGGGGCACCTGCTGAAAGAGAGAAAAAGAGAAAGAGAGAGAGAGAGCAAGAGAGATTTCCACCGTCTGGGAGTTCTGGCCCATCATAGGGGTTTAAGGGTAGGCATTACAAACCCTCTGGGGGAGCTGGGCAAATGGAGCCATTTTTACCTCCAGCACCTGTTAGCATGTGCAGAGGAATCAGCAGAGAGCAGTGGGAGGGTGGGTGGGGGTTTCCTGTGGGCTTCAAATCCCCTATAGCATGTGTGGTAGAACCAAGGACACCAAGGTTCTGGGGGGGTGGGTAATACAATCACCATCAAATAAAGACCAATATGATGGTCCATCCTACATTAAATGATCACAGACTTCCACCCATCGACTCAGGCGGATGGTCTTCAGAGGGTAACATTAATAGCAAGCAATTAAGAGTCCAAAACCCTTGGCCATCCAAATGCTTTTGTGCTCTGCTGCTTCGCTGGTATACATGTACACTCTAACTAGTGGAATGGTGCTGGGGTGTTGGTCATGGAGGCTGTGCAGCTGTCTGTGTGCAGCAGACAGCAGTGCCGACATGCAGACACTGGAACGGAGTGGGAGAGGAGGATCATCAGGCTCAGCCTGACAGGAAGACATTAGTGCAAGATGAGGAGAGTGACTGATGCACATAACTCCTGCTTTATGTCACTGGAGACTAGCGACATGAGAATCGTATCCTATTCTTGCCGTGTCTGAAGAACAACCTGTGTGTGTGTGTGTGTATATATATACACACAGATGAAGGGGATTGCGCACCTGTGATGGGGGCCTCCACCTCCAGCATGCACTTCTCCTGCCGCAGGATGGTGGCACCATCGTTGATGATGCGCAGCGCGGCCTCCTCCTCCAGACGGCCCTCCTTCACCAGGTGGCTCTTCAGCAGCTCCACCTTGGGCTTGCCATCCTCGTACAACTCCTTCATGGACAGGCGTGTCGTAGGAGGGTACGGCACCGCTGCGCACACACAAGAGAGAGGGAATATGAGTGTGTGAGAATGAGAGAGAGAGAGAGAGAGAGAGGGAGAGAGAGGGCATGTAAATGCACAAAGGTTTCATTCATCTCGATCTGAGAGCAGGTATATCTACTATCTACTATCTTAGATCAGGTACGGTTGCCTTTTTTTGCATCTGATAAAGTGGGTCTAGGATGGGGAAAAGGCCACTAGTCCGATTTTTCCCTTCAAACACTGGCACTGGTCTGATACATAACTGAAGGCACAGAATAACAAAACAGAAAACCTGTTTGTGTGTGTGTGTGTGTGCATGCACAGGAACAGCAGTCTCTTTTTCTCTCAGTGAGGTTTGAGGTTTGTGGTCTTAGTAGCACATTTTTACTCTGACACTTCTTATCCATGGGCAGCTAAATGAGGACACCACTGATCGCAAATTAAAAACAAACAGGCAAAAATGTAATTTGCTGCCATTACTCCACTTGTGCCCTGGTTTACCATGAGCCACATCAGGCTCGCAAATGTCACTACAGGACTAAACACCTAGGCTATCTAGCCACCAAAGCTCCCTGAGAGTTGCTGTACAGTGCTGAGCCTCGCTGCTCGCATCCCTGAGGAGGTTCTTGCAGAGGCGAGGCTGGGGTGGGGTGGGATCTGATTGCCGTTATGGCCACACATATGGCCACAGCAGCATCCACAACCCCCACGCCCCCAATAACAGCAGCCGTCCACTAAGGATGGGGGGGCAGTAGTCATGGGTGGAGGGCAAAGCTGCTGTTGCTGGGCCTTATGGAAGAGGAGATGGGTGTATAAATAAACCGCAGCTATAGCCTGAGGTCTAGCTGGGCTGACCAGGGAAGAGGTTGGAAGCTTTGCGCGAGCACTAAGAAGCAGGGATTAGGCAAAGCCTCTATTAGCCTGGGAGAGCAGGTTCAGACATTGTTTGCTTAATGCGGCGCAGCAGAAGAGAAATGGTGTCCTGTGGCTAGCAGGCTATGTACAAGGCACGTACCAAAGAGTGACCACAGATAATGCAGCACTATGCATTTGCACAGATCCCTACATGGATTTGAGGGCCAGCATGCGCACACACACAGTCTCTCTCTCCCTCGCTCACACACACACACACACACAACACACACACGTTGTCATGCACCTTGGGATGTGGTTTATTCTGAGCAGCAGGAATCCGAGCACAAATATAGGTATAAGGCATTCCAGTGCGGTGTGGCAGTATGGGACTCCAGCTGACTGCAATGCAGGGGAGTTAGCCCTGCCAGGGTCCCAGGCCCCTGCTGGCCGTCTGGCAGCACCGAAGGCTGGGCAGGAATGCGGGACCCTGGACGCCTGCCACTGCACTCACCGCTGGGTCGCCAGCGCCAGCTGAGCCGCTGGGATGAGGAAGAGGAGGCAGGAGGCTAGTGTGTGTGTGTGTGTGTGTGTGTGTGTGGTTGGATAGCTCACCAAACATAAGCCCCCTTCAGACCCAACATGCTCTCAGGAGCATTTTCAAAACCAGTGAATGATTGACTTGTCCACTGAAGCGAGCTGACAGCGCGCATACGAGAGCGCAAGAGCAGGTGGATGGTTGGTGTGCCACTGGAGAGTGTCTGCATTCTCTCTGTCTCTCTCTCATCTACTGCTGGTACAGTAGGGAGGTAGTGTGGCTACGCGGGAGGAAGTGAAAGGGCCAGGCTGCCATAACGCCTGAGGGGTTGGGCCAAGCACACCTGCTCATTTGCCTTCACTCACTAAAACAAAAAAACAACACACAGACACATGACCACCATCTGCCCGAGGGTCTGAGCACAGCGAAGCGGGAGCTCATTGTCTTTAAATAGGGCCGATTTGCATGTGTGCAGGGCTCCTTCACGGAAGAGGGCAGATTTTACTACCAAATGGGCAGCTGTCCAACTTGACAGCGGCATTCAAAACCAGCTCGTCTGCCTGACTTGCTTCCCCAACTCCATGCCGCTTCCCATGACGGCTCAATCTCATCCCACTGGCCCTGCCATGACAGCTTGCTCTTAATCTGGCGGGCCCGTCAGCCAAGCTGACCAAAACAGGACCCTCAACAATCCCAAGCCCACGGCCACTCAGATCTCCATTTCCTCCTAATCTTTGCCACAGTTCCCTAAGCTTCTGAAGAGCCACAAGGCACCCAATAGTTGGGCCACTATCCTAATATGTAACACATCTTCACATTACCAATAGGAAATCCTGGCTGATATGATGTGCTTGAAATTCAGAAGAAAGATTTTAATGCAAATAAACATTTAGTAGTGGAGTGGCAACAAAGGAACAGAAACAGGTTTCAATTTTATAAGGCGATTCTTTTAAAGTCCCAGAGCTGTTGTCAACTCCACTGTTAGGAGTGTGCATTCATTTGCATAACAGAACATGGGCAGATTCACATTTTGTTTAGCCAAATTGTCTTGAAAACACATCAAAGATGCCAACGAATTGGAAGGCCACCTGGCGAATAACAGTGAGTGAGCCCCTTCCAGCAGGTGCTGACAGACGAGGCCTGTGCCCCTACCACCTGACAGCCTTCAGACAGCAGCTGATGTGCAGTGTGGAGGCTGCTCTAATGCTATTGATCTCCAACAACGCACCCGCCCCCCCCAGCCACCCACACACACACCTCATCGCTCGGGGCCCGCAGTCCGCTACTCTGCCAGTCAGCTCCTCCACTTTAATCAGTCGTCTTTGTGGGCTGGCCACCCCGCAGCAGGCTCGCTCCGACACGCCTCAAACAAAAGCAGGTCACCGAGATTCAGGCGACTGGCGCAGCCTCCTGAGAAGCACTGAACTGGTTCAATTCTCTGTTCCATGGCACACCATTAAGTCATTCTGAAAAACTCTTTTTCGCAAGCAGTGGGGAAAGTGAATAACTCTGCCCTGCCATTAGTTTGGCACCAAAATAAATGAAAATCCCTTATTCCAAAAGAAACGCTGGGCACTTGTGTGAAATCCAAAATGCCACAGGTAAGCAATGCAAAAGCATGACCACCACATAAACTAGTGTTACAATAACTCCTTTTAGGCTGAAGGTATCAAGGTATGTTAGGAAAAGCCAAAAACAAAAATCATGCCTATTAATAGTACAGTAAGGACTGGGTTACATATAAACATAGAACCATACCAAGCCAATACCATACCATACCAAGTCTCCATGTGTTAACACCACAGTGCCTCCAGCATTTTAACAAACTCATTCCGACTGATGGCATTGCCTTATGGCAAAACATCCAACACCACAAGCTCTGGGCTCCATAACAACGTACAATGACTTGTCCAGCTCCAATCAAAACAACCAACTTGTGGTAGATGTCTTTTAGTCTCTGTTTTTGCAGCAGGGGCCTCACATCAATGATTAAAAATGCCTAAGGCTCTTGGGCAAACTGCTTCAAGAGAGACACACCGGTCTCTTCTACACGATCCTGCTCACCTACACCGACTCGGTCAAAGCTGAAAAGTTAGCCTAATAGCCTAATTCTCATCAGTCACTGCTTCAACAACAATCAACAGTCATATTCAGTAGGGGTTGCTAAACCTGAGCCAAGTTCCCAACAGATGTTGACAGAATTAGCTCACTGTGAAACCACAGATGTGGCAAACAGAAAAGCTCTAAAGAGGATCGACTCTCCTGGCATTTGTAGTTAGCATTCTCAATAGACAAAATCTCTTAAGCCATCAAGAGGAGTGCATTCTGCTGCTATTAACTTCACACACTCATTTAACCCTTTACGAACAGCTGCAGCAACAACCAATCCTGTTGGCTTCTGAGCCTTATTAAGGAATGCTGGTTCAGGCTGTATGGATCCTTGGAGCATTGGTGAAGCCTGATCTTGTCCATGTTGGGCTCCATGACTAGGATTCCATCAGCGAAAGTTCTGGAGCAGAGACAGGAACATCTTGGACTGATGTCAGGCTGGTGCTGGTGTGTGTGTGTGTACTCTATGGCAGACCAGAGGTGACGCTCCTGTGGTATGGTGGGGCCCTGGGCTCCCTGGTCGGGGCTGCAGAGGGAGAGCATTAATCATGCATGAGGGCAGAGTAATTGCATTGGCAGGGTGGTGCTGGACCAGCATCTCCAGTTACCATCTGTAAATAAGCCAAAAGGTCAGAAAACACCCCAATTCACACTAGGAGCTGACGTGGCACGCTGTTGTCAATGCAACATTTACATACATGCCACAGCCACCAATAAGGCTCTCTGTACACACATACGTAAAAGAGAGGGGGCCTGGAGCAATAGATTTTGGCATGCTGGCTATGTATAGAGTTAATTTCCATGGGAAACACACTGGAAAGGATGCGATTGGCAGGTGGTACAGTTGAAATCTGGACTGTGGGAGGATCAGGCTCTGGCCGGTTCTCTTTCTGCCAGGCTGAGACATGCGAGGCCACCCTTCATGAGTAGCATACTTAGTGCAGTGTACATACTTTACACAGACTACAGCACCTGTAGAAAAATGCTTTGTGTCAAGGCAACTGATTTCACAACATCGTGAGTTTTTGATTGAGCTTCAGGAGAGTCCACCATGGAGGACCAGGCTTGGACTATAATTTCTATGTATGATTCATACCTACTTTAAAATGGTAATGCACATACACAACAAATTGGTCGTGACACGGCTTTGGGGAAAAAAAGACAAGGAAAAAGAAAAACGAGTGAGTCATGAAGAGAAACTGGCAGATTTGAAAAGCATTTAACAGCACTTAACCCGACCAAGCAGGGCCTGAGTGGAAGAGTACAAGCTTTCAAGTGTGCACAACAGCACAGGGACCCCCGCTCACCACACAGCACCATCCAACTCATTTGCATGTGGCCTCACTGAAGGATTCAACTCCTACTTGGAATATGAATCCCTGAATTAGTCACCGACAGCCGTCTGTGGAGGAGTGTTCCCCCCGGACAACACCTGCCTGGAAGCATATATACACACACACACACACAGAAAAACTGTGATTGTGCTTTTTGTTCACTCGATACTAGCGGGCCTGTAGTAGGTGCAGCAGTTGCACACTGTAGCTTTAACAAGGCCTAAAATTGGAGCCACAGTAATGAATTATTTCTCAAACATTTCATGAGCCAGACAACTTTACTCGAGTTGAATATTGCTTGCTTTAAATAGCTAAGTTTGAGAGCATTCCATACACAGCAAGCCCCAACACATCCCGTCACGCCTACTGCTCCTGCAGCTTTGTATGTTCTCTTAACAAGGGCTACTCATACCTAAACCTCTGCACCCAGTCAAGTTACCAATCAAACCAATCAACAAAATCATTAGCACCGAAGGGACCTTTCCATGTCACTTAGGTAGCAAGATTATCTAGAGATGTGGAGCGACTTTATTTCAAGGATTCACAGTAATGACATACAAATTCTCTGTGTTGCACATTGACATGTGTTGCACATTGTTTTCTGGAATCACCCACACGGCAGGCTATCAAAATGCCATATCCAGAGCTTCACTCAGCCAGGCTTATTAGGGATGTCGTGTAGCCCAGCATGTCATTATTATCAAACAAGAACTACACTAAGGACTACACTATGCCCTCTACAACCTCATGTGCCAACTAGTGTCCAGGCCTCTATACTACAAGCCATAAGCACACCTCATTAGTGAATCAATTATGCTCTTAGGCAGAGAAGACTGGTGAGGGACTCCAGGAGGCCTCCAGGAGGAGCTGGCCTTGTGCCAGAGGATGGGCCAGCTTTAATCAAAAGAGCCCTGACTCCCAGGGTCTTTTCACACCTCCAACACCTAAGATGTAACAATCCAATTAGGAATCTGACAGTCAGGGCTCATCCCTGGGGCTAAGGATGTTTTCTCAGGGTCCTGGTTAACAATATCTCCTTCAGTCCATTTAACACTACAAGGCCAAATGTCAGTCTTTGTATGAGGCAAATGTAAGTGTAAGTGTGTATGTGTGTTAGAAAAAACAAACAAGTGTTTGACCTGGGCAAGTTCCTAATCTAGGACACTCCTGGAATCACAAACAATTTCCAGGTCAGTATGAAGTAATATTGACATTGTAGTGCAGTACCTTGATAATATTGAGATTAATTGATGAGGTAAATTAGGTTATATGAAATTATTTTTTGGTGAAAAAAAAACTCATAACACACACAAACCCGTGTGAATACCAAACGGATAATGAATTCGGGTTTGCACTGACACATCAAAATGGCAACGGGTTTAAAAGGGGAAACAGGCATCATACCAATACTCGTGCAGATATAAGTCTGAATATTTTCAAATATACACACACTATCAGCAACACAGATCAAATCTAGACGAACGATAAAGTCTGCACTAACCCTGGTGACGTTATGCAAATACATGAAGATACTTGTTGGATGCGACTGACAGCACTTCGACGGCAACATTGCCGTGAATGCATTTAAGGCCGTTGCATAGAATGTTTAATTGCAATCGGCATGAAAACGTCGATAAAGCTTAGCTTACAAGCGCATTTTATTCTGCCACTCCACAGCTGAAGAGCCCCCTGGAATTCAGCCGTGCGGAGAGGGACAGAGATGACATTGACCATGCATGCTGTTCGTTTCGGACAACGACGGATAAGGACATACGTTAACGCTAACAAAACTACATAAGCCATCTTGCCCAAGTCTATAATTTCAGACACAGGTTCAAGTCTGGTGAACAGCAATAATACTTTACGTCAGGAAGAATGAAAATTGTATCAAAATCCTAAGAGCAGGATGCTGGAAAACTAGCCAAGGCAGATAACTTTAACTCAGAATTTACTATCGATGCAGGCGCGTATTTCATGGTGTAGCTAGTCAGCCAGCCATCTAACGTTAGCTAGCATCTTCTGTTAAGGAAATGAAAATAGGAGATGCAATGCAAGCTAGTTAGCAAGTGTACACGGACAAATACATTATTCTGACAAAAAATCCGTCACCTTTTTACGTCAAAACTAAATACATTTGAGAACATAACACATGGTTATCGGAAAGCGTCCTGCACTTCTGAGGAGTGGACACTCGGTCAACTAATGATTTGGCTCTCGACAATATTGGCACTTAACGTTAGCTAACGATAGCTAACTTACTGCGGTCAGCTAGCTCGCTGGCTGGCTTCAAGTGTCACATAATGTTAGCTAGGTTTATGTTAGCCTGCCAGTAGGCAAAATTAAACGCTTCACATAAAAAGAATTTCGTTCAGAACATTAACATAAGATAGCCTTACCTTTGACAGGCCTCTCGGTTGTGGACTGTTTGTTCTGCTCTTTTCCAGACATCTTGGAATTTCCTCTGGTTCGAAAAATTAATTCCTCCGTGTAGCTAGCTAGCGATAGCTAGTTCAATCAGCTAGCAACCTCTGCTAGCTACGTTTTGCTATTACCAATGTGGCTAATATTCGTTGCCAGACACAGGACAACCCAAAATGGGATGCGATGTCTATATTGCATTTAACAGTTTAACTCTGAAAGGGGAGGGGAAAGGGGAGCCCGCTTTAACCCTGAACTTGTATTTTCCTTCCGTAACTGTCCTTCGTTTGCCAGTTGCCCAGCTGCTGTCAATTTTCAGTCAAGGATGAATCAACGAAGCAAGGAAATACAAGAAAAATCTTGCAAGTAGTTTACAGATAGGCCTAATTTCCCGAAACCGAAGCTATTACTTATACAACATAAAGCACTCATCTGTGGTTCTAGTCTATTTTTTGCACAAGTTAAATGCCTCTCCGATTAGTTTTTTCTCTCTTTCTTCCAGTTTGGAAGTGGTCCGTTGAATCATCCAGACTCTCTCCCTCTTCTCTCGGATTAAATTCTAATCCACGAACAAGCGGATTTCCTAGAACATGGCCGATCGTGGTAACCGCAATCCTTCACGGGAAATGTAGTTGTGCAATTTCTGCAGTAGCCAACGAGTGTCATTGAAGACACAATTCATTACAAAATAGTATACACTAATATCACCCAATGTGCTATTATATTAAACAATTCATACATTTCATTTTGAATGTTTTTATGTAGTGCCGTTGTTGTCAGAGAAAACATTGCTGTAGCGATCAGGGAAAAAAGACAAGATGTGTAACATATCTCACCAGTGCCACGCTGTGGCCAACAAAAGAATAATCAAATAACAGCAATACGTGTCCAAAGAGGCCTGCGTATGCTACATGGCATTATTCAATTTCAGTTACTGTACTGTTTCAGGTTACTGCAACGATGCAGACATTTCAGAGGCTTATAAAGCATAAGGGTACATAAGTTACAATAGCCAATCAAGATGTAGCGGGAATCTGCAAAACAAATTAAAATTCTCTAGCAGCAACAGGTTTTGTGATGATAAACTACAACCTTATTAGACATGACAGGCTAGCCTAGGTTATAAAGTTTTAAAACATGAAGTAGCCTGCATGGGCGTCGTTAGGTCCAAATGTCCCCAAGGCCCCCCTAACACTGACCTGATTCACCTAAGTGCATGGAAATTGACATCTGTTCATCTTGGTAAAATTGTTCGCGTGGTTTTTCGTCACACATATAACATTCACATATCTCGTGAAACTATACGATCTCAACTTTCTGATAGTCTGTAATGTTGTATATTTAAACAATATTATAGAAAGACAGAAGAGTAGGCCTATCCAGAAGTTGTGCCCTTGAACAAGGCACTTAATCTTAAATTGCTCTAGGGGAGGCTGGCCCTAATGTAACTGTAATGTAAATGCACAGTAAATGTAAATGTTTAAAAAGTTCAGTCTAAGAATACAATCCTGAGAATTTGACTAGGTTAAATCTTTCCAGACTGTCCACAGAGAAATATGTACGTATGTACTGATGACATAACCGAATAGTTCTACCCTTTCTCTTAAAAGAAAACACACAAAAATGTCTCTGGGTATCAAAGGGCGTCTAGCCAGTCACACAAATTGTTACATACTGGATTTTGTTACATATATTTCCACTAGTTGGGTATAATCTTTATGTATTAGTACATCCACCGCAATTCCCTCAATTTCAAGATGGAAACCAATGTAAAGCAACTGAGATTTAGTAGAAGCAAAGCTGTGTAGTTAGTCTGTTATTTGTACCAGACAATAATGTTTAGGGATATATACAGCCAAGTAATCAAGAGGTGGACAGTGACAAGAGAAGGTAACATACACTATCAAGTTTTGGCTACCAGCTATGAATATGAAATTTTCCGGAACAAATAGCAAGAACATGATTGGTGTCAATCAAGGGAAGTTAAGCAGCTGATTTAACTAGAAAAATGACACATAGGCTACACACATATGGATGGACCTGCACAACTCCCTCCTTCGATGATACAATAACCACTCTAAGTCCAAATATCCACATCCAAATAATACACAGATGAGAAGCCTCAAGCTTGCAGTTTGACTTAGGCCTTCGGTGTGTGTGTCTGTGTGGCGAGTGGTTGTTCCCATTTAAATGTACATTTATGCATTTAGCAGACACTTTTATCCAAAGTCACTTACAAAAAGAGTACTAACAGCTACAACACAGCTAAAACCTTACAGTAAAACAGTATCATTAGCTAACAGGAAACTGTCAGAGGATGACAGTGCAGGTGTATGGGTGAAGTGCAGTAGGAAGAGATGGTGCTATACAATGTGTGTGTAGGTGTGTTCCAGGTAGCTAGAAGTGTTAGGTGTTCTCAGAAGAGCTGGGTTTTTAAGAATTTCTTGAAGTTACAGAGGGTATCCCTTACTCTGGTAGCACTTCAGAGGTCATCCCAGGTGGAAAAGAACTGCAGAAAAGTGCACTTTTCAGAAGTGTGCTTAGGGTCCAGAAATGTGCTTACTTAAGTGCTTTTCTATATATTGGAACAACACAACCCTAACAGTATGTTGGAAGTACACTGATTCTTTATATTCTTTAAAGACAGGCAACTCTTTTTTTGGGAGACTTTAGTTGCAATGCTTAAGCTTTCAAAAATATAGGCATTCTAAAATATACTAAATATATTTTAATGCAACACTAGTGTGTTGTCACAGTGCATTGAAAAATATATTTGACACAAACAAAGCACACTTTAAGTGCATGTAAGCAAAGTTCATTATAGAACAAAATATACTTTCCTTACACTTTAGATATTTTAAATGTGCAACAAACATATTAAAGTGCACCGCTTTTCCACTAGGTATTCCACCAGTGTGGAACAACAGATGAGAATAGCCTGGCTTATCCTTGGCGAAGTGATGGCAGTGGTTGGGATGGAGTAGTTGAGGGGTTTCATGGCTTGATGAGGGTGTTTACTTTTCCATCTGCTCTCATCATGAGGTCTGTGATCTCGAACAACAGGGTTATGAATTGCTTCATACTGGATTTCTCCTTTAAGAGCATGAAAAAAATTGCTCTCATCATGAGGTCTGTTTTTTTTTACTAGATCTGGGGCGCTGCCAGAGGAGGCAAAGTTAGGATGATTGAAGAGGCCTGGAACTGACAAGGAGGCTTTTTGATATTATAATCAATGTTTGGGGGGCCCAAAATTATTTTCTGTCAAAATTTCTAGCGGTGCCCCTGAACTAGATTAACCACTAGTTGATATCATTGTCTATATATGACTTTTATGCTCAGTTGAATGCTGTGAATGTTGGTCTACTAGCCTGGGAATCCACGGCATATGTGATCCACTACCAATAAATTACTGTCTGTATGGACATTGCAATTCCCTCAACTTGAGAAAAGAAATGCAATTAAAATGAAAGATGCATTTACTGCACTTACTGGATTGAGAAACGGGTCTAACGATGGTTTGATAGAGTGGTGTGTGGGCCAAAGGAGAGCCCATTACATTCTGGACTAACCAATCTTTTCAACACTGTGCCCCTCTTTATCAAACTGGTTAAACATTGGTTGATCATTACTATGGTTCATTCAACTGAGTCTGTGACCATTTCTTCCACTGGAGGGCGTTTTTGCTCTTAGTGCAATAGGTCAACTTTATTCTAGCCCTCCAATTGTGTTTGATTCATGTTTGGTGTTAAAATTACTGGTGAAGTTTAAAGGAGAAATCCAATGTGAATCAATCAATAGCCCTGTTGTTCAAGGTCTGTCTGTGGGAAAAAGAACCAGAAAATATGATACACTGAATGGGGCATAGTGAAATGAAACCGAAAGGTAGTTGCTGTGTCAGCTAGTGTTATCTGTTGATTTGATGTGTGTTGTATCAAATTTAAAATTTTTTTCCTGCCAACAGCAGTCTGTGATCTCGAACAACAGGGTTATGAATTGCTTCATACTGGATTTCTCCTTTAAAAAAAGTATATTGTATTGCAATAGACTTTTGTGTTCATGCTCCTTTCTCCTTTAATTCATGCTCTCTTGCATTACAAAATCATATTATTCATGCAGGCTACTTCAAATTCATATTATTCATGGCCTGCAGGCTTCAATGACATGCATATATGACACATGTGATCTGTGATGTGTGATCACCTAGACTGGCCTAACACATTTGCTTCCTCTGCCTGCATACACCACAATCATCTCTGCTAAGTGTCATCCCTGCCTCTCACTGGTTGACCTCTCTGTCACCAATTCTTCCTGAGTGGATTGTGACCAACTTCACGGGAGGCCCATGCCAGCACCGACTCTCCTTCCTGAAGGCCCTGCGATCGCCCCCTTTTCATGATGGCACTTGTCAAAACAGACTCCACCCAATGTTACCCCAATGATCGATCTCACTCCCTGACATTATGTCTGGCTGCCTCTACACTGTCCAGCCAGAACTTTAGACAATCACTTGACTTGACTGCCATATAATGTTGTGGGACAGTATTTTGGAATTATTATGATGCTCAGCCAAACCATGGACAAATTGTACTGTAGTCTATCACTTATGGTAACCACTGACTGTACTTTTCCTGCATGATCCCTGGCAGTTGGGTTGGCCCCTTGAGCCGTGGATCTGCCCAAGGTTTCTTTTGTGGAATAACTACCACAAGGAAGTTTTTCCTTGCCCCTGTTGCTCTTGGGTGTCCTGTTGGAAATATAGGATGATTCTAGGGGCCTGGCACTGACAAGGAGGCCCTAGAGAACTTTTTGATATTATAACCATTTGATATTATCACCATGTTTGGGGGGCCCAAAATTATTTTCTGTCAAAATTTCTAGCGGCGCCCCTGGATTAGATAAATCACTAACCATTTACAGCACTTGAAATCATTGTCTATATGATTTTGATAGTTGAATGCTGTGAATTTTGGTCTACTAGCCTGGGAATTCTATTGGAAATAGGTTCTTATATCGATGGTGTTCAAACACTTATTGCCTATACTGTCCATCTGATCTGTAGGTAGGACTGGAGGTGCAGACTTAGGGCAATCATTCCAAAAGAGCCCTGAACACCAAGATCTAATTGTGTGTGTGTTTTGACAAGAATCACATAACTTTAAGAGTATATGCATCATTGTTCTCTACTGAAATAAAATCACATCAATATGATCACATATAGACCTAAGGCACATGCACAACACAGTGGAGAGAATGGGTGCATCATCAAAGTACCCCATGTAGCTACTCCAGCTTTTTATTAAAATGCACTGTAAACCCTTTTGCTCTTTTTTTCAGACGTGTTGATAGTTCCTTGATGCAAACAAAGGGCAAGAGGTGGCGTTTACTGACATCAAGGTGTAGTGTCACGGAACTATTGCCCTCCCAAAACTGTATGTCGAGGGCTGACTATTGAAAAATGTTATTGAGTGGCAGATAATGAAACCTAGAAGTGTCTTGTGTAATAATAATAATAATAATAATAATAGTAATTGGCAGATCTGCCATTCTAAAAAGGAGGTCTCAGTTTAGTCAGGTTTATCAGCACTATAGTCTTGAGCGTTCATTCACCCAGCGCTTTTAGGACAACGAGAAGACTGGTGGGGTGTTTCTTCGCACCACTGCTCCTTGTGGGAATGGAATACTACATAGTGCCTTCCTGAGCGAATCCTGGCTTCACTTTCCCTACGACTTAACAGCATGATGTTCACCACGCCGAGCACGGGACTCGTGTTTGACTACAAGGGAGGTGAAGTTAGGAACGGCACCAAAGAACCTCTAACTACGTTTACGGATGAGCCATCAAGAAACGATTCATGTGGAGAGCAAATGTTTGACCTGAGCACAGTGGAGTCAGTTATAATTGGAATAACCTTGTCCATCATCACTGCGGTAACTGTCATTGGGAATACGCTGGTGGTAATAGCGGTATGTGTAGTCAAAAAACTTCGTCAACCCTCCAACTACCTGCTTGTGTCTTTGGCAGTTGCAGACCTTTCGGTAGCGCTGGTTGTAATGCCCTTTGTTATTGTAACCGACCTGACCGGAGGTACTTGGCTGTTTGGAGAGGTTTTCTGCAACATTTTCATCAGCATGGATGTAATGTGCTGCACAGCATCAATAATGACATTATGTGTCATCAGCGTTGACAGGTAAGTTCACCACCTGTCAAACGACAAAGCCCATGACATTATTGTCTATAGGCTTTTTAAACAAAAAAGGTAGCCAAATCTGCTAATTCTGTTTCTCATTGTGTGTGTATGTGTGTGTGTGTGTATATATGTATGTATGTATGTATGTATAGGCAAGCAGCAAAACTGTCACGTCCATAAAGCCAACACAATGTCATGGTATGGTATTCACGGTTTTTGGTTGTAGAACTTACATGAACAATGCACAATTGCATCAATACAGTTACCATAACATGTTGTTGGCGTTATGGACGTGACAGTTTTGAGTGGAATTGCCTATACATTGCATATATATAGCTGTCCATTAAAGTTCCAATGAAGTATCTGGCATGCAATTTTGTGAACACTCAAGATAAGTCTAGTGTTCGAGTGAGATTAGGAATGGGGAATGGGGCCACCTTGGCCACAAATGATAGATGCAGTGGAGAGATAGATGCCGTGAAGAGGAGGATCTCATGATTATCATTTTTGCCTTGTTGACCTTATGATTACTGATTGACTTTGTCTGGTTGAAAGAGCCGTGCTTAGTAGAATAGGGAGGTATTTCTAAGGTGCAGGTGCTTCTTGCATGAATCACCAGCAAGTCCTGCTACCATTGCCCCCAGGGGACGAGAGGTAAAGTAAAGAGAAGTGTATGAAAAAAAGACACTAGGGATTTGGGCAAGCTAGAATGTCCAATTACTTGTAGATCTTTTTTGATGGACTTGGAATGAAGGACGACTGAGATAAGGCTTTGAGTGTTCTCACTGAATTGGATGCTGATCCAATCCAGTTCATTTTGTGTCTCAGATTTGCACCCAGTGGCCTGCTGTGAAATGGAGGAGTGGAATGCTTGGATTCTCTTAGATACTGATCACATTCCATTTTGAAGGTGATGAGTCAATGTCTTTCTCTATCAAAGACTGCAATATTGAAATTCTTCTCAGGGTGACATGAAATGTGGTATCAAATTTTGTATCAACAATGTTGTACGTGCTTCAAAAGCCACTGATCTTGTCCATTAACTGCAGGAAGCAAAATTTAGGTTGCAACACTGAAGTCTATATATCATGCAAATTTGTGGTGGTGTAATGCAGTGTATTTTAACATTTTAGATTCACATAAGCAATAAAATGTCTGTTAGTAATGTCTGATACTGTGCTGTGTTTTGGTAAGGAAGGGCTTGTTCACAAACAGCTGTGTGGGGAAAGACAAAACTGGAATGAGTTGTAAATGCAAATACTGCATGTGCAATGCAAAATCACAAATTTTTCCATGCCTGAATTGTAACAAAAGCCAGACGTCCTCAGCATAAATGAAGCAATGAATGTCTTCTTGAAATGTGGGTCAAGCCTCAATGCCATTATGCAGCTCTGGGCAATTTACCCAGAGGATTTGGACCCCAGATCACAGGAGGACAACGACTTTGTACCTTCTTTGTGCTGTACTCCATGGTTGCAGTTAAAGAATTCTATTTCCACCCATTCACAGCTTGATGGCTCCTGTTATATTGCAGTCTCCTATGATGTGATATGTTAAACTGTAAATCTTAAGTGGAATGAATGAATAATTCAGGGGTCATGAAATGAGGAAGTACATTCCTTTTGAAAGAGAGACTCCAGTATCAAAACAGTTGGTATCAGACAAAAGGGACCTAGGAGGTTTGATGACCAGTGCCTGATGAAGGAAGCATTGGAAAAGAGAACCAGATATTCTTGTTGCATAGAACATGCAATTAAGAATCTTACACAGAATTCTGTTGCCTATTCAATCATTTTTCCCATGTGTATGTCACATCACACTCACCACCACATGGCTTCCTGTGATATTTTGCCTAATAGTCCATTGGGATCAAATATTACAACCATAATCAGATGTTTGTCACACACAAAGAGCACAACAGAACAAAAGAGCGTCATCCCTGCCTCATTCCGGCGGACTCCTCTCACCCTCCCCTCCTGAGTGCACTACAACCAACACTACGGGAGGCCCATGTCAGGACCGACTCTCCATCATAGAGGCCCTTCCTGGACGCCCATGCTAGGCCCGACTCCCCTTCCTTGAGGCTTTGTGATTGACCCCCCCTCACAATGGCACCGTCAAATGGACCCTTACTGTTACCCCCATGACCCATCTCACTCCTTTGAGTTTGATACTATGTCTGGCCGCTGCTACATTGTCCAGCCATAATTCCTGATAACCACCTATAGACTGACTACCATGTAATGTAAAGTGGGATAATACTCTATTATGAACTATTATGAACCTTAGCTAAAGCCATAGGCAACTTGTAATCTGTCAAGGTTACTACTGATTGTAATTTTTCTGCATGACCCCTGGCAGTTGGGTTAGCCCCTTGAGTTGTGGATCTGCCCAAGATTTCTTCCTAGATTAACTGCACATAAGGGAGTTTTTCCTTGCCCCTGTTGCTCTTGGGTGCTCCTTCTGTGAAGCACCATGAGACAATACTATTGTAAAAGGCGCTGTATAAATAAAACTGAATTGAATTGAATAAAACAGAACTTTTGATATTGCCCTTAACAAAATTTGCCTTTGAGCAAATGAACTGTATAAAATGTGATTAATCATCTGAAATTATTTTTTTACATTCTTAACTTAATCCTGATACCTTCTTTTGCAAAGGGCTGTCCTTCAACTACATATACCTGTACATGTTATGTGCCAAATCTGGACTCATTTGTAAACTAGATTTACAGTAGACTGTAAATATAAAATATAGTCATATCAAGTACTAGAGGATTTTAGTCACAGGTGACAGCATGAAAGACCTTTAGGTTTTTCACTTTCCATGACATCTATTTTTGCAGAAGATATGGCTTTGAACAAAATAGGTATGATGTTTAGATTATGTTTTAGCAAGAAAGCCTGTGCAGGGAGCTTTATGTCCTTCTGTGTTATTTTTTTTTTCTTTTACCATCGTCCTCATACTTTTTTCTATTGTGAATGAATTATGAATTTCTATCATTAACCATTTACAGCTTTGTAGATGTTCCACCAATAAGTCATCTTTCACCTGATTCCTTGTCAGTCACTATTATGGATTATTTTGCATATCAAGAAATGTTCGGTAGAAATAGCAGACAATTCTGATTAGTTAGTCAAGAATAAGTGACCTTAAATCAAACCAATCCCATTCCCAAGTGTGATGTGTTGAGCAGTATTGCTGAGTGAGCCTCAAAGCATGCTCATTCAGATGGCTTACCATTTTGGCTTTAATCCAGGATGGGAAGAGCTATATTATTTTAACTCTGTGTCATTGTGCTCATCTCCAACAAAGGTGCTGTGCCAACATAAAACTTTATGACTGTGCAATCAAAAGCCAAGCGAGAATGACAATGTTGAAAAAACTCTTCTGCACAGCAATGAGTGTAATTCAGTCTCTACTGACTAACATACTGGCAGCATGCTAAAAAGTATATGGTTAAGAAAAAGCGGATGGAGTTTTACAATTTTATACAGTTATACAGTTTTGACTATAAAAATGCAAATGTAATTTTTATTTTATGTATCCTGCACATACAGTATTGGAGGAAAACTTCCTTGAAGGTACATTTTTAGGAGATAAAGTAAATCCTCTGGTTTGCAATAAACCTGACAGCCCAGGTTGTATAAATGGTCCTGTTAGAGTGTAAAGGAAACTTAAACCAGTTCTGTAGGGCTGTCATGGTATGATGTAAGGCTTATGTTAGCAGGCAGAAATTATTTTTACAAAATGTACAAATAGAAACTTCACTCTCCTCAGAAAAAAAGAAAACTTTATTTATCAAGAATGTCGGCAGTTCTCTTCTCTTCTCCCTTTGTGCTTATGCCTTGTGCCATCTCCCTCTCTCTCACCCTGTCCTGTTTACCAAGGATTAGTACAGTGCTGTTCACCTTTGATCCTTATTTTGCAAAAAGTTGGAAAAGTTTGACTATTATGGCTCTAATCTGTTTGATAAGTGCTTTTGGTCTTAATTGCTTTTCAGCAACATTAGAAAATGGGCTAAAGGGTGGTTCTTCAAATTGAGTGGAGGATTGAATGAGAGTACAATTAAAGTGTAATTAAAAGCCATAATTTGCAATAGACATAATTGGCAAGATATTAGCCAGAAAAATCTTGTTTTGAAATTGTTCTATTAATTGCTCCCTTTATTAAAATAAATTAAAGTGTATTTAAGAATAGCCTGTTCACAAATTAAAAAAAATAAATAAAGTTAAAACCTTGTGGTTCCACATTCGCTTAGACTTTGAGCATACTGAGCTATATGAATTCACACACGTTAAGCCATGGGCAAGGGATCTGATTGGGGCATTAAGTCTATGCCTTCTCTCCTGTCCAATCCTTTCCTCCTCTGTCCATCTCCAACCTGCCTCTGGGCTGTCAGCTTGGGTTATGGTGGATGAGTTCAGGTTAAACCACGTGAGACCCCCCACATGTCATCTGCAGGATTTGGCCTGTTCAATCAGGACAAACTCTAAGAGGGCATCTTGAAATGGCATCTGTGAAGTTGGAGGACATGTTCTTTAGCAGCCATATGTCTTTTACTGTTCCTTCTTCCTTTAGTACATCAACACTGTGTATATTCGCAGAATCATGACTCATTTCAAACATGCAAACTGAATCTTTATATTTTGATAGCCTACTCTAGTCTTTAGGTATACAATTCCATGGTGACTTTTTCTCATAAATCATAAATGATACTGGACAGCATAGACTCAGACTCAGGCTCAGGCTGTCATAACCCATGTATAATACTGTAGACAGGCCGCTTGAGGTTACTATTTTTTCCTGGGTTGTATCTTCTGTTTTCAGCAACCAGTACCATAGCAGTGTATGCTGACAGGGGGTTTGTAACTTGTCTCTGTATCTTGCTGTCACAGGAAGGAACTTTTATCAGCAAATAAACACAGTCAGTCAGTGTCTTCTGTTGGTAGACACTTAATATACTCAGACATTTTCGGAAGCTTTCATTTATAAAGAGGCTTTCAGAATTCATAGGGACCTTTGAGGAATGTTGAATTAGTTATATGGAGCAGCTGCATTAATATCTCAAGCAGCTCAACATTTTTGGGTTTGGACAAATCTGAAGATTAATGTTTATTCTGAATACATTTTTTAGCTTTTGCTCATTAGAGGTGGTGTGTTATGATCTGTTCCAACTTAATTACAGTAATCAACATGCAGAGCTGCAACAATGGATTGTTTATTCTATTTGCTGGTCTATTTGCTGTTCTTGTTTTGACCTTTGTTCTCTTGCTCCTTAAAGGTACCTTGGCATCACACGACCTCTGACCTATCCTGCCAGGCAGAATGGGCAGCTGATGGCCAAGATGATAGTGGGCGTGTGGCTGGCGTCGGCCTCCATCACCCTGCCCCCGTTCTGCGGCTGGGCTCAGAACATCAACACGGCCGGTGTGTGCCTGATCAGCCAAGACGTGGGCTACACCCTCTACTCCACGGCCGTAGCTTTCTACATCCCCATGGCCGTCATGCTCATCATGTACTACAAGATCTTTCGGGCCGCGCGCAAAAGTGGCGCCAAGCACCGCTTCACCGCCTTGGCCCCCTGCCCTTGGAGGGAACCCCCAGAGGATGGCTCAGTTGTGGCGTCAGCCGGGGGCTTTGGCCAGCAGGGTGCACACCTGGCCCCAGCGCCAAGGCCGCCGAGTGAAGAGTGGTCGGCACTGGCTCGGCTGTTGCACCATGAGCGGCGCAGCACCTCGGTCTTCCGTCGCGAGCAGAAGGCAGCCACCACGCTTGGGGTGATCGTGGGCGTCTTCTCCGTGTGCTGGCTGCCCTTCTTCGTTTTTACCACGGTGCGGCCGTTCGCCTGCGGTGTGCTTTGCAGCTGCGGCCCCCCCTGGCTGGAGCGCACTCTGCTCTGGCTCGGCTACGCCAACTCGCTCATGAACCCCTTCATCTACGCCTTCTTCAACCGTGACCTGCGCTCCACATACCGCGACCTGCTCCGCTGCCGCTACCGCAACATCAATCGCCGCCTCTCTGCCATGGGCGTGCACGAGGCCCTGAGAGCGTGAGTGTGGGGCGTGGCAGGCGGTGTGGCCAATGGGTGGGTGTAACACCTGTGGTGTCCAGTCGCCTGTCTGTGTGATGGTAGCTGATGTTGGCTGTCCGTACCCCTGTGGGATCAAACATGAAATAGTTGTTTACTTTAGCTCCCAGCGCGTCAGCTTGGCATGTGTCGTACAATGCTGCCGTGCCGTGAGAATTCTCTCGATCCATTACCGAACGTCAGCCACGGCAGAGGAAAAGCCCCCTTAGTCTCGCTTCGGCTTCTCTTCTCTCTCTCTCGCATGCCTGCCTCATGTGTTCACGGTCTTGAAAGAAGTCTTCATTTTGAAACATTAATATTTATACTCTTGAAATTCTCTTTGATGAACATCCAAAGCTAAAGAGTGTATTTCCACGCTGAGCTGGAAAGCAGAAAACGAGGACACCGATTATTTAAGGTTGCACAATGTACATGATAAATAGGTGAAAAGGTGATATGATTGTATCTTGTTGTATTCTATAAATATAGTACATCATGTCAAGAGTGCTGTAACATCTGTGTCTCATTTCTTATGTCATTGGAACTGTTGGAGTCTGTGGAGTTTTAACCTGTAAATATTCAGTGAATTTGCATGAATATTTTATTTTCTGTAAATTACTGTATATTGATTACGTCCTGATATACTGTATATTGTTTACGTCCTATCAAAGACATGCAGGGTTATACCAGTGCTAATGATTTCACATATGCAAAGCACATCAAAAGTAAGAGGTTTACTCCCATTGTAGTCAAGCCTGACAGAACTGCTACCATCACTGGTATTTACATCTGTTAAATATGATATTCTCTCACTGGGGTATCAGTAACAGACCTGAAATTAGCCTTCAGGTATTCTCTATCGGTATTTCTGTGGTAATGTTGCCTTGGTTTTGAAATGGAGACACATCTGGTTGAATGCAAACAGAGACATTGATAGATAGGGATGCTATTGCCTACCCCTTTTCTACAGCGAGGTTTGTATTTTTGAAAAAGGAAGTCATCAATCCATTTTACCTCTTGCTGTGTGTGGTGAACAGTCTCCTCTCTTGCTTCTAAAGGATTCCAGGATTTGATATGAGGTGATATCTATCAGACATGTAAATTATGTTGTAAATCTGTAGTGGTGATATATGTTTGTATATTTTTTAAATAAACCAAAATATCATCATGAATATTCTATTGAATTTTTATTATCTTCATCAGCATATTTTCAGAGACTTAGTATGTCTTGGTTCTGTGAAAATAAGTATGAATGCATTAATACTAATAAATTGTTTACTGTGGGTCTCTGTAACTTATATGTCCTGCCTATGAGATGAAACATATCACTGGGCACACTCTTGCAGTTAAATAATGTTGTTGTAAGTAAAATTTAATTGTCATACAAGCTGTATTTATACTATAATAACTTCAACCTGGGAAACTCCATCCTGATCTGGGAGCAATCTGTTTTCACTTTGCAGCTCAGTATGGCCACATAGGAAACCAATCAAAACTGGCTTTGGCTTTTTGAAACCAAAATCAAGAAACAACCAACAGAGGCATTTTGATCTACATTCGTTGATTCCACCGCAGAGCAATGGGAGATGACAGCATATCCAAACCTCACTCAATGTCAGATTGATTGGTAACTGGTCGTGAAAGCCTGGATAACTTTGGCTCTGTAGAAAATCTGTCAAAAGACAAAGACCTAATTTGCCATTTTAGTGGTGTTTGAGTTGCAAAATCTTTTTTTTTGGCAAGAAGGTAGGTTACAAGAAATGTGAATTACTGTAAATGAATAGCTTTTGTCTGCAACATACACAGTAAAATGACAGGAAGGGAAAAGCCCTGTAGTCCTTTTTTGGGTACCATAGAGGGTTTCTTACAGCTTCTTATAGCTACTCAGTCATTGGCTGCTACAGTATATAAAATGGCTGAAATTATATAATTATCCATATTCTGAGGAAAGATTTCCATGTTCCCCTCATTGCATTGTATATGTAATTTCATCAGTCCGGGACCATCTATTTTGTTTGCATAAAAATTTAAATAAAATCTGTCATCCAGGTTCGACACAGACCAACACAGCATAACTACTTGATAGGAATATAAGAAACGATGTGGTCATGAAAGGACTATCTTCATGTTGTCACTGTGCCAAATTTTCCCATTTTGTTACTGTCTCTGCGCATGCCCTGGGGATGTTCTGTGTCAACAACTCCCCTAAACCTCCTCATGTGGTTAGTCAATGCTAAAACACCAGACCGCTTCTATTTAGAAAAAATCAAGGCTATTCTCTCTCATGTGAATCAATCAAATGCTTTTTGGATGACTAAGCCACATTGAAGAATAATGTGAGGCAAAAACACAGGAGTCGGCCAAATCTTCCATAAATATGATTATTTGATGAAAAACATCTTTGATCCGTTTTGAAAGATTGCTCTAACGTTGAGATAAATGATCACTTGCTTCACTGGCCACAGGGAGTTGGTGAAAAGAATATGGCAGGGTTTAACTTTTTATAATCCACATTTGGCCATGGCCATGATTGAATTAGTCAAGTTTTCTGGGGGGAAATGACACCAGTTCACCTTTGAACCACCATTAGCACAGTACCTCAATTTGGCATGGCAGAGAAATCCAATCAGTCAGCCGGCTGACCTTTGAGTTGGCCTCTGAGGGGTGCGGACGAGTAGTGCATCGCGGCTGGAATGATGTCTGCTCTCCCCATAATGGGCTGTCTCTGCACTCTCCTGCTTTATCCTCTCATTCCTCATGCTCATTTGGGCATCCGTCACCCTCCCATTTCATAATGCAGTCACTTGCAGATGGAAGGCTCACCTCCACTGAGAGTTCCCTGATAAACACTCCTTCTCCACTGCAAGGCACACACACACTCACATACACAGAGAGAGACACACACAAACTTTCTGATAAAATGGATTCTGTCAGTGTAGTGTAAATAATAGTGTAAAATATGACAACAAGAACCCTACTCACCTCTAGTCATCATTATGTAATGTTGCACATGACTTTTCAGCAGTCCCCCGTCCCCGGTTACATTAGCACCGACTGCACAGATGAGTTATACAAAATTCATTGGCTTTGATGCACACTCAAGATGTGCCTTCCTTGCTGTCGCCAGTAGAGAAACCCAAAGTGACATCAGCCTCGCACAAAAAAGTGAGAGACTGTTGCCACTTATGATGAGCGTCCACCACCAAAGAGCGCCACTCCTACCACCTGTCTAAGCTTTTAGCAGCTCCTGATTTGCTGTGTGCAATTTTTGCCACTTGGATCAGGCTGCTTGTGTCATTCCCATGCATTCATCTCCGACTGAACGCCGATGGCTTTAAATGCCACTGCACAGGGACAGCGCTTGTTTGTTCGCTTGCTGATGCCTTACCATTTCCCTTTCCCTTGTGCCTGTGTCATTCTGTGGCGTCGTGATCACTGCTGTCTGAAAGAGCTACCGCCATCATTCAACACAGTTGTTAAGCACTTCAGAGGACACGTGTTGGACCACAGGCAATGTTGTGCTGTGTTCATGAGTAAAGGCTCTTCACATGGCACTAGACATGAATCTAGCCTGTGTGATTCATCTTTATTTGACAAACATGAAATTTCAGAGTTCGCACTTTTCCAGGTCACTTGGCAAAGATTACCCCGAGCATCGAAGGATGTCCAAAATGCAATGGAAACACAGTATGTACAGTCTTGCCACAAGCTGAACTGCATGGTACTGTTGGCTTGCATGTGATCTGCTGTCCTCGATGCCATGCAGGGGCAGATGACCTTCAAAAGGACAAAACCATATTTAGCATATCTCACAATCCCACAAATTTAAAAAGATAAAATATATCTCCATATCACTACCTGACTGAACTAGAATATTTAAAACATGGCTTCTAGAGCGGGTGGAGTATTGAGGATTCTTCAAAGTTTTCAGAACCCTCACAGGACTCATCTAAAGAATCCCTTGATCAGACCCTTTGAACCGTCACTTGCTCTCTGCAATGGAGTACATTTTCATACTTGAAATAATGGCTCGCATACATATTAGGGTCTACAGAACTCGACTGGCCTGGTGTAGCTCATTGCCGATAATATGCTGAACACGAAACATTTACACATAATGTGTATTACATGGCTCCTTATAATGCTATGGAATGCTCCATTCACTTCAATGGGGCTGTTCTGCTGATCAGTAAGTTAACGGACTACCATGAGCTATTACTCATCTTAAAATGATAGTTCGGACAAACACCTAAAACGAAGTACCAAGAACTTGTGCCGTGTAATACCGAGGTTACACGGCTTTGCCATGTAATAAGCAGGATAACGTTATGCGAGGCAGTTACTATCTTGGAATTATCTATCTTCCCCCTAGAGTGATGCAAACCCTCCACAGGCATCGTGCTCCCATCACTCTGTCGGGAGTTAGGCCACGATAATGACCGCCTCGCAGAACGTTATCCCTGACGTATTCTAACTTGCAATGACTGTGACTAAAATTGTTGAGAGCTATAAACAGAAGACCCATGTCGTGCACTGAAGTAGTTGTTCACAAAGTTTCACAGCAAACACTGTACATTGGGAAATAGCTTAGGTCTATAGCTTAGACCTCAGCCTGAGATGCAATTACAGTGCAGCAGTTAGTGGACTTCAGGATGCTGAGATGAGAGAGCATGTTGAGGCTGGGATTGTTCAGAGAGTGGAGGAAAGAATAGTCTCTAAGTAGGTGACTGAAACGGCAACTGTGAATGTTCCTATGAAGAACAATAAAAAGTAATTTAGATCAGACAGCCATGTGAATACAGAGGAACAAGTAGTGGTTAATGACGAATTCTGCCATGCAATGATTTGGAGCCTTGAAGAGCTCAGTACCCATGCCATGTTTTATTCATGTGAGCACTGTGTAGCTGTGGCACTGAGGAGAGAAGCGGACGTAGAGCAGTGGGGGAACCTCCACTGTGGCTGATTTACGGTTTTGTTGGTTTGCACAGCAAAAATTGAGGCATTATTAAACTTGACTCCCTGACATGGTATTCAAACAGTGCAAGTCTCTAATCAAATCAAAATCAAAACAATGATTTTTCCCTTAAATGTTATCATCTAACAGTCAAGAGTTTCCTGAAAACAACACAAGTATATAAAACTTCCATTGGTGATTTTGAAGTTTTGCCAGTATCACCCCCTACTTGAAAACTGCAACCCAGTGAGTCTTTAATGTGTCCTCAGTTTGCAAACTTTGGTACTGCATGCCTTTGACTAATCAGATGCTCACTAACTGCTTGAGGAATCTTCAGGAGGAAGCAGCACATGTCTACATCATAGAGCTTCTCAGTAGATAAACAGATGTAAATTATTCCAGACCATTAAAGACCATTAAATCCATTTTTAGCTCACAAACGCAAACTGCTGGTGGACGAGTTACAAAGACATTCGGTGGGTATAAAAATAAATGTATGATTTCAACAGGCTGTAAAAAGGACAAAAATGTCCAAACACCTTGTTTCAGCATGTGTCCTTTCAGTGGTCATAAGAGGGCCAGTGTCGGCGACACAGAGTGAAGTGCTTAGGCACACACAGAGCACAAAGAGAGGGGGCACTGGCGGCGGTCCAGAGCCAGAGCTTTCAACCATGACTGCTCAGCAGGCTACTGTAAGTCCCATTCACGGAAACCACAAAGTGGCATCAATTCTCTGCAAAGGTAGGTCAGAGTGTGTGTGTGTGTGTTTGTGTGTGTGTTTGCATATGTATGTGTGTGTGTGTGTGTGCGTGTTGAGATGGAAACAGCGCGAGTGACAGTCACTCTCATCGAGTCTGACAACACTGTCAGGCTTGAAGCCCACAGGGAGGATGTGAGGGAGGAGAAGGGATGTGGCCGAGAGTCCAATTCAATATTAATGACCATTTTACTGTAATGACAGCTGTGCGCTGCTTTATGAAAATGGTGGCAAGCACTCATTCCAGTTTCTAAAAAAAGTGAAGAGTTTTATCATTTGTCAAAATCTTTGAGAGCAGCTATTTCTGAGAAATGTTGCATTCTGTGCAAAAAGACCTGTCAACCTTGGTTCTGTGAATTACTAACAGTCCTTTGCTTGGACATGTACTTCTGAATCCAACAAGGTTTCTCCATTTCATTTAAGCTGCAAAGACATGAACATATCATCTCTATTCATGGCTGTGAGAGAACCGAACAAAAGGACATGCTTGCTTTGCACAATATTGAATGGCAACACCTATTTGCAAAATAAAAAAATTGGAATGGAACAGAAATGGAATGAAAATTCTACTAAAAGTGACAGGCGCTTTTTTTAAAATAGGTATTGGTTTTCACCAATACTGCACCTGTGACATCAGTAGCTCTTGGGCCACCAGTGATGTGACGACTAAACAGGATTGTGAATTTGTTCTTTGTAAGTGCTGCACTACTGACCTCTTGTGTTCATCCAAACACACTGCATTTCTGGATGGAGTAAAGAGTCAGGGCCCATACTCACAAAGAAGCTTGAGGCTTAGGACTAGGTCTTAGCTTGGACTAAGAATAATTCACAAAGTTAGTTGTGGACTCTTAGTTTGGACTAAGAGTAATTCTCAAAGAAAGTAGCACCTAAATCTGGGACAGCTTAGAAATAGTCCAAAGGACTCCTAACTCACTAAGACCAATTCATTAAACACCTGAGGGAGCAGTTTGTATGCAGCATGTCAGTAATCTTTTGAAATGCACATGCACAGTCACATATTCAAGGTATCTGAAATACAGAAATGCAATAACGGCACCAGTATCATAGTCAAAGGATAGCTATGCACTTTATTCATAAACACATTCAGTTAGTTTACTTCCTATCTATGCAAACGTGTCATCATAAATATGTGATCTCCGCCGGCACTCAAAAGGTAGGCTACTTATGCAGTAGAGCAGCAACACACACCTACCTGCATAGACCTGTCACTCATCAACCAATCACAGATGTAAATGCAAGCAGGATCGTACATGAGAACTGACGCTAACCGTAGCAACACGATTCTTATCTTATAAGAGTTGCCTTTTTTCCTAAGTAGGAGTATGTGTCAGCTGCTTTGTGAATAAGACAACTCTTAGTTAGCAACTTTTAGCACAATTTAGGAGTTCTCTTAACGCTAAGATAAAAATCTTTGTGAATATGGGCCCTGATAAAAACCCTCTAAGTCCATTTGTGATTCACAGAAATATATGAATATTATTTTGATTTATCGGCCCACCTCGACCTGGCTTGATTTGTTTTTACTTAATAATAATATTATTTAAATTGCAGTTTGATAGAGATTACTTAGAATTTTTTATTAAATCAACTTTGCTATTTCTGAAAATGGACTGAGAGGGTTTTGCATCTGAACTCTTAGGTGTTGATTTTGTTAATGCAAATATAAATAAAAATGTACACATAAATATAAGACTTGGTTGCTGACAGCTGAGCCCTTACTAAGCAACATCATTGATACCTTTACATGTACATACATACAGATTACTTGCAAATCTTTTAATGTTTTTACTGATTCTAATGTCTTAGTATTAGTATTTAGTCTCACAAGATAATGATCTGAACTCTCCATAAATAAATATTAGTCATCAGGTGTCCCATAGTGCAATGTCACTCTCCCGTGTCCTCATTGCTCTGCCAGGTTCATGTGTTGGGTGATGAGTGCATCTCTGGTGCAGTCCCGCACGCTCTTCAGGAAAGTTATGGGGCTGGAGCCTCCAGTGCCACGGTCACTGAGAGCCATGCAAGCTCCGCGGATCGGACACCCCGTCACCTGTCCTCTCTGCCCCCTTTGCCCAGGCACCGTGACATACCTGGCCACGGCGTTGAGGTGGTAGCTCCGCAGTGCCACCAGGGCAGAGACACAGCAGTTGTAGGCCTGGCAGAGAGAGGGGTCGGCGCTGGACAGCACAAACGAGCGCAGAGAGGGGCCTGAGGCTACAGTCTCTATCAGTTGTCTGTGTGATGGGGGCATGTAGCTGCGCATTCGCCTCAGGAAGCCTTCTGTTATACACAAACAAAGGACAATGACAGAAAAACAAAGTAAGAGAGAGACATACCAAAAGGCAGCGTTTTTTTCTCTTTCAAAACAAATATAGTTGCACCCCTCCCCCTCCAAATATATGAATGCACAAATGACACATTTGCTGTCTGATGTGTGAGCCTGGCCTAATTCATTTGTTTCCTCTGTCCACAATCATCTCTGCTGAGTGTCTTCCCTGCTTCCCTCTCCCTCCTTCCAGCTAACTCCTCTCACCCTTCCCTTCCTGAGTAGACTGCAACCAACACTACGGGAGGCCCATGCTAAGACCGACTCTCCATCATAGAGGCCCTTCCTAGACGTCCATGCCAGGTCCGACTTCACTTCCCTGTGGCTTTGTAACTGACCCCCCTCACGATGGCACTGTCAAACGGAACCCTCATTGTTACCCCCATGACCCATCTCACTCTTTATCACACACTTTAACAGTATGTCTGGCCCCTGCTAAATTGTCCAGCCATAATTCCTGATAACCACCTATGGACTGACTACCATGTAATGTAAAGTGGGATAATACTCTGGAACTATTATGAATCTTCGCTAAAACCATAGACAACTTGTAGTCTATCATGGTTACTACTGATTGTAATTTTCCTGCATGACCCCTGGCAGCTGGGTTAGCCCCTTGAGTCATGGATCCGCCCAAGGTTTCTTACTAGACTAACTAAACATAAGGGAGGTTTTCCTTGCCCTTGTTGCTCTTGGGTGCTCCTTCTGTAAAGCGCCATGAGACAATACTATTGTAAAAGGCACTGTATAAATAAAACTGAACTGAATTGAATTGAATTGAATAGTTTTCTTTTTCAACACCAATGATGCACAGCTTGGCAAATGCACCATGTGCACTGTGAAGAGGTGGGAGAGGTGTCTCTTAATGTTTCGGGTGATGTTATTAGTTCTGACCCCACCTGAGTCCAGGTCATGCTGAATGCCCAGCAGAACATCCAGGCTCTGGATGGAAGAACTCTGAGCAGCGCTGCCTCCTGACAGCTGCAGACGCTCCTCTCTGCCCCCCTCATACCACAGACCGTCTGGTAGCAATGGGTTGTCTCTCCATCTGACAGAGGCATGCAAGCACACACACACACATGCACACAGAGCACACACACAACAGTCACCATCACATTGCGACTTTAATAATAATAAAATAACTAACTTACATATTTAAAAATAATTTTAAAAAATGTACAAGCTAACTTACCCAGATAAGTAGATTCTGAATGTTCCATGAAATATTTTGGGGTCTACATGATCTTGAACCAGAAAGAGAAAACAATCTATAAACAAGGAGACATTTGATTATACAAAACTCTGAAATAAATAATATGAACTTACTGTGTATGAGCCTGAAAGTTTCCTCCATGTTCTTGAGTGACAAGGTAACTCTCTGTAGAGCCTTATGTAAACTGCTTAGATCATAGGTCACCATGGCATTCAGTGCAGACATTATGCCCTATATGGAAGAAAATAAAAGCTGTTCACCCAAAGAACGGATTCACGTTATTCACAAATGACAAAATGACTTACCTGTATTCCTGAACTTGCACTTTTCTCTACCAACATGGAGATCAGAAAAAAGTTTTTGCCACTCTCCCCTCCAGGAAATGAGAAGATGGTATCTAAGTTTCTGTGAGAGCAACATACAGTTTGATGTTAGTGGTATAGTCTCCCTGCTCATTTCTGTCAGTGGATACGTCCAATAAGGAAAGGCTTCAGAAACATCTACCCCAAGGGTAAGCATTTTCATCGACAGCCAAGGTCAATTTCTGACCATCATCAACTCATACCACTCTTTCTACTCTGATGAGTTTTGAAAAGAACTTCCAGGCTGAGTTGAAACAGACAAGCTCTGCAAAGTTGGATATGGGCGTGTTTTTGTGGCCAACAAAAATCTGTTCCGGAATATGTTAGCTTTAAGCTTCCTCAAATCCAACCACCTGTACCTGCACCTGCCATTTATAGAAACATTTACTGCAAGTAAATCATTAGGGGTGGGAATCGAGAACCATGAATCAAGTAGAACCGAGAATCGGATGCATCAATTCACAGGAATCGTATCCCTCTGACATTATCAGTTACTCCTATCCATGCTTTTCAGACCATGGTCAATTGGTCTCTCTGAATACAAAATTGAAATAGACAACACAGTTCTACATGGTTTCCCTCATTATAATAAGCTGCTATGGTTGCCTTAATAGTATAGGCTACATTATAGGCCTATGTGCTGATGTAGAATTTCCTTTAAGCTTTAAGGAATTGATAATATAATTGATAAAGAACTGGACTGATAAGCAGATTTGACAGTGGCATTGATATTGATAAAATCCCATCATTTCCCACCCCTAATAATTACACAACTACTGTGTAAGAGAGGCATATGCTCTTTGTAATGCATTAATAAATTGTATATACTCACCCAATTTCCACTGGTCTGTAAAAAATATAAATGAAGAAATGATTGGAGAATAAGAAAAGTACATGGAAAACTCCTGCACACGTTTCATTTACACATTTCTGAGCCTTAATCTCATGAAAGCAGAACTTCCAAGCACTAACAAACATCTAACCTGCTTGGGTCCTTCAGTTTCCAGTTTGCAAGAACACAGTCAGCATAGACCAGGATGGGAGGGAGCCCCAGAGCTTGCGATATACTGCAGTATGGAATGGCCAGGGCTCTTGGTAAGGCCTGTGAGAATCACATGTTATGACAAGTTCATTAAAGCAGACATTAAAAGAAGACATTTGAAGGATGGGGGGGGGGTGTCATTAGACACTATTGTTGAACCTTCTGGAGGTGTCAAGAACCCCAACAGTCAACATAATACTACCGAAGAAATGTGTGCCCTTGATTTGTTCGTTAAGTAGGGTGTGATGGTAGGCTGAATTGTTGAGTACAAGTGATTCAATATGTAAGAGGTATGGTTGCTATGGGATCTCTACAATCACAGTAGTACAATTTAACATCTCATGAGTAAAGCTGAAAAAGCTTTAGTTGAATGAGCTTGCTTACAGGAACACTCATATTTTCCCATGGCAATGTGCTTATATGTGCCACAATGTAAGCTAAGACCATCAGTGATCATCTCTATTGGACTGGTTGTGTGTTGGAGATCAGAGACACTTTGCTCGACCTCTCACCAAATCAGTGCTCACCTGAGCTGGTTGGTGTGACCCCTCCTGCCACACGTATCCCATGGTTACAAAACCCAGGGCCAAGTGAGCCAGTCTCAGCTGCCGATGTCCATGGAGATGCTGTGTGCTCAGAAGAGGCATCTGTTTATATCACCCCAAACATTGGAGATGAAAACAAGCACAGATAAGAATGATAAATTGGTAGACCTCATTAAATTATAAAGACTGAAGCTGAAGCTGTGGTTTTAAGTGTGTTATACCATGTCCACTTTGTCTCGAAGTTGATGAGTTATGATGAAATGTGTAAGGTTGTTGGCTACATCCATCCATGGTTGATAGTAGTGTGGGAGTTCAGTCTGTAAAAAAATTAAAACGTTGAAAAAAAGCAACAAAATGTGGACTGCACATTGGCAAATAAATGTGCATGTAAATGTGAATAAGTTGAATAGGAACCCAACTATTGATAATGTGACACTCCAAGACATTTCCTTCAATACGACTCTCAAATTTCTCACTCTTATTAGCAAAAGCCACCAGCTTTGACTTGACTTGACAATTTCTCCACATATACTAGACATACAGAGGAATTGAAAGTATGTTTCTCGCTATCCCATGGTGAAAAAGAGATGCACAACAGATAAGACATTTACTAACACTAAAGGAAAAAAGTGCATAGCAAATAAGGACTAACACTAAACAAGACAAGATCACAAGACAAAAACACAATTCTGCAATAGATGTGTTGTAGGAGTGCAAAAAAATGCTGTATACAAAAACAAAAGCAGCTTCAGAGCCGTACTAAAAAAAATCTGTGCCAGAATATGTTATCTTTATAGTCCCTAGTAAGCTTCCTCAAATCCAACCACCTGCACCTGCCATTTACAGAAACATTTACTGCAAGTGTATTCATTAGGAGTCAGAAGCGAGAACCGTGAATCGAGTAGAACCGAGAATTGAATGCATCAATTCACTGGAATCGTACCCCTCTGACAATATCAATTACTATCCATGCTGGCATGTTTTTCAGACCATGGTCAATTGGTCTCTCTGAATACAAAATGGAAATAGACAACACAGTTCTACATGGTTTCCCTCTTTATAATAAGCTGCTATGATCTGATTGATAAAGAAATGGACTGATAAGCAGAATTGACAGTGGCATTGATACTGATAAAATTGCGGAGGAAGTAGAGGCGCTGCTGTGTTTTCTTTGCCAGTGATACAGTGTTGGTGGTCCAGGAGAGGTCCTCACTGTTGTGCAACCTCTAGGAAATTATTGCTGCTCACTCTCTCTACAGCAGCACCATTTATGGTCAGTGTTCGGTGTGACCTCTCCAGAAGTCAACGAGAATATCCTTGGCTCTGCTGATATTCAGCAAGGTTGTTGTCCCTGCACCATGTGGTCAGAAGATTGACCTTCTTCCTGTAGTGGGTCTCATTGTTCTTGGTGATGTAGCCCACCAGAGTTGTGTGATTGGTGTAACTGATGTGATTAGTGCTGTAGGTTGGTGTGCAGTTGTGTGTTAGCAGGGTAAAAAGCAAGGGACTGAGCACACAGCCTTGGTAAGTGCCTGTCCTCAGTGTGATGATGCTTGAGGTGTTGTTGCCGACTGTTTGTGGCCTCTCACTGAAGAAGTCCAGCAGCCAGTTGCATAGCGAGGTGTTGAGCTGGTCTAGTTTGCAGATGAGTTGTTGTGGGATTATGGTGCTGAATGCTGAACTGAAGTCTCTGAATAGCATTCTCACATATGAGTCTTTGTGTCCAGGTGGGAGAGGGCTGGGTGGAGGGTGGTGCAGGTTGCATCCTCTGTGGACTGTTTGGTTCGGTATGTAAACTGGAAGAGGTGCAGGGTGTGTGTGTGTGTGTGTCGGTGGATTTAATGTGTTGCATGATTAGATTTGATGTGTTGCATGATTAGATGGGGGTCAGTGTCACAGGGTGGTAGTCATTGAAGCAGGATGGAGTAGGTTTCTTTGGCACAGGTATGATGGTGGTGGCCTTGAAGCATGATGGAACAACGGCGTGCCTCAGAGAAGAGTTAAAGATATCCATGAAGACATCCTTAAGCTCCTCTGCTCAGTTTACCCTACTGATAAACACACTTCTATATTCTGTTACATACACATCTCGCCTTCCTGACTGTCATTCAGCTTGGCTACACAAGGTCAAGTAAGCTTTATTGTCAATTTCTCCACATATACTAGATATCCCTATCCCATGGTCAAAAAGAGATGCACAATATATAGTACATAGCAGATAAGGACATTTTCCTAACACTAAACAAGACAAGATCACAAGACAAAAACAAGAATATGATAGTGCAGAATGATGCTATATAGAAAACCAGAAAGAACTTCAGAGTCTAGATTTTTTCAAAAAATATATTTAAGTAGTTGTGCAAAAATGTAATTGAGTTCTTCAGTACATGACCTCTGTGTCATGTGTCTCAGTGTCATCAGCTTGGATGGTAACCTTTTACTCTTATTGGTCATTTTTTAGTTTCAAGCATGTGGAATTTTTGCTGAAATTATAAGGGGAATCCCCTGAAGATGGAACTCCAAGTTAGTCTGAAACCATTTTTCCACTCAAGATGACTATACCCATTAGCGGTAAATAAAAGCTACATATACTGTGAGTACTGTGCCCATTAACCGTGACATCTCACTATAAATCCATGGGTAATAACATGGAGTTTGTCCTCCCTCCACTCTTTTGGGTAGGATTCCATAAAGTTGAGAGTGTCTGAAAACTTTTGCCCATTTGTTCGGAAGAATATCTGTGATGTTAAGCATTGATGTTGAACAAAGGTCTGGTTTGCAATGTCTGTTCCAGTACTTTCATACCAAAATCACTTCAAGCATGTCTTTATGGAGGTTGCCTTGACATGCTGGTACAGAGACACTGGCCATTACGACTGGTCTAGGGTTGGGTTTGGGTCAATGAATGGTGAAAAAAACCTTCTGAAATAGTTCAGAAGGTTTTTCCACCCAAGACTGGAAGCTGACCCAGAGGTGCAGGATTCCATAATCTGGCCTTGGGTACATCCTCCTAAGTGCAGCCATTTCCACCTCTGCTAGAAATAAACTCAATCAATAATACAGTAACTAAATACAGTGTCAAAGTTTTTTGTTACTCTGATTGTTCATCTACAAATTAATTCATTGAGTGGTACTTTTTACATGGTAATTCCAGTTCCCAGAGACATTTTCTAACGAGAGGCAGTCAGAATTCAGGGATTTATTAGTGGCTACAAGTGGTACTGCTACCGGCTCTTCATTCAGCTAAAGGCTACTAGGGTTGTGATTAGGGTGCCCAGGGCCCACTTTTGTCTGCTGTTATAAAGCATAATTGCATTGTTTCGATTGATTGATTCAGAATGTAATTTTTGCTGAAATTATATCTACTCTTTCAACAAGATATAATTTATGCCTATAAAGCCGTTAAAACAGTTATAAATTGAAGCAATGATTAGGCCTAGCCCATCAGGGGTGTCCAAACAATATATAGCACTGTAACAGTTTCAATTCCACAACATAGTTCATGTAGGCCTAATTGGCAACAGTGAATTACTTTCACAGATGACGAAATTGTAGCCTATGCTGTCGATACAAAACATGTTTAATGAAGCTATGTGGTAATAACAGGCGTTCTTACCAAGGGTTTCTCCAGAACAAATCCATACGTCTCCGATATGAAAAAAGACTTTAGCTCAATCTGATAGACTGGTTCTGTCCATGCAGTCTCCATCACTATACTCACAGGGGTAGCCTTGTCTGACGTGCTTTTGAACATACAATTCATCACAATCTGATGCTCCTATTGACACGGGTTGAATATATGCTTTCACACAATCCCGTTTTTGTTTTCATTATAAAAAGAGGAAACTGAAGCAAAAGCACGTATCTAGAGAAAGGAGGAAAAAGGCACAGGACTTTCCTGCAAGCCCCCTACTTCCCCTTTCTTATAGGCTATAGCAACACCAGACATGACTTTCACTGGCAAAAGAACCAAATAAGAAATGGGTAGAATACGTCTGTGGTGAAATGTGCACGGAGGACGAAAAGTACTTTTCAGGATGGAGGACTTTCGTTTCAGGATGGTCATTCCTTTCCGGTAAAAGTGTATTTTTTGTGAAGTACGGTAGACTAAATTGATATGAGGCATACGTGTTAGTTGTATAGTGTAGTTATAGTGGTTTACTAGGCAAAGTAACCCTAACTAATAAGCTCACCATGTTGCTCGCCAGTTCAGGGTTAATTTTGTAGTTAGCTCGTAGCTATAGCCTCATTACAATTGTTTACCAACGTAAAAGCGAATTACCAAAACCACCCTGTAGATGTAATTTAGTCCCACCTTCCTCACAATGGACAACATAATTCTTTATATCATTAAAATGCACCAAATTTCAGTGTACATTTATGGGGCTGAAATAGGTTGGGCTGATAATTGTCAGTGTTAACATCAATTCTAGCTTAAAACACACACACAGACTCCCTTCTCCTGGATTACCTCTGGCAGTGGGGTTGGCCCATTTAGCCGTAGATCTTCTCAAGGTTTTTTCCTTGGACAAGGGAGTTTTTTCCTTGTCCCTGTTGCTCTTGGGTGCTTCTTGTTAATGTGTGGGAGTATCGCAATTGCTGACCAACCCTCTAGCTAAAAAACAATCTGCATGTTCTTCTGGTGACAAGCCCTTGGAGCACATGTTGTTGAATGGCCTACTTCTCAATTTTGTGAAATTCAGACTAGCCTGTGAATTCATTGATGTGAAATGAAAACCGGTGAAGCTTATTCTCACATGCAGCTTAAAATAATTTTTAGGAAATACGCAAGGACTGATAGACCTTGACTGATAGCCGGCCTTGACTGATGGCATTGTCCCTCCTCCTGCTGTTCGCTGATTGGATGCAGTAAAAAGGTCCCCAGAGACAACAAGCACAATGGAATCAAATCCAGAATAGCACTGTAAGGATATGATAATCGAGCAGAAGTGCTTAGGAAGGCTTGGCCAGGATAACTTGTTGCAATGCTGTGCTGGCTATCAAAAATGATCTCCCCATACCCTATGTTACACCCTTGAAACCACTCTTTGCTGACCCTAGATAAAATCAGAGCCCCTGTAAGGTTTATGTCCAATCGGTCACCAATGGCAAAGTAGGCCTAACAAAAAAATTCTAACCTTCACATTAGAGAAAAGCGTAAACTTTTTAAAATAACTTTTTAAATAAAAAGCTTTGAGGGAGAAAGTCAGAGCACTGAAATGTTTTTATTAATCTTTACTCAACAATGCTGCTGAACTGACATTACAAATTAGGTATATGTTATGAGCTAACTATTCATCACGTGTTATAGTGATTTGTGTTAATAATACATCAGATTCAAAACAATATTGCAGCAGCATGGATGTACAGTACATGAATATGGTGGCAGTCAACATTAATTACATCCATATTCTGCACCCCAGTAATGGGTGCATGCAAAAATGTGATGGACTTTTTAAACTTAACAGGAAATAAGCATAAATGTTACTAAAAATTAAACAGGGAACCACAAAGATACAAAACTATTTGGTAACCTTAAGGTGTCTTAGCCTGCCCTACATTAGAAATATTAACAGCTCTCAATGAGCCTTAGTTTTGTAGCTTTTCTTGAATCGTGAGGAAAGAACTTCAAAATGTTCTAAATATCTTGTGAATATGAACAAATCTGTATACTGAACATTATTTATTCTCTTTATTACAATGCATGTTTAAATTCTAAGAACTCATTTAGATGTTTTATTTCTGTGGTCAGACTAGGATGAAAAATTAAGAGTGTTTTTATGGTATAAATAACAGTAAAGCAAATAAATATTTTTCCAAAATTATACAACAGTGTTTCAGACACCACAATAAATAGAACACAGCTTATGACACTATGGAGTGGAAGTCTAGTGTGTGAAAACTGGGGTGATGGTCTTGCATATATATTTTTATATATAATTTAGAAATTGAAGGGGCACTTTGATATTTACTCTGAAAAGCTTTCAGTATTTGCCTTTATCAATATGTAATGATCAAAGGCAATTGAAAGTATTTTCAAACGAATATTCTCCACGCATGTGGTTATATAAACGTGAGTTTATGTTTTAGTCAAGGCCTGGTCGGTTAAGCTCACTGTCTTCCTCAAGAGCGCTTTACAGTGTTTTTTATCATTAGGATTTGGAACTACACAAACAGTTAAGACTACTTTAATGCAGAATCATGAAACAACACCTCTGTGTATACTGTAGACCATGCTAAATTCAAATGAATAGTTTACTGACACAAAGCCCTTACTGTGGACCATACTGAGAACAGGACAACACACAGGAGGCGTAAGCTTTGATTGGTGATAGGACCGGCATGGATTCTGTTGCTTGAAAGAAAGTACTGCAGTATAGCTTTTGGGTATGATATGGTTCTATTTTGTATATATGTGACTGTAGGTGTCTTCCTGCATTTTCAATGGAACTCTTTAGCTGACAGACATTATTTGCATCCAAGAGCAGACCAAATAGCGTGTCTAAAGGCCCAAAGTCTCAGTGTGTCACCGATCGTTAGAAAAGTGACACTTTCTTTTTCAGGTCATTGCGTTTCCACAAAGACAGGCGATCAAACTCTGTGATGGGCATTCCAAACAGCTCCTCAAACTCTTCTGGAGAAAGGTGCCTCTGGGAAAGAGCAGAGCATATACAGTGGTCTGGTATAAAGTGTCTATCTGATCAGCGTATCTAGTTTTTTCATGAATATATTTAGTTATACTTTGTGCAATAAATAAAAATACTGAATGGAGAGTGGTTTTACCTCCAGTCTAGTTCTATCCACGCCTGGTGGAAGCTTGCTGCGCCCTCTATGGGTCACAATGAGCATCTCATATGGGTAGACCTGCAAACAAGTTAGCGCAGCTTTCAAATGTCAACATGCTAGTTCCATCAGAAAATAACATGACACCAGGAGGGCCCTTCAACCAATGTCTGCCTCTGTTCAGCGTGACTTAGAGTGACGGCAAACAGTTCTAACGGTGAAGGAGATGAGTCTAGGGAATGAATGCTCCACGCAAACTATGGCAGGGAAACGACATTCCCATCTTTAAAGGCAGGCCTACTTCGCAGACAGTCCAGGGAAAAGAACAGCATGCTCAGCACGTTTCAAAAAACAGGTTGCTTGATTAGGGAGATGGAGCCTCCAAAGTCTTCTTTACCCTCCGCTATAACATATGTAGGCTATGCCTCTCTGATTACCTCTGTCATCGCTCTGTTCCTTTCCTGTCAAATAACAGAAAGAGGCCAGTGGAACATATATGGCCAGCCATATGGAGGATGGGCATTAAGTTAGCTGATAGCTATAAGTTAAGAGTGAGTGTGGTTAGGTTGTATGGCACAGCAGCTTGAAAACTTTGGAGGCGTACAGTACATGGGGCATATACACAGTGTATATGTTGAAGACAATCTACACCCCTCACCTTCTGTTCCAGAATACTAGGCAGTGAGTTTCCTCTGTCCATTCGCCCTCTTTGTGTATCTCCATTCTAAAAAGATACCACAAAGTCCCAGATATTCTCTCAAACAGAAGAGACTGGCATAAACATTCAACCCCACCCCCTTCCACCCATGAGGTCTGTCAGTGCAGGGTTTTGCAATGCGAGATCAATTAATGAAAACATAGAAAGCAATTCTCTCCAAGACAGCAAAGCATCAGAACTCATTTGTTCTGATGGTAAAATGGTGAACATTCTTTAATGAACATAGCCAAGGACAGTTACACTATGTCACTGAGACAAATGTAATACTCCAACCAGACAAATATGCTACAAATAATAAAACTCATCTCTGTTTTGGCAACATAATTGTTCTGTTTGGATTTTAGCCAAAGTGCAAAATAAAATGTGTGTTAAATGTGAGTTAAATGTGAGATCATTATGGTTACACAGGGAAGCAACATACAGTTATGCTGAGTGATAAGTCGGTGCACGTGCAGCCATGTCAAAAGCATAAACACACACACATACACAAATGAAACAAGCTTACCTGTAGTCCTGCAGAACATGAAAAGAGACAAATAAATAGTGTAAAATGTGGAAGAAATGCTTCCAGCAAAGAAAGGACAGAAGATGACTCAAATAAAAGGACATGGATGATTATTAGTGAATAACTGATGTAGTATAAATTATGCTCTTATATTGATGTCTTATTATATATTTGCAAATCATGTGGAACTTGTTGCTACTTATAGTTAACTTTATAGGGTCATGAGAGAGCAGTAGGCTATAGACATTCATGAATTAAGGGGAAGATTTTGATCTATAACTAGCAAATATCTGCCAAATTTGCCTTGTGAACACCAAACAGCATAACCGACACTGATGAAACTGAGCTGGCTAACTTATTCTAATATATTTGGCCAAAGATATAGAGATGGGTCATATCATACTGCTACCAATATATCACGTTGAAATTGTAATAACATATATAATTTTGTGATTATGTCCTATTGTGGCAATGATATAGTTGATGACATTTTAATAACTGCTGTAAGGTAGGCACCGAACATATTTAATGAGAATAGACTTGAAATACAACTGCAGGCAAGGCAAAACAGCTCAATGAATTTAAGAGTTTGCCATTTTTGTCTCTCTCTTGTCAGCTCTCAAGACTGCAGGCTAATGTGATTGAGCCCATATCGCCCATCCCTAATAGGGTGCTGTAAAACATTTAGCCAGATTTTTGACCCTGATCACAAAAATAGTGCTGATGGTAAGAGCAGCTGATAAGAGGGGTATACATCTATCTCTTATTAAAACATTATCATTTGGCATCAAGATACATGGTAATGAATGCTTCACATCTTGAAACAAATAAATAAATAAATATTTCAAACAATATGCATAAACATACTATCTTCTGTTTCTGCAGATTGATGTGCATCAAGAAAATTTTACTCTGCAACACATGTCTATAGAACATACTTATATGTAAATTAGCTGAAGATAATAGGATGTGAAACTTGCTCTGAGAATATATTTTACATTTCTAAAAACAACCAAACCAATTTACATGCAGTAATCATCCATATCCAAATCAACCAAAATTCAACATACTGCATACCTGGCCTTGCCTGGTCTCCTTCTGAGGATGGGAAATCTGCAGACTGCAGCTGGGGATGGATAAAAACATACAATGCTATGAATTTAGACACAGACAAATGACATAGATATAAAACACTAGTCTGGACTGACTAACCATTTCCATGGTTCCTCATACTCTAACAAGAAGACTATGTGAACTTACTACAGTCTCTGTTTCCTATTCTACCTCTGGTATTGATTTCACAGATAGCTGGAGACATTACGAGTAGCCATGATGGTGTATGTATCTGCCATCCAATCCTACCCTGGTGAGGCCTGATCGACTGCAGGCTGGTAAGGAGGTGGATTTGGAAGTACTGGAAGTGGATCCTGAAAGGAGCACAGATGTACAGTCAATCAACCAGAAACAACCATACTATCAATCCTACCTACACACACAATGTATGCTTTTGGGTACATCAATCTTTTCTGAGTCCATATGGGACATGCATGTTTGGCATCCAAATACCATGTGTTCTGACACACACACACACACACACAGATACATGCGAAGCACACAGGCAAATCACACATGCCAAACATTTCATAAAGCACTCACCTAAGTGCATGTGTGTCCTATCTGGGAGTGAGCGGGTTTTCCTGCGGAACTCTGACTTCTCCATTTCCTCCTTCAGAATCAATTTGCCCAAGTTGGACTGGATCTGAAAGACAAACAACCCTGAGTGTGATTGCTAAAGTCCATTAGAGCCCCTTGGCTGAGGGGCCCAGAGACACCATCTGCATGGTAAAACGCTCCAATTGGCCAAAATGACTAAATCCTGTGCCTGTCAGTGGTGCAGTGGAATCACTACCCTGTTCAGACGGGGCAGTGGTTGAATCCCACTAAGCGCTGTCTGCGGTGACCAGATGCTGATGTAACACACTGCCCTATGATTAATGGGGTACGCAGTGTTCCACAGAGCAGCATGGTGCGGTGCACCCCTCCTACCTTGCTAAGCTCCTGCTCTTGGAGTCGCTTGGCGTCTTCCGTTAGGTCCTCAAAGTCATCGTCTTCCCCCACTTTTCCCTCAGCGACGGCCTTCCTCCTCCATTCAATCTCTGCGGAGGAGGAAGGAATGACAGGTGATTAAAGCATGTCACTAGGGTGAGGATATTCACTGCATTCTGACCAGTGGGCAATGGCTCCCAGGCTAGTTTCCTGTGTAGCCTTTCCAGATAAACACTAGGAGAGTGAACTGCAAGATAACCATAGATCTGAAAGCAGGTTGTACCCATGGTAGCCAAAGAGGGTGGGCATGGCCAGTACTCTGTTTCAATCTTGGAGGGCTCGTTAGGATCAGGTGGATGGGCTGCTGGGAACATGGAGGATTTGATGATGTTGTCCCCTGCATTTTTATTTGATGAATCTAAGGACAGAAAATAGGGACAACATAAAACAGCATAATAGCCAGTTGTCACAAAAGACACACTTTGGATAAACAAATAAATAACAACATTCCAGATACTTGAAGGTGCAGTCAGCGACGTTGGATGATGTCATGCTTGATTCTGTTTTTGCTAATATTTAATTGTCTTGGCAGAAGCTTTTGTCCAACACAATCCAGGACTAAACAAAACATGCCAGAGAGGTAGGATACCATTGTCTTCAGTTCTTCTTGAGAAACATAAAGCAGTGTTTTATTACTACTTGGGAGCAGACTGCTGTTAGTTTGTTTCCAGTTCAAGGAGCCAGGGCATCGTAAAAAGACCATTTTTTAAACAATGGAATCAGACAATGGAGAGCTAGTGGGATGTGAGTACACATTAACTGAATCCTACAAAAACAGTTTCATGTTTACAAACCACTTAACATTGCTGACTGCACCTGCATGTTCAAATAGTGTGTGAATTACCGTGTTTATAAATGGGAGGCTTTTTATAAATGTTGGATCCATTATCTAAAAGAAAGCAAACAAATCAACAGATATTAACCACAGCAATCAAATTCAACACAACTCGCTCAGGGAAACTCATGCAGTTAGACCTAATATCATAACTATCATAGTTTTCTGGTAAATCTCCCTGAAACCTGAAGTCAGACATGAAAAATTTCTGTAGTGTTTAGAATTGGCTTTTAGATATACATACTTCCTCTCCCTTCACTTGGTTGAGCTCATGATTTAATTCTGTATTGTAACATGTTGGCATATCAGGCCCGATTGTTCAAGTCTATGTGAAGGTTATTAAGGCTTTAGGAATCAATAAGCAGCATACTTAATACATGAACTCGTTCAAAAGGGAGTGCAAATCTGAACTGAGGTGTCTGTAACAAGAGTAAGGTGTCCTTTGTAATGCTAACTTACCTGGCCTGTGAAAGTGCTGTATGCCGGCGCGTGATGAGGTGCTGATTTTACGGAGCTGTGTGGTGGAGCCCATGGTGGAGCCCCCGGGAGAGCCCTGCTCTGACCAGTCCTTCTGCTCCCTGTAGGATATCTAGAGGGGGGAGCAGGGAGTGGGGAAAGGCAACCAGCTGGGACTTAAATCTACAAACCTTTGTCAATGCCACATGTGCCTCACATGATGTGAGACTGAATTATCTATGTTTACTCTTGATACTGTATATATACTTGTTTCAAGTATCATTTTAGTTCCTTACTTAGCCTATTTATCACTGTGACTTACTGTTTATAAAACCTGTTTATTTACATCAATGTAGCATTTTTTACAGAAGCAAAGTAGGCTGCATGTTTCAGTCTTAGCCTTAGTCTGATATTCCAGAGCGTGTATTCAGTGAGCAACAGTAGAGATAACCCTGGTGATTTACACCCCTCTCTGCAAGGAGGTGCAATCATCACGTGTCAACACGTGTCAAGACTAAAATACTGCTATGTGTATGTGCAGGCAATAACGCATGGCTCAAATTTAGTGGACTTCCTAAACAGATTTTTCATTTAGCCGTTTTTAAAAAACATGATCTTTTTGCATTCAAAAGGATCTTCACTGCCCATTTCTGAAATGCATTTTTTTTGTCTGCATTCCTGTGTCATTAACTTATTAACTCATTAACTTATCATTAACTATACGCTCCCTGACCACTAAAACAAAGAGAGATGTCTTACCTCAAGAGATGGAGGCGGTGAGATGGAGTGTGGTGACATGGACCTCTAAAAGCAGGAAAGACTTCCATGAAACCTTCAGCACTCATTGTGTGAAATGATGAAACAGCAAAGCACAGCAAACAAAAAGCACTTTGATCTTCACACAATTGCACATCCTGCATTCTAGGAAAAACAGAACACTCAGGTTTCTAATTATATGTTGGTGTTCTAAGAGAACAATACACATATTTGAAAACAATATACATTCTACAACGAGGACATCACTAGTCTGTTCCAAGGACACTGACCTCACGGCTCCTGCAGAGGTCTGTTCTGCTTAGGGAGGAAACGTTAAAATGGGGCTCGTACACCATCAGGTCTGGCCTCTCCACTTCCAGAATGGCTTTGTCCTTGGGAATGGCTGCTAGGTCCTTGTAACCAATGACCTGGTTGTCCATCCGTGCCTGTGTGCAAATCAAGTTCAGCATTATTTTAATGGGAGATATAGCTAAAAGGAAGGTTTGATTACTAATAACTAAGGATGCAATATCAGACATTGCGATTTCATAATTTACTCCCCCCAAAATATAACCAGCTTGCCAACCTACCTACAACCGAACTACAAGACTGCAAAATTTTGTAATTTACTGTCATTCATATCGTTATCATTTTCCCAGTGCAAATGATGTCTCAAATGCCATTTAATTTTGTTGCCTAATGATTGGCTGTTATAATTCTGTACAAATCAGTTACATAAAACAGTATTAATGCCCAAGGCAATGGGAAAAACATCAGTGCTGCCAAAAAACTCTCTTCGGAAGCTGGCAAACAATGTCAGAATTTTTCCACATCACTGTCTACATTTCTGCTAGTTCAAAAATTGCATGGGCAGGGATATCTGTCCAGACTGCAAAAGGGAGCCTTCTCAATGCTGCTTCCATTTACATGAACAAAGAGTATTAGTGCACAAAATCAGCCAGTTAGACAACTGGGTTATTCCACAAAGGCTGAACAGAGACATTTCTTTGACTGTCTGAAACAGGGGAAACGATTAAAAAGAAGCTGAAAAAAACATGGGTAATATCTTCAGTTCAAAAGAGAATAACTTCCTGGGAATTGGTGTGGTGAGTGCATGTCCCATGTCAGATAACAGAGGGATGTGTTATCATTTGCAGAAGTACACCAACTCACTGACTGGAACGGGCCTTACTTCATAGAAGAATAGCATTTAACCTGGATATCTATTTTAAACAAGAGAATTAGGACCTTAAGAAACATTTTCAGGCATGGTTGTGAACACAGATGTGAATAAATGCTCATTTTACCACAATTGATGTGGCTGGAGATCCCGGGGCACTAGGACCTCGAGAAGAAGACACACTGCATGGGGCAGTTGCCGTCTGAAAATAAGATAAATGATGAGGTCAAAAGGTGAAAGTTCAACACACACACAGCAAATGAGATTTGAAAAATGAAAAATCACTTATTTAAAATTATGAAGTAATGTGAGGATTGAAAGAGATTATTCACCTTTTGCATGACGGAAAAACAGCTTGAAATCATCCACCTTACTGATGACACCCGATGTCACTGCAATAAAAACAAAGATGACAAGTGAACAATTTAAAGCAGCTCTCAAAAGACCAAATTGAATGGTAAAAAGTGGCACAGGGTTAATTTATGTGAATGGCAAAGGAAAGGTCATGTGATTTACTGAAATCAAATAATATTGACTTTTTCAAAATACTTAGTAATATAGTAATATTAAATATGTAATAGGTCTAGTCTAAGATTACAAACTAAATTGGCCAATGTGCCATTGCATGGTGCATTTTTGTAGAGCTATTTTGAATGTGATTTCAATCCATATCCTGTTTAGAGATAACCAGTCCGCCCTGCGTGAAAGGCAAAAAGTGCTCCAGCTCTAACAGCACCAACACATCTAATTAGGGCCCAGCATTAGCAGGGCGATTTAACATTCCCTTTGATATCAAAGCCGATCAATACATCCCCACAGGATTATGGGCTCTATTTGATATGGATCCAAAGGGAAGCATGATGATTGGACCTAAGCATCTAATACAACCAACGCTGTTACATCCACAACAGGGACTCCTGCACTATGGTTACTAAAACTATTACCTCCACCACTGTGGGATTTGAAAATGCTGCTGCTATTGTTCCTCCTGTTCCAGTCATTACAGTCTCTGCTGCCGTTATGACTAATCTCACCACCAATGAATTGTGTTTCAATGCAGTCACAGGATCTGTGTAATTTTTAACAATAAAGCTGTCATACAACAAACTGCCCCCTAAGCAAAGACCACTATGGTTTAGTGGATTTGGTTTAGCTAGATATCGTTTCTCTTGTGCAAGTCACTTGGGAAAAATACATCTGCTAAATGGAAAAAGGGGAAATTGACTGAAAGCATTCCTTGCCATGGTTTCTTGCCCTTCACTCAAATTGCCTGCTGTACATAAATGTGAGTGGGAGGTTGAAGGCTGACTTAAATGAGATACTAGGACGTTAGGGTGTCCCATCACATCACTGAGACTCATCCCAGGGGACTGGACTTAGCATGGTCGGTTTCCCTAGCCTTCTCATTCATCTCAAGCCATGGAAGATGATTCTCTTCTCTGACTCATTTGGATCCATAGTCGTCACTTCCCTCTTTCCACTGCCCTGTCCCTGAACTCAGTCTCTCAGGAAGGTCTCTTGGGTATCCCTTTTAGCTTCATCTCCAATTCCAGCGGCCTATCACAAGAACAATACTTTCTAAGAAATGTCTTTTTTTGGACAAAAGGCCATCACAGTTTTGGAAAAGGCCATAATCGTCCATTATCTGCCCCTGATTAGAGAATCTGGTAATTTCGGTTTCACATATGAATCAGGAAGCTGGTGCTCTGAATATTTCATGACTAGAGTATATTCATTAGCCCTAGTCAAAAAACAAATGCCTGAGAGCCCAAGGCTCAATGAACACATTTCCTTCCAGACAGCGAGAGACAAAGATGCTCTGTGTACACAGCAGGTCTAGATTACAAATTCTGCAGAGTCTGACTTGAGTGTGCCACTGGCTAATTATACGGCTTTTATTTCTCTCTCTTGTGATGTGAAACTCACTGTAGTTCCTTAAAGGAAAGTAAGCCCACAAGAAAATGATCGCTCAATACAAGACCCAGGATGAGTAACTCCTGTGGGAATCCTGTCTTTGTTATTCCATTTTATGAAATTCATAACCACTCTGAAATTTCTAAACATTATGGCAGTGCTTATTCTACAGTTCTTTCTAGGGCTATGTTCAGTGCTAAGGGGAATGAATAGCACAACAGCAATTAGATTTTTTTTCTTTAAGCGCAGCCGGTTCTCCAGAAGGGTAAGTTGTCCCAGCAGGTTATGGAAACGGGTGCTCAGTATGGGTCAGACTCACTCAGCCATGAAGGGCACCAAACAAACCCCAGTGCTGTCCCTTTGACATGATTTATCACCGACTCCTTGGACAAAACCAATGTCATTAGCAGAGCTAGGTCCCATCTGCATCTGACAGCTTCCAATTCAAGTTCAATTTGAAGCCATCCCCAGACAACCCCCACAGGAGCTGAACAGTGTTTAAGGGTTTAATCTGGGAATGGGATTGCCTCAGAGGCCAATAATGAACTACTGGATTACAAGTGTGATTTATGGATTTGTTATTGAGTTTGAATTTAGTTCAGAAACATAGACTTTTGAACATTTTAAGTCTGTTTTAATGTAGTGGGCAAATAGGGTAAGTATTTAACAGTCTGAGAAGGAATGTAGGAGTCATTGAGACTGCAAGTGAAGCTAAGTGGTTGACAAACACAAAGCCTTGCAGCCCACACACAATTAAGATGAGTTCTGAGTGGCTAAAGTGAGGCACGTCTATTATCATTCGCAGCTCTGAGATGAGGTGAAAGCTCGACATTTCTTCAGACTGCTTCAAATGAATGTGCATTCAGTTCCTTTGGCAATGTCCATCAGAATGAAAGCACAACATCAACTAAAGAAGATTAAAAAAACACATGAAATACATCTTTGAAAGAAATAATTTTATATATTGCCATAGGAAATAAGGTTTAGACTGAGCAATTTAGACAATTGATAAAAAGAACTCAGAGAAATGTAATATTCCAAGAGTGCTGTACAGTCTTTTTCTGTTCTTGGTTGGTTTTGCATTTAACATGTCATTCTATGTTTCTATGTAACTAACAGAACTGAAATCTAAAAGTAACAGCTAATCAATGTCAAAACACCTGCAATAACTATGAATTAATGCACTGCTACAAAAACCCATGTTTGTTACAAAGCTTGCATTGGCCTACTGCTGCAGCATCTCAGTACTGACCTTTACAGTTTATTTGAACAGACAATCTAGTCCACTGTTTTGGAGGTCTTTCTGACTCTCATTCACAGTTCACAAATTATAATGAAAACAATGAGTCAGTCTTATTTGCGCTTCCTGGTAGCCCTCTACTGATCTAACGCACTTGCAGAGGCCTCCATGCCTGCCCCAGACAGGCTGGAGCTGTACGAGACTGAGAGCACAGCCAAATGATATTAACTCACTGCCACTGCCCGCATCAGCAAAGATGTCAAGAACACAACCTAAATACAACTTAAACGGCTCAATCACACATGGTCTGCAGAAATGCTAAAACCGTATTAGCTATTATGAAATAGAACCCATTACTATTATTATCCATTATACTAACATTATATTCTAAAATTCTGTAAGGGATTATGTAATTCACTCCTGTGATCTGTAATATATATGTGCTTTGTACCAAACCCCAAATACTAACAGTTAAACAGACACTGTTTGCCTTCAAGTATACACATTTCTGGATACTGGACTGAACTAAGCTAAGTTTCAATAACCATTCATTCAGTCTCAATATACAGATCTTATTACGTCCAGTCTATAAATGAATATCATTAGAGTGGCAAATATAAGCTATGAAACAACAACAGTATTTTTACATTAGTTCACTTGTTGTAAGGCCTATTGAAACAATGTTATGCAAATTGGCAAAACAGAAATTCTAGCAGAATAAGAGCAGGAAAAGGACATTATCTAGAAGCAGGAAGAATTGAGTTTAGAAACAAAACAACACAAACCAGCTTTCCATCCAGCTTTGCCTAAGATGAGGAGGATATCCTATGCTGAGGGATCCAGGCTTCCCGTCATCTTTCTCCAGCACTCTGCGTCCACTCTCTCAGTCTCTCTCTCTCTCTCTCTCTCTCTCTCTGCATGTTCCTGTGTGACCCCACCCCCTTCTCTCTCCACCCCAACTGAAATGCACTTATCTCAGCACAGCCAGAGCAGCCAACGCCCAATCAGCCGGTCGCTGCCGTCACCAGGGCAACACTGGTCTCGCCAGAATCCTCCAGGCACCTCTGGAGAAAACACCACCGATAGGCAAGGCCTCTCTCTTTCTCTCTCTCTCTCACACACATACACCCTCCCCCTACCTCCTCTTCTGCCAGGAAAACACGTGGTGAGGAGAAACTGAGAACAATCAGTTCAGCTAGGCCATAACCATGCCTATTTTTTTAACCACTTTCCATTTTGAGGACAAACCAACCAAGGATCTTTCTCAATATATGCCATCGTTATAGCAGCCTGCCCATAACCCCCCCAGTTCAAGTATGTAGTATGTGCAAGCAAGCAAGCTCTCTGCTCTGCCATTGGATGTGCAAATGTGTGCCAACACTTCTGCATCACTGCATGCTGATCTCAACCAAGCTGGTAACCAGCAGCTGACCGAGATCTGCTAGTGTGTGTGATGAGTACCAGTGCAAGACCTTATTGGAGCAGAAAACCACCACAGCATTTTCTATCCATGGCTCTTTGCTGCATGTACCCAATGCCATTCCCATCTGCTGGCCTTAGCCAAGAATCATCCCTCCAGTTCTTCACAAAGCACATGTCTCATGGCACTAAAGAGAGACAGTTCAGGGATCAAATCCAGAGGGCTCACCAGGAAACAGACAGATGGATTTGTACAATCAGATTAGCGAGACATTGATTATATCGCTGACTCTCTCTTGGGCAGAGATGGTGTCAGGCTAGTTCAAGTAAAGCAAGGCATGTTCTTTCTCTCACATTGAAGTGTACATGGGATAAACCTGTGAAATTCAGTGAAGTTTAGAAAATGGGCACCCCCCCTGACACACACACACACACACACAGGCACACTCAAATAAAGACAGTTCATGCTGTTGGATCAGTATTTCTGAAGAATCTAGGGGACTGTAATTGTGGATGATAACAATGTCAACCGTTCCACATTGATCCAGTGTAAAATCTATGAAGTTCCTGAGGCGGGGATGTGAGTCTTTTAAATATATAGATTTACACTAAAACAATAAAACAGTGACTAGTATACCAGAACTTTATAGAGGATGCCAAAACATCTCTCTTTTTCCTTTCTAATGGGATGCTGAGGGAATCCAGTGGGTACCCTATCAAGCACAAATCCACAGAAATACTATGTACTCAATTGTACAAATGTGCCCTAGTTATATTCCAGTGCTAGAAGACTTTAGACAGAACACTCAGCCTCCAACCTCAACAGTGGACTTGGACAGTGGACAGTGGTCTTCCTGTTAGGACAGGAAAACGAAGACCTACCAGTTATATGTTTTGGTTTCAGAATTAACTCGCCGAGGAGGGCATATATAAAAGCCACACCAATCAACCAAAAAATGTTACTGATAAACATAAAGAGCTTGCCAGCCTATAGCTGAGTTATATGGGCCTATCCCAGAACCTTACCAAAAACAAAAAACAACAAAAAAACACAAAAAGTTCACACCTATAAATGCTCTTGTCGAGTAAATTTACTCAAACTTAACGCATGATGATTCGCAGTGATACTGTTCTGTGGGGCTCTGGTCACAACTTTCTAACTGTAACCTTTAGTTTAACAGTAGCCTAAACATCTAGCCTAAAATAATTGATCACATCGTTTTCTCTTTTTTTCAGACGAGGTAGCATCCACACCGGTAGACTATACACTCCAAAATGACGTCGTGTGAAGCATGATCAACCTCTACAGTGACATTTGACAACGATCACCTTGTAGCATCTTGTCAGGTTTAGGTGCAGATGACAGCTACGCTGAACAATGGTGAGGATGCCGCACGCGCCTACCTCTTCAAGCTATGTACCAAAAGCTCAGCAATTCTTGATCCTCCGCCACCAGCTCAGTTGACCGAAAAAACCCCCCACTACATCCAAACATGCGGATAAGATGTCCATGAAAATTACATACTCCCATGTAGGTCTTACAGAGAGCACCCAAACTGCGCGATATCCGTGACAGGCTGTATTGGAGAGCTGCGCAGGTCTTCAAGACGGCGTGCAGAAAAAAATAGACAGCAAAGGACATCAGCCTACTCTGTCCTGTTGATGCTCCTTTGCATGTGGCTCGACCCACTCTGAGAAGAGGGGGAGTAGTCTAATGTTGAGGCTACTTCTGCAAACGAGCTCATTTAGCCTACCACAAAGAAACTTACTCCTGAATAATGATAGTATGACATGCCTGTCAGAGGTTTAGTAATGAAGTCATTTGGATTAGTCTTTAATCGTTATACTATTTACCCACTGCAGCGTTCTGCGAGGCAACATGTTGAAGGTTTACTGCAAAAATATTTTCCAGTTAACATGGATGCAACAGAAAAGCCGTCATTGATGATGATTTTATTATGGTTAATTTATATTTTATAATAACTTCAATGAGCGTCAGAAACTTGGCAAATGTATTTTGTAACCTATGGTTATGATCTTCAAACCACAGAATGACTATGACTAATTTCTCATTAGAAATAAGTCCATCCACAGTGCGTATTTTGCAGCCCCGCCTCTTACGTATGACGCCAATGAGTAGTGATTCCGGATAACGTGCACATTGCAAGCAAGCATGGCGTCAAGTAATGGATTGGCCTCTTTGGTAAGAATGTTTTTGCCTGTATTACTTATGGTAATGTACTTTGATGTTTTTGCGTCATACTCATCCAATGGTATGTTATTGTATGCCACTAAAAGGGAGAAATATACTATACACTGTAGCCCTGTCTGGCATAACTATTGTAACAGGCCAGCCATGGTCAACAGCACTGCTAGCAAGCTAGTATATCTTCTACCATGTGTTGTCAACAATTATAGATAAGCGGGTCAGAAAAGTTCATAGTTGGTAAACTTAATTACATAGTATTTGAGATAATGTTAACTGTGTCTATTATGGGTTCTGTGTACCAGTTGTGACCACTACTTGTTCCTTGAAGTAGAATGATAGCCTGTTAGCAGCTAACCACTACTTCAGGCATGCTTCCCAGTTGCTTGGTTGCTCTTGCGGCATCCATCCGTTAAGTGTGATAGTGTAGCTAATAACACATTACTGTTTCGTGACTTATGATGTCTACGTTTTCAGGGTGTGGAGGGGGCTTCAGCGGCGGCGCACGCTCTCTCTCTCCCGGCGGAGGCGTATGGCAATGATGTGAGTAACACAGTGTTTCATATTACAACGCAAAGCAATGTTGCAGAAAGCGTTAATAACAGATTGTAAGCCATGTTTTGAAATGCACAGGGTTGGTAGAATCTTTCTTCTACTTTAATGTATGTCAGAATTATACAATTCCGACTGAACGTACATAAATTAATGTGGCTGATATTCTATCATGTCACTTAAAATGCTCTGTTTTTATGTTATTCAGCCCCAGCTGGAGGTAATGTGGGCCATGAAAGCATACAACCATGCAGAAGTGTACTTTAATGTAAGTATTGTTACCTGAGTTTACTTTAAGTGAAAAGTTTTAAGTCTGAAGTTTCTCATACTTTTCCTCTCCCCCCACAAAAGCTTATTTCCTCTGTGGACCCAAAGTTCCTTAAACTTACAAAATCAGATGATAAAATATATTCAGCATTCATGGAGAGTTTTGGTGACCTTAATCTGGAAGTACTGGACCCCGAGCTACTAAAATCTCCAGAGGCCAAAGAGGTATTACCAATCACCATTTTTTTGCAAGATGTTTGTTTTGTTGCATTCTTAATGGAATTGTTATGCAAATTCATTGACATTCAAAATTGTATATTGCATGCAAGTCCAGCATGTTTCGCCAAGCATGTTTACCGATAGGCCTACTTAATTTATCTGTACCAGTTTACACTCTTCTCTTTGGAAGCCAGCATTTTGATGTCTGATCAACCAGTAAAAATGCGTTAGGAAATGAAGAATTGCAACTAGATCAATCTTGGGAGTGATGCTAATCTTTTTACACGCTTATTACCAATACATTTAGAGATGGAGGCCATTCTGTAATCAGTTTGATGGTATTGTTGAGGACTTCAATTACGGAACATTACTCCGACTGGACTGCAAAAAGGACTACACAGAGGAAAACACAATATTCGGTATGTCAGATTTTTAATTTTAGCTGAGTAACGAAGTCATGCTTTTTGGTGTATAATTGATCATATAATTCTGATTTGATTGCAGCCACCAGAATCCAGTTTTATGCCATTGAGATCGCAAGGAACAGAGGGGGTTACAATGATGCAGTCCATAATGCCAAACTCCAGCAACAGAGCAAGGAGAAGGAACAAAGTTAGTTTAACAGAGCAGTATCATCTGTGGCCCTTTGTGTAACAACTGGATTCATTTCAGAAGGTGGATCTAGTAACCACAGAATGATTTAGGAGAACAGGTTTCTGGTTGTCATATCCTCATCATCAGAATGTGACAGAAAAGTGGTCTTCCAATGTCTTTCTTGTCTATTTTACTTTAATATGGTTTCACAACATTTGTGACTGATAATCAAAGAAAGGAAAGAGCATATACAAGGCACCATTGTAAATTAAAGCCTGCCATCTCACCTCATGTTTTTTTTTCCTGTTTGTATGACCATTTCCTGATACACGTTTCTTTCTGTACAGTTAAGTGTACCCTCAGCCAACTAGAATGCTAGTTTGGAGTGGACTTGTGTGGAATAAATAGAGCTTCATATACAAACCATTAACGTTTATTTTGCAGTCACAATGCTTACACTATATGTAGCAGACATCCAAACAGTTCAACCAGCTACCTTATCACTCAATGGACCCACACACAGTCGCCAAAAGGACACATTCACATCAGGGAACCAACGGAAAAAGGAACTTAAAACATCCATGAGTGTTTAACATGGTTAGAGATGAGCTAGGTCTTCACAAACAGTTAGCAGCAACATCTGTTGAGAGGAGCACAAGTTGCTAATAGATTCCATTCTGTCTCGTTTAATGCTTCTTTTTTTCTTTAAATCTACCATAGTTTGATGCATTATTTTCTTTAGTTATTAAAAATAAAATGGAATTCCTTCAGGGGCGTAAGAAAAGAAAACTAAACAAAACAAAAAACATTGGGGTGAAAGCTAGAGACAACTGTCAAGATTTGATTCACTCCTGTTTTACCGAGTTGTAGTACCAGGATCTTTTTAAAGTACACAGCTACATCTTATAGGCCTCACTACCAAACAAATGCCAGGTCAACAAGAAAGCCACAAGAGACTGGAAGCCTGTGAGATTAAAAAGCAGGGCAACAGTTGACAAAAGGCTCGGAGAAGAGCAACTTCACTACAACCATAATCTTTTTAAGCTAATCAAAATCCACAAGACATGATCAAACCTTCAGAGACTGTAAAAAACGGGGAGGAAGGGGGGACTGGTGGTTGCGCACCCCACCTCCACCCCTGCAGCTGAGGTCTCGGAATGAATCGTACACATGAACGTAGCAATCATCCACTTTCACTTGATTGATCTTCAATCGCTTAATCCTAGGCCAGGGCAAAAAGCTTCTGTGTTCCCAACACACAGAGCCACACTAAAGGCAGAGAGGATGTTTCCGTGGCCCAAGGGGAAGGATTTTATAGTCACTCATCACAACCACTACCATAATCATCACCATCAATCAATCAATCAATCAATCAATCAATCATCCTCCTTTCAATAGCTTACCTCAGCCTTGATTTATGGGAATGAAATCCCACTGGCCCCTAACAGACATTACTCTGCAACTGAAAGGCAGCAGGAAATAGTGTATTTACAAAGTCTTCCATGCGCCATCATGTCACTCTGAAGATTTAAGGAAAATATACAACGCATTTTATCTTTCCCTCAAGCAAACCAACACCCACCCCACCCTACCCTCTTTCCCATGCCCCCCCCCCCCCATCTCCACAAGCCTCTCCGACATGTATTGGATCTATCACACCACTCACACCAATCAAACATCTGTCACTTGGATATAGGATTCTCTCCATACAGACAAACCCACACTTCAGCACAGTTGCACTAACTTACTAGACTGTAAAAATGTCACACACTTTCATATTTTTTGTTTTTTGTTTTCTTTTTTTTCTTAAATTGAAATCATTATAAACATTGTTCAAAATGTTATGAAAAAAATGTACACTTCTTTTTTTGTGTGTTTCTATACAAGGCAGGCAGAAGCAGAGCACTACATATACCAGCTTACCCCCCCTCCCACTCCCAAACACACACGTACACACGCACAATCCACACCCTCCCCAAATCTCTTGAGAGATGGAAGAACAGCAGCCACTCATACGTTTGTGCCAGTGTCTCTGAGCACCCCCTCCCCCACGCACTCTTCAGCCCTCGGCGATATTCCCCTGCCACCTCCCAACCCAACTCTCTTTGGACTTTAAGCCCCGACTGACAGGAGGAAGGTCAGTGGAGTGACCTCGAGAAAACTGGCTTTAAAATCTGTATATTTATATGTGAATATATAAAAAGGGGAGAGAGCGAGGGATGAGATGGGAAGAGAGTAGAGGATGGGGACCGATGCCGAGGTGAGAGGTGCTGGTCTGGACTTGGAGGATTGGGGTGTGTGTGTGCAGGCTTGTGCAGCTGTGTCCCCCTGGCGTCCGGGCCCGGGGGGAGGGGAGGGGTGGGGGGGTGGGGGGGGTGCTGGGGTTGCAGAGCGGGAGCATATGGGGGGGCGTGACCACACCACTGTGGCCTGACGCTCTGTGGAATGTCAGCTCATCATGTCGTTGCTGTTTACCCCGTAAGTGGAATTCTTCATGGAGTCGTTGACTTCTCTTCTAAATACTGAAAGGTTCTGTGTAAACCTACAGGTGTGACAAGAGCGATGAGCAAGCAGAAAAGGGTATGTATATAAAAGGGTATGTATATAAAAAAAGTATGACAACACAATATACAAGGGCTCACCTGTCTCTGTTTTTGGTAAGCAGGTTTCGTTCTATACCCTCCATCAAGTTTTCGAAGCATAAGTGCATGGCCTGTTGTTTTTCTGGTGGCTGGCTGTTCACAATGCTGTTCCTCAAGTCTGCAAAATACTATGACGCAAAAACACACCAGTGGATTGCCGTTAGTTACTTACAAATCAACTGCATAACTATTTCTCATAGATTAGGAAGGATCTAAGGAAACCTGCCTAAGAATCACCAATGTCATCAATACATTTAACAATACCAATATCAGTGAAATCTCCAAGAGGTTCTCAAAAGTTTTCATGCTTACATGTGCTGACTGCTTCATTTTCATTTACCTGTTTATTTATTTTTAAATAAAATATATGGGACCGACAGTATAAAAAAACAAAACAAATATCTACCTTCTCATTTAGCAGGATCAAACCTAGCAGTGGCCGTGACATTGACCACTGATTCCTGCAGTCTTCAAAAATAATAATATTAAGCACAGTTGACAGCATCTGGAAAATAAAAGGGGGGGGGGTAGACATTTTTAAACAAAGACCTTAAATGGTGTTCACTGATATCAAAAGCAAATGTATGCACTTCCCATACTCAAGTAGAAGTATAGATACTTACTACTTAATACTAAAGAAAACTAATTCTACCATGCCTCACGCATGCTCAGGATTGTAGATATGTGGGCATTTGGCATTTGAAGTCATGGGTAACGCCGCCATCTAGCTGTCTGGCAGATCTAGTACATATAAAATGAGCCACCACATAGCAAAGGATTCTAAAACAGTCTCTTAGACTACTCATATGCAATGCATAAATGGACACTCTAGAAGGAGTATCACTTTTTTTGTGGTTTACAAATTGAGGAGCTACAACATGCTTATAACATACATGACTATAGGACCGACCCTATGTGCTCCATCTCCTTTGCCATGGGATGTGAGCTAAATGTGTCCCTCACTCACCTGCTGGATCATCTCCGGGTGCTGCTGCATGATGTGCAGGAAGCGGTCACTCTCCTGCGCCATGGGTGCTGCCCGTTTCTTGGTGCTGCGCGAGAGCTGCTTAAACAGGTACGTTACTATGTGGTCTAGGCTGGAGCAACACCCCGTGCATACCATTGTATCTATGAGAGGGAGGTGGAGAGAAATACAGAATTAGCAGGTTATCTATTTCATGGTTGTCATTAACCATTAACCACATTAACCATTACCATCACATCAATGTCTAAATCACTGAGCATGCCAAAGAGAGTGCACTTGATGATGATGTTTACCGAGTGCAGTGAGCCCCTCTGATATGGAGGAGAGGATGTACATGACTACATGAGGCTCCAAGCTGGCGATGAAGTTCATGTGGTCCTGGGTGAGCACCTCCAGTAGTGAGTAGTACGACTGACTTAATTTAGGGTAGTCCTGCAGCAGACAACACAGGGACCAAAGTCAATTACATTACTGACAGTTAAGTGCGTGTGTGTGTGTATGTATGTATTGCCCGTGAGTGTTGCATACCAGCAGATCGCTGTGTGGGATGGAGAGGAGAAGCTTGATGAAGGTCTGCAGGGCGTTGTCCAGGGCGTCGTCGCCATAGAGACGGAAAACGCCAAAGTTGACGTAGTTGCCGCTGAGCACGGCCTTGAGCATGGAGAAGCAGATGGAGATGCCCTTGAGCTTGAGCGCGTACACCTGGTCCTTTGGCACCTCGCCCAGAGTCAGGATGCGGTTCCCTGAGCACGGGACACACAACACCGGGCATCAGGCTCATGAACACACCCACACATGACAACATGAAAGACATGAAGTAAAGCACACTCTGGATGTGTGGAAACATGTCATTGCTATCTACACATTAATATGTAGGTTTTACCAATTTTCAGTTTAAAGATACCATGTGGCTTTTTTTTAGGTTAAACAGCCCAAAAGTATGTGAGGAAATCATATTGACAAAATGTCAAAAAACACCCCCACTTCATGTTGTCCAGATATCCACTGGAGTTAGCATTAAGTGCCAGACTTAGGTGTTATCAGGTTCTACCCCGAATGCAACAGCTCTGCTCTGAATGCAGTGGCAATGCCATATTGTACCCTCTTCACAAACTGTGAAAATGAACACTGTTCTACTATATATATATATAAAAAAAAACTACATTTTGGTGAGTAAGCCTAAAGCAAGAATAAACTTACCGTAGGTCGTAATCATCTTGCTTGTTTCTCTGAACAGCAGGATGCCGTTGGGTGATGACACATCAAACTGTAATCTCTGAGACCTGAGTGACACCAACACCACAACATCGTTCATCAGCAGGTCGTCAGAACATGCTAATTAAATCTTATTTCTGTGCGAATTAAAACCAGACCCCTTGATTGACAGTGGGGCGGGTTAAAGGGAAGCAACTGACACAAAAAAATGTCCTTATTGCAACTATGAAATCAAACAAACACCCAGATGGAGTCAACGAGATGAAATACAAGACCTCATGATTGACCCCTTGGGTTGAGGGTGCTGCTCGTGTCAGACTATACCTGTTGTGGACAAGCTCAGCCATCAGCTTGAGTACAGGAGTGGTGCAGGCAGGCACGTGGTACCAGAGCTCTATCGCCCTCTGCAGGATGGGCATGTAAGACGGGTAGCTGTTCAGGGGAAATTGTGTTAAAGATGCATATGCATTTTCTTCAGAGTTGGAGAAGGATGCTTGTTTTAAACTTAGGTGAATGAAATAAAATTCTTGATTGTACTTTAACAATCCAACAGTAAATGATCGGTGTGACCGAGACAAAGGATACATCCAGTCAAAGAGCATCATGAAGCAGGTTTTTGCGTTAAAGGCAAAGGCGATTCCTCTCAGGTCTCGAACCAGGCCCACTAACGTCCTCTGCAAAACAGACATCAGCTTCACATTAAAGATCCCTTAGATTCCTCTGGTCAGATTAATGAACAACAAAGATTGACATATTCAGGCCAATAAAGAGCTACTGGCAGCACATACTTTGGCCTCTTGTTCATTGAAAGTGTTAGTGCTGAACATGGCTGCAACGGCTTCAAACGCCGCAGTCAGAGGAAGCATGAACTGCTCAAACTGGTCCTCATCCTCCCCTGTTGCAGAGACAAGCAGGTAAAAGCATTAGTAAATAAGTATCAAAGAAACCCTTTATCAGCAAGGGCTGAGTGTAGGTAATATGAACACACTGGAGAAGACAGACGAATGCTTACCCAGATCCACCATCAGCAGGCGACCCAGAGCCGTGTAGAAGGTGGTCCGACACCTCATGTCACTGAGGTTGGATTGATTGTTCACGCCCAGAAAGGAAAAGTGCTCACTCTGGTCAGATAAAGGGGCGAAGAGAGAGGGTGTTGAGAGGACATAGGGTGAGAGAGAGATGAGCTTGTGTACAATGAGCCCTGTGCCAACTTATTGAGCTTACATTGTAACAGGGTCTTCTTGCCATGTGCAATCAGTGACATGTTGGCTTTGTGTTCTCATGTGAGCCTGTCTGGGGGGTGGTTTGCATAAGTGTGTGCGTGTCTGAAAGGAGGTTTACTCACTGTGTGATTATTCAGCATGAACTGGACTGCACTCAGTTTCACCAACTTCCTCACACTACTATATGTACAGACAGGTTGTCAAGGAGCAGACTGGGAGAGAACACACTTTACCACACAGCAAAAACACAACATGCATGTGACACTGGAGCTACTGACAATAAAGTGGCTAGTACATGGCCTACAGTGACCATCTCTAGGACTGTGAGTAAGGATATCCAATGGAGAGGTCATTGAGTAGCTGTAGTGTCTTGGAGGTTATTGGTTCACACTGTCCCCAGTACTTCAGATTGGTAATTCTATGTAGGGAAAAAAAGGAAGTCTCAATACATTTCTATATACATTTCTACATTTCCACAGATTTTACCATTATCTGTGGTGTACAAAAACAATTAGTATGTGTGTTTTCAAAACAATAACCAAAGGTATGATTAAAGTATGAGGTAAGAGGTTAGGTGTGTTATACGCCGGCAGGTTAGCACAATACGCAAAAGTAGTTTATTAAGAACAGAAGGATTTCAATTTGTATACATATTGTATACTTTACATTCATGTGTTACACGTGTGCTTTTTATTACACATATTACTTTACATTCATGTGTCACACATGTTTTTTTCCACACTGACCATCAGTGTTGCTTTAAGAGCCAAGCAGCTAAAGATTATGAAATCACATTACTAAACTGGGATACTGTATTTAGCCTGTGTGATTACACCAAGATGGACCTTTGGAATGATATTTAAACAGCTGGGAAGGAAATGAGGCAATAATGTGAAGATCATGATGCATCATCTAAAGACTTTGTGGCATTCTTGCATTCTGAGAAACAACATGAGAGCTAACGTGGTTTCGAGGAACACTCACATTTTCCCAATGAATACGCTGAGTACCATGGTCTCGTCATTGAGGCCCAAGACTTCGGACAGGCGTCGGTACAACTGCAGGAGGCAAGGCCCAAAACAGAACAGCTCGGTCAACAGTCTTACAAGAGCATCCACAATGACAGACACAGTTAGGTCCCTTCCATAATTACAAGCTTTCAACCAACAGTATTGATTTGGAATATGACTTGACACAATCATACATGGAAAGCCTATTCTGAATGCTAGCGTGCAGAAATATGTTCTGCCTACTCACTCAGCAGCATCACTCATCCCAGTTTCCCTACACTCCTCTCTAGAATGTCAACTCCCCAAAACACCGCACAACTCATGTCACAATTCTGTCTGGAAAAAATGGGTTTCTCATCACTCATTGTGTTTTTTTCAGCACAGACTGCAGCGCTATTAATAGTGCAACACTCAAGACGAAGACGACAGGCACTTCTAAAGAAAACTTGGGCCCAACAACCCACCCAAAGCATTCGTCTTGACTTTAACTTCATCTTTCAAAAAGTACACTTGAAGATGTCAAGATTCACGTCTCATTATGAAAAATGATATGGACCCATGCATGTTGCCGCCATAGTTCTTATAGTTCTTATCATAGTTGTTAGAGTAAAGACAAATACTTAAGGAGGGTTGGCTAAAATCCACATCTAGCGAGGAGGGCACAAGTGAACTGGGACAGCAGTGCTATACTGCCACTACAACTGTACACCACTTATCTGAGGTGTTCACATTTTGAAGCCTCTGGGCAGCAAAAGAGAGAAACCATGCAATGGATGGATTTGCCATGGATACACAGTGACACAACACAACACTTCCAACTGGGAACATAATCATTAACATGCTTTTTGGTTTTTTTGTGTGCCTCTGATGGCCTTTCAAATGGGTAGAATGGGAGGCAGAGGGGTGGGGGGGTGGAGGGGGGAAGTGGTTAAGGCCTTTATCTAAATGCACCACCAAGCAATTAAAAAGGCTGAGTCGACAGCCTGGTTACAAAGAGGCATAAACAGTGCAGTCACAACTGGGACAGGGCATTCCACAACAGGAGGGCCACAGGGCTTATGCATCTGATCTTTCACTTCATTCAGTTATAAAAAACAAACACACGCTGGCTGACTATCAAGTTTCTCGACTTCAAGGAAAGTTCTGGATCCAGGCCGTCAGGGCGCACGTGACCAATTTCGTGCAAGATGCTAAGGGAGGGAGAGTGGACTGTAAACCATCACTCACCTTAGATGATTTCTGCACCTGGTCACCGATGTAGATTTTGCGGAACTGCTCAAAGAAGCTGAGCATGGCCAACTCCAGCTTCTCATTGCCAGCCTGGGCCAGTCGTGAGTCCGTCAGGTTCATCAACTGTAAGACTCTAGGGACAAAATAAATTCCACAGTCAAAAAGAAATTTTGGATCATGTCTGAACTGAAATCAGTTTTGGGAATGTTTGGCATGGGTCACAGCTGGATGCCTACCGACACACAAGTTCTCCGTCCATAGCATCTTGCTCATCTGTGCTGGCGAAGGAAACCCTGCCCCCGATCACCGCTCCAATGATGTACACCAGCCAAGTCAGCCGGCCTAGACACACAGACAGACATTTATTCTTGAGGATGCTGGGACACTTCAGGCACTCTTTTGAATCTGTGACAGGCACTGTGTAAGGCTACACACTAAACAGGCAATAATACCAACATTTGCCCCGATATACTAAATTAGTATTACCAAAGATCACTGAATACTGACCAAGATAGAGCAACATAATACGTTACAATTGGAGCAAACGTGAATACTTCCGGTCAGCATAAGTGGGAGTATCACAATATAAACTTTTCAACGATCTTCTGGATCAGTGTACAAGGGCTCAACTCAGGTCTGCATAAAGTAGAATTTCCACCTCTCCCCCATGTGAAAAAAGAACACGGAAATTAACAAACGTTTGTGCCTCTTGCCTAGCTTTTACCTTCTCTGGTATTACCCTATGTGGGTTAGTCTTACCAAAATGCAAAGTGCCTTGCTTTGCACATATGACTGGTCAGGATTCATTGAAGCTCATTGCCAATTCCCCAAAAATCCAGTAACCATTCACAACCTCTCATCCAGCATGAGGCAGGCATTATATCATTCACACACAACAAAAACATCTGTATTACTGTCTATGATTAAACTATGGACATTGGATTTTCCTTTGAACGGGGTGAACTGCACGTTTACATGAATGACGCATTTGCTGCACTTTGGTAAGAGTTTTAAGCTTCAATGAAAAATCAGATCACATGCTAGTTACACCCTTGCAATGGGAGGTCAATGACTCACTGCCAGAGCCTACATCTTCATAGGGGTCTGGTTTCCAGGTGGAGGTGAGAGCAGGAGTTGGATGTTGAGTGTGATTATGCTGGGTATGCTCACCTTCCTGAACAGCGATGTCCATAGTGCTGGAGTTTGTGGACTGGAGCAGCTCCTGGTAGGACTGGGCTGACTGGTCGAAGAGCTGCACTAGCAGGGCGCACGTCTTCTCGTACTCACAGCGGCCAATGGTGGACAGCTGGTCCAGCTGCTGCTGTACAAGGCCCGCGTCATCCAGAGGGTCCTCCAGGCCATCCCTGAGTGGGACAGATAAAACAAAACAAACTAAATAATGTCACCTTGCAAAACACTCTTCACACACATTCAGTACATCTTTATATCGGAAAAGCAGATTTCCCCTATATGAAACAAAAGGCTTAAAACAGTACATTATCTTCACAGTAAGATACAAGACAACACATTGACAGCCAAAGGACTGCCAAGACAAACACATCCAGTGTCTACTGCTTGACCACTCTAGTAATAAATGCATTTCTGGGCTATTGCAAAATATCATGGTGGCATACGGTGTGTGGAGGAGCCTCATCTAGTCTACCTGAGGATGATGTGCACAGACTCCAGGCGTGAGGTGATGTAGGCCTTGGTCACCTCTGGCGTGTAAGTCTCCAGCATGTGGGGCTCTGTGGCCTTGACATAGGGCACAGAGGCCGCCAGCCGTTGCCACAAGCTCAGCAGATAGTGCACACTGTTGGGGGCAAACTCCCAGTGCTGCAAATGACAGGCGAGATACAACCTTAACCGGAGCAGACTTGCATGGATGCGACAGAACACAAAGTTTGTGCAAGATGCTTACAGTAACAGGCAAAGGCCACTGACCTGTAGGCTGGTAACTGTAAAATTGGCGATCAATCTTATCACCTCTGGGTAGTTCTCCACTTTTACCAGCTCACCAAGCTGATAGTTACTTTTTAGTCTGGCCAGCAGTCGACAGAATTCATGGTAATTGTTTGGATCAGACAGACTCTGAAAATGAACAAAATGTTTCACATTTTTATGTATTTGTGAGTTGAAGGCAGACAAGAAAACTACATTTTTAAAAATGTTATCTTTATAGGCATACGTACTGTTAAAATTAAATAATTATCAATAATTAATATTAAAATAGATACTTGTAACATAACCCACAATTAATCAATCAATTTACCTGTGGATTTTCCAGTATCCTCTTCACGCCATCTACTAGATGAGAGAGAAACTTTGCCCTCTCTGCATTGTTAAAGAGTGATCTTCGGACTGACGCTATCTGAACTAGACATGAGAGAACCTAAACAGAATAGGTAAGAATAGTCAAGGGTAGATTGGTCAGTCAAGAAAAAACAAACGTTTAGAACAAAAACTAAGAATATCAAAACCCCATTCTTCACACACCCCAGTGGTTTTGGCAATAAAATGCAGAGGAAACAGCATGACGGCATCAACTCTGTCCTAAACTTTTATTTCTCAATTCACATCAAAAAGTACAAAAGTACCGTTTCCTGCAGCCTTTTACAAAACTCTGACTGAACACTGAAGACCTTAATGCAGTAATGCTGATTATTCTGAACAAAACAAAAAAAAGTCATCAACCACTTCATCTGTGATGGATCACTTACCAAAGGAGAAAGGGAGGGAGGGATGGAATGATACAAATCAAAAAACAGTTGGAGGGTTGAGGAGTCCAAAAACGCTGCAAAAAAAGAAGAGAAAGAGAAACATATATCAGGTACTTAGCACATAGCGCAACACGGCTGGAATAACACTAGCTAATCATTTATGCTCCAAATTCAGAAAACGCCTCATTAGCTCACAATTCATCCCGTCTGTGAGTTTCTCATACGTCTCCAAACCTCATCTCCACCACCTCTAACAGATCATCTCAACCCATCCACACACCCACACACCTGATCTCCAGCTGGTGGGGATCTGGACGGTGCACAGGTCGTCGGAGGACTCATCCGTGGACGTGCCGATGAAGTCGAAGTTGAGGCAGTTGTGTGCCAGCTTGAGCAACTGCATGAGCAGCCCGTGCTGACTCTCATCATTTAGGTTCAGGTTCTTCCCAGAGGCCTGAGGGACAACAACAGACACAGCCTTAGAGAGAGCCACACCACACCACAGTCCCACAGCTCACAGACGCATGTGGAGGGGCTTGATAAAGAGAGACAGAGAGATGGAGGGATGTTAATGAGACAGCTCAGAGGCTAAGAGGTGCCCTCTCGCTGACCTGTTTCAGAAGATTACAGGACAGCGTGAAGATGTCGAATAATGAGGAGTCCCGGAACGACGATGCAATTTTCCGGTGCTTAGTCAGGGGATGTGTTGTGTCCGCCTGGAAACAAACACAAGGCTGTCAGTTTAACTGTTGCATGGACAAGATCTCCAACTCATAGCCTGCTCTTCTAAGAGTTGCTGTGTCTAGCAGTTGGGTACACACAGACACCAAGATTTAAGCAACAGGACAAGACTGTAGGGGAAGTGATATATGACATATGATATGATGCATGTGATCCATCCACAGGCCAATATACTACGCCTCTATACCAAGTATCATACTTCTTTTTTTATACAACGGCTCTGATTTCAAAACACTCAAAACAGATTTATCATTCCTAGCTGTTGCATAAATTATATTAACCAAGCCACCTGAATCAACAGCAACAAAGACAAAGATTCTAAAGCTCAATTCATCCTCATCCAACTCCGACAATACACAGACACACAAGGCCGTATGCAGACACGCAGACCCTCTTCAACATGCTCTCCGAGGGCTGAAGGATATCTCCCCAATTTTCTATCCGTCGAAACAATGCAGACCCCACAGATAGAGGGATGTGTGCGATTGGTTGGCCCACTTTGTTTTGGCTTCTTGCTACCCAAGAATAAGAATAAGGTATATTTTGCAACATGTTAGTTCACAGTTCAAGCTTTGTAAATAATCTCAGACATTATGTTGGATACAGTGGAAGGATTTCCTGATTGTACTGTGCCTATATTTCAACGTTTTGAAATCAGCACTTCGTCAGCGGGCGTTACTTTGTAGGCTGGTATGTGAGAAGTTCACAAGCTAACAGAACAATTGGCAGGAAACTCGTAATTTGTTTGTAAATAAATGACGTGAATAACTTGGCTATTGAGAAGCGCCATGTCTCTACTAGCAGCATTAACAAAATAACAGATAGACAAAGCCAAACGACTTTTAAATCGCTGTATCGGTATATGCGGGGAGAATGGTGCCACTCCAACCAGTGTCTGGTGGTGTGTGTTGGTGTACACGGTACGGACACACATTGGAGAACTGTGAAAGGTAAACCTCTGCGTGTCTGCGTATTGATGGTGTTGCACGACCATAAATTAGGCATAATGAATACATAGAGCTACTGATAAACATGGCCTCAAGACAATAGTTTCAACTAGTCATCTCACTAATACAAGGAGCGGAATAAAAAGGCTCAATTTATAATCAAACATATCCTTTGGTTACACTCCAAGCTATTTTGACAAAGCACCAGCTAAGTAAATATGATGGCTTTATAAATGATGATGTGGAACTCTCTCACAAATGCCTACATATGCAAAGCCAGGGTGAGCTTGGCAGGGCCTGTGCAATTGTGCAATTTCAACAGACATCCCGTTCAACAAAATGCATTCACAGCACTCAGCACACAATGTGGACTCAAATGGTTTCTGCCTGTCCATTAGTGAAGGCAATGAGATGGGTCATTACTGTCTACTGTTCATCTTCATCATGGCCATGAATGATGCTAGTATGCCATTTAGGCTCTTCATGTCTGCCTACATCCTTGTGATGCCCCCGTATTAGTCACATTAAAATCAATGGAATAACTTGCCATCTGTGTGTTGTACAAGTGGGAGAAGATTATTTTTGTGGTGGAGTGCTATAACAAGGATATGGACAAACACTTCCTGAATTGTTTCTCCTCCCCTTCAAAAAATGAAAGAAAAAAGTGCTTTTTTTGGAGGGGGGGGGAAGGGGTCTTACCCGCCAAGCAGCACAGCACAAGATCTGCAAAGCGTTTATGAAGGGCAAAATTGGAAAATCACTTACATCAACGAGAAGCGCAGAGGAACTTACTTGATTGATTTCATTGGTAAGCTGAGAAAGAATAGTTACTCCTATGATGCAGTGCTCAACACTGTCCTGAAATTCCACAAGAAGAAGTGATGAAGTGCAAAACATTCCGACAAATACATTGATGACTATGTTGCATGGCATATTCCTGTCTGAATCAGAATACTGACAATATTCAGCCTTCATGACATCTAATCTCCTTATTCTGATGGTTATAGCCCAAATTTGGCCATATTCTGGTTTCTAAAAATCTGAATAAACCACCTGGCATATGCCTGTATGTAACTGAAACACTGGGTCAATACATGGTAAAACCTTAATCGGAAAACGCTCCTGCATGAAAATGTTCATGTTCAGTTTTGAATAATGATTATTCCAAGCATTTGTAGTTTAGCTGGCTTTAGGTGGTTATGTGGTTTAGTGCCTCAGAAAAGTCTTTGGGAGATCTTATAACTGATTTTCCAAACTTTGGGTTTGTGCGTATTATGTGTAGATATTGTTTTGTTCATGGCCTGCAGCTGTGAGCTCAAAATCTTGCAGGCTTAAAACTCTTGAACTATATGGGGGCTCCTTATTGGCATAAAAAACACAAAAGCTTACAGTGCAACTTGCCATTTACTCATGTCTTGCATTAAAGACCTGAATATTGCAGATACATCGCAGCCCACTGCAGTTTAAATTTTGATTGGCTTGCAAACTGGAATAGTCCTGTATCAGACCCCTCTTTCTTGGACCATATTCTGAATACGCTGTGCATGTAAACATAATCAATGTAACCCAGAGATGTGAACTCAGAGATCATCAACTCCAATTCCAAGCTATTAAGCCTGTGAAATCTGCTGACATTTGAACTTCCATCCAATAGAATGAGCCACACCTGGAGGAACCTTGTGACATCTACGATGACATTCCTAAAGACGTAATCTTCCTTCTGGCAGTCAAACCACCCGAGCTTGGTGATTCTAGCGTAGAGCTGGATCAATGCCTGTGTCACAAAGGCAGCAAGCTTTGGCCGACTTGCCAGGTAGTTGAGAACATAATTCCCTGGGGAAAGGAAAAGATTTGGTCAAATTACGATGCCTGGAAACCCTACTCGATGTGGTCATCATCTCTGAGACTGTGTGTTGATCTCCATTTCCACCTGCAGAGTCAAAACAAAACCACTAACTAGGCCAGGACTTACGGATGTCTATGCGCTGTTCCAGAGGAAGTGGGTTGCTAGTGCGGGAGACCAGTTTGGAGAGACATGTGGCAGCCAGTAACTGTGAGTAGGATGACTGAGAAGGCAAAGAAAAACCCCAAGTCACTACAGGCCTACAATGTGTATTTCAGCTGGGCAATACTTTGGGACAACTACTTCATTAAAGGCAAATGAAAGAAAAGCAATGCTTGCTACTTACGCTTCCCCTCTCAAGCAGGAGCTGGCATTTATTCAGGCAGTCGGGACTGTTGGTGAACTCCACCAAGGCCTTCTCAGCCTGCAGGCGGGTGGTGGTGTCTGTGGTCTCATACAGCTGCTTGCACAGGATCTCTAGCTGGGCTAGGCTCTGGAACACAGGTGGAGACATGAGGATTGACACCAAATGAGAACAGAAGAAGTGAACTAGCACAGACTGCAGTCAAGTGCATGCAGATCAGTACTGTGGATACTGTTACCACAGACGACGACACCTGTACGATCACAGAGGCAGCAGAAGAATAAGTGAAGCACCAAGCGGTCACCAAACATCTAACATGCTCCACGCTTGTGTGCTTATAATGATTGGTTCTCATTTCTACCCCCGGTTAAACATTACTGTTATGCCTCTTGAATGGCAGTACAGACATTTTATTGACAGCCAAACCATTCATATTAAACAGCCTGACTGGTGTATTCTTTAAATATAAGCTTAAGGCAAGCATTTACTATTATATGAGAGTCATACCATGTAGAGAAAGCCTATCAGGTCTGATCGGATAAATAATCATTCACTCTGGTTCGCTGTGGCAAATAGGCCTATTACACATAAAAATGAAACCAAATCGCAGAATCAGCATTCAGGGCCACATGATCAGGTAAGAACCGAGATATTTTTATTAAATATTAAATACAAAAAACAAGACATGCTTCATTAATGCAGAGTTAAGCAATATGTCAATAAATTACCTGTTTCTCATATGAGCAGTATTCTAGTTAGCCTGTGGTTTCACACTTGTTTGTAAGGTCATTAAGGAACTTGGTGTCATCACGTTAGCAACAAAAGACAGCATGACCTGCAAATTTACATTTTGACTGACAGTAGCGTTTATGACCTCAGCTCTTAATTTCCTTGTCGTAAAACTACACTACTTCCCAACAAAAGTGTGCCGTTCCATCATTGTCCCCTTGAATTAAACCAATCTTTTTTTTTTAAGTAGGGCAATAAATGGAAAAAGGCCATAAGAATGCCTTATTGCATCATGAATATGACTACTACTTGGCTACTAGCTTGACTACTAATACTATAATTACATGAGAACACTCATGGCTACACAGACTGAGCACAACAGAAACGGAGGACAGAAAGTAAAAAAAGCTGACTCATTACTGACCCATTACCCCCCCCCCCCCCAACGCACAGACAACCACCTCCACCCTCCATGCTTGTACACTGTGCACTACTAAGCCAGTGTCAGCTTGAAAAAACACACCATGAACCACAACTTCAAATTCAACCTAAGAAAGGCAACAGGCCTGGAAATCTTTGAGATGTGCATCGTCTCCCAGTGCTGTGTCAGAGACACCACCTGACACAAGTAAATTTGATTTGACATCTGGCGTCAATGATAAAATACATAACACCCAAGAGACATGAGCATCCACAGCTGATTCACCAAGCACCCCAAGATTCCTGCACATCTCCTGCAGGTATCCAACAAGCCAGTAGTGTGTGCACGTGACAATACGAGCAGCTGATAACTAGTCCTTCTAAAGGGTGAATAAGGCCAGTGGGCCCCAGAGAGAGGGTGAACACAGGGAGAAATACATTTTGGATTCGTGCAGATAAAACAGGCCTGGCCATTAGCAGGGAACTGCAGGCAAGAGATAAGAGTCAGTTTCTGCAGAGGGAACATTTAATTTGGGAGGACCAGAGATGCGCTTGTTTCACTTCACCACTACTGTCAAATGTTTTCTCTGACACTAAGACTACTACATTACTCTCATGTCATGTGGGTTTGGTAGTATGGGCTCTCAGTGAGACAACATTATGTCAGAGAAACATTACAATACGCCATCCTGATGTGGCATGCCTTTAAAATGGGTTAATTCAAATTAAATTAAAAACCAAAATTACAAACATGTTGATTTCTCATTAAAATAAACTGGTCACAAAGGTGTGAACAACTCATTTTACTCTGCATTCTTCCTTGTACAGGAAGAGTATGTAATCTTGAGGGGCAAAACATGCCTTGGCTACAGACACAATAGATGAATCCCTTATTAGCTACAGTTTAACATGGTAGGTCCTAGCCTATAGCTAATTACCCTACTTTATAAAGTCATTGTAACAATAACCGACTAATATAAGACAATTATCATGTTTGCTTTGTAATTATACTCTTTACAAAAAAAACACATTTTAAAGATGGAAGTATGGTAAGACGTTTCACATCATCAAGCCCTGAAAAGTGAAAGATATAGGCTATGAAGTCTTCCATAGTGCCATCATCATCAAACCAATTGGCAAACACCAATTAAATTGTGGTCAAGATGAAAAATGCACACAGGTTAAAGGTCAACGTTCTGCTGAGTCATGCCTATAATTTCACGACACTGTCGGCAATGAAAATCTCTGGACGCTCGTGCTTCAGAAGAAATAACACAACTAACGTTTCTACCAACCAGGGAACCATTGCCTTGTTAGGGGGCTTGGAGGTTGCAAAATCTGGCAAGGCAGCATTAAGTGTTTTCATGAATAACAGTGGCTGTAACTGTATATCACAATAAACTGCAATACATCTATAAGTTTTATGGGAAGATTAATGGCGATATTGTTTGAACGACCCATCTCAAGAGGTGAACCCAGAGCTAAGCTGTACGATCGGTGAAGTTTAAAATAGCGTTTACAAGCTTATTAGTTTGCAAAGCTGACTGGAGGAAACAGCCGCTGTCTCGGATAGTTAACAATAACGATAACTAACAACTGTTCATCAGAGTAGTAACTTACTGCCTCAAACATAACGTCACTGTGTATACCGTGCGAGTTGTTGGTTGCATTGAAGAGGTAAAGTTAATTTAGCTAACCAAGCATAATTTGAAAATCGCTCCCCAGCAGATTATCTCTCTGACGTTAATAACTTACAAGTGACCTAGCATATTAGCATGTGTCCATTGAAACTTGAAGACATAACTTATCAATGCAACTGAGCAAGTTCATGATATACCTCCCTTTCTTCACAATACAGAGAGGAGATGGTTGATGAAAGAAGCATCTTTCATAGGGCAACATGACCACTGAATTAGCACGGAACAGTTACGGTTAACATTAGCCATCCCTTTGTAGCTAGCTACTTAGCCACCTGACAAGAGCAACAAGATGCAGAGATCATTATAAGGCTACTGAGCTAAGTAGCGAGTTAGCTTAATGCCCATGATTAGCAAAATATACATCATAGCAGGACTCTTTGAAATCTGTTAGCTACACTGCTAATCCTCGAATTCCATCGTGGCACAATACATAATGCCTAGCCTCTGGTGACCATAACTATGTGCATGATACTCTTTCCTAAATTAGCCACTAAACAAGGCAGGCAAGTCCATAAGTATTCGCTCGGTATATAGGTAGATAAGCTATCGCTAGGTAAGTAGCTAGCGCTACTAACATTGGCTAGCTCGTATTCCATCAGTGAAAACAGGACTGCTAATCGAGTTGTAAATCTAATGGTAAGTGAATACAAAGCTTGCTGAAAACAAAAGTAAACATCAGAAAACGCATGTAACCAAACATAACAGCCAAACAATGTTGGCTGATTCCCGTTCAGTTTTCAATGTTTAGGTAATGTTAGCTGGAGTCGCGCGGGAGAATTCCATGAGTTAAGTGATACTTCAGGCAAGATGCTAACTGTTGGTTAGCTACCACACAGCAGTAGACCTCCTAAGGACCATGCTCCCAGTCAATGCATCCTTATAAAACAGTGATGTAAATGGCGACGCAAGGACAGCGATTCTCGATTCAAAGGCTGCTCAGAAAGCAAAGTCTGTACCGTACATGTTTCGGAATAAACCTACGTTTCTTCCACTAAAACCTTGCTAGCTAGCAACACGGAGTCGCCAGGCCAGCCAATTGGATAGATGTCGGATGTCTTGTTTACCAAATAATACATTATGTATCAGAATATACACCATTCCGGCGGATGGAATAAAAACCCAATTCATTTGGGGCGCATACACACACAATACCGATTACCTTAAATGCAAATGTGGAGTTTTATAAGATAAAGGAAAATCAATAAAGCACATCTAGCAACAGCGATTGCTATGAACGAAGCAATCAACACGATGACAGGCCACAAGTCAACACTGATAATCGCATCCATAAACGTACCGGGTTTTCTGACGTGCCTCCACTAACAAGGTATTACAATAAACTTGTCAAGCCAACTATTACAACTGCAATACAATATCCAATATCATCCAATGCAATAACTGTTTAGCTTTTAATTTAATCAAAACATAAACCTTTAGTTACCTGCACATGATCCGCCATTTTGCTCCATTCATGCTCCTCTCACTCCCCCTAACAAAGAGCATGCGCGCATATTCTTACATTCTATATCACGCGTACGCAGTTATCGTACATGTCTTGAAGACATGGAATTGTTCGACTGTTTTCTGAATAACTTTACGCAACATTTTCTTCGCCCAGTAACGCTAAAAACGAGCCTTTGTTTACATGGATCTTAAAGACACAGCACCCTATTTCAGGCACACTTCTAATTCCCCATCATGGATATATATAAGATATATTTTATATGTGCAGCACATAGTTTATATTTCCGTTTAGATTTAATTTACGACGAGTTGCATATATTCATTTATTTTAAAGGAGCGATATGTAAGAAATTATTGAAATGATGTATCATCAAGGGTTGAGGAATCACATTAGACTAAAATATCTTCACTGACCACAACAGTACAGCCTGTAGATCCACTGCTGAAATTGCCATTTGCAACCAGTCCTGAAAATGTTTAATGCCTTTATTTATTTTCTTCTTTATTAGCTTTTATTTATTTATTTAGCCTTTTTTGTAGTCTAACCTATCTTTCTTTTTCTTTTCTTATTAACTTGTGCAATTTCACTACATGTTTTACATTAGTGTTTCAATATATGTGATGAATAAACTCCTTGTTTTGAGTTGTTGGGCCACCTACCAATCACACCACTAGAAAATGGGTTGCCAGTAACGGCAAATGCCTAGCTCCTGGAACAGGAGGCAGACATTAATCATCGGAGAAGTTGGCTTTTATTTCCAGAATTGTTAGTTAAGGTAGGCTATATCATTAGCACTGTTAGATCTGTAGAAAATAATCTGAACAGTGCAAAGTTGCGGGGGGAAATACTGTTGCCTAAAGATTCAAGATTCTTAAATAAATAGTATGTTGAGTGTTGAGTGTGTGTGCGTGTGAGGGAGAGAAAAAAATGTAATGTGTTATAGTGAAAAGACTGACAGGCACAGGCTTAGGTTGTCATTGTTTCAGTGTTCATACGCCTTGTGCAAAAAGCTGTTGTTTCAAGCCTTAAGACTACGTTATTGCTAGCCAGATGGTAGCAGCTGAAACAGTCCATGACTGGGATGGCTGGGGTCCTTAATGATTCTTTTGGTCTTCATGATACATTGCCTCTTATACAAGTACTGGATTGAGGGCTGATCACATCCACAGATGCTTTGTGCTCTGCACACGACTCTTTGCAGTGCCTGTCATTTGGTAGCAGAGCAACTTCCAAACTATGCAGTGATGCTTCTGGTCAGGATGGTCTACTCCTTCAGTCGTCTGAGGTGGAAGAGATGTTGCTAAGCTTTTTTAACAATCTGGTAAATGTGGCTATCCCAGGTCAGGTCCTCTGTGAAGTTAACACCAAGGAAGGAGACATAACCATTGATGATAATGGGGTTCAACTTATCTCCTTTCTTCATGAAGTTTACTATCAGCTCCTTGGTCTTTGCCATGTTGAGAGAAAGGTAGTTGTCCTGACATCAATGTGTTAAGTTGCTGACTTCGCTCCTGTTGGCTGGCTCATCATTGTTGGTAATCAGGCCAATTACAGTGGTGTCATCAGCAAATCTAAAGACCATATCAGTGCTATACACTGAGTAAAGGAGAGGGCTCAAGACACAATCCTGAGGAGCACCTGTGTTGATGGTCAAGGGGGTTAAAGTGATGGAGCCCATTCTCACCACCTGTTGTCATCCTGACAAGAAGTCCAAGATCCAGCTGAACAGACTGGAGTGTAGACCAAGTTGCCTGAGCTTGCTGTGAATTATACTGGGGACAATAGTGTTAAATGCAGAACTGTAGTCTACAAACAGCATCCTTACATAAGTATCCTTCTGATGTGTCATGCAGGAATGCAATGTGCACCAATGTGCACCTTTTTCAACTCTAGTAACCACACACATGGCTATGACTATGGCTATATTTTGTATTAAAAAGAACTTCTGTTTTACTAAATAATTTTATGCATTTTGAAAAGCCTGCATTTTCTCAGGCCTACATATAGCCTACAATAGCAACAGGATAGGAGCCCACTGATACACTGCCAGAAAGCTGATATACATGTATTTGTTCTGTCTCCCTCACTCAAATTTTGGAAAGGTGAATACCCCAAAACAGAATTTATTTAATGAACTTTATGATCTGAACTATTTTCTTGAAAGTGCAGTGCATCTATTTATAAAACGTGTATCCCATTGAACACTCTTTAACCTCGATCCATGAACATTAAGGCTCACACCTATAGTGCCATGTTAAAGTTTGTTACCCCTGATAATAAGCATTATCGTTAAGAATAACATCTAAAATGGCTTTGATGTAGCCAAAGCCACAGATACAATGGACATTCCAGTTCTCAGACTTCATCACTGAAGTACATGCTCAGCAGCCATGACTAAACTGGAGAAATTTTGTATGAAACGATGGTCTAAAATATTTCAGCCCTGGACTACTATTATGATTATCCCATTATAGGTGCATGTTGCATTTTTCTGTTGATTCAAGGTTATTTCATAACAAATTGTTACATAAGGTATAATCAATGTTGAAATTTGAGCCTCAAAAGCCTAGCAGATTATGAACTGAAATAATTATTGTCAGGAGTGCCCAAAACATTCTATAGCCCTATATCTAAAGTATGACTCATGTAGCCACCCACAGGCTTAAGCAAAATGAATCAGTCTTACTTTAAACATCGTTTGCTATATTTGACTTTATTAAATTGATAGAGGGATGGTGACCTGCATTTAACTGATTTACAGAGTTTTCATTAAAAAAGGAAATCTTTTGTCTTTTGCCACTGATGTTAGAAACCTATGTGTAAGGTTCCTGCAACCCCATGTAGGTCTAGGTCCAATTCCTGATTGCAAATATCAAGAACTCACAGGGGACGGGGCCAATGAATGGATGAATGGAGTATTCTACTTTGTAGAATATATTCAACTTTTATTTATTAACAGATAAGATCACATGCAATTTCACAAGTCCAGTTACAGCCTTATGCTTAGGATGTGGAATGAAATGGTCCATTTTGGCTAAATGCTGCCCTATTTGGCAACCACAATTGACTTAGGACAGGAAGGAGAGCACAATCATGTTTCACATTCATACCAGATCTGTGGCCATGCTCAACCTACCCTAACAACATAAAGCAAAGGTAAAATGGACTTCCAATTCTGTGTTCCCTTTAAATATATCAAGAATTCCTTGGAACAAATTTGGCACCAATCTTTATTTGAACTTTAAGATGAATTGAGTCAATTGAGGTCAAAGGTCAAACTTCAAGTACACTATTTTCTACATGTCTCTTTCTTCAGAACATGTTATCTGAGGAATGCTTTGAGGCACATTCTTAAAATTTGATGTGAAAGTTTACTTAGACCAGGGGTCGGCAGTCTTTTTTTCTGTAAAGGCCCATTTTTGGTCAGAAATAGGGTGTGGTCAAATGTTTGGGGCTGCAACCCCCCCCCCCCCTCCAAAAAAAACAAAAACAAAACAAAACGCTTGTATCAAGGCCAACTCAATTTCCTATTCTTTTGAATATTTTGCTACTTGAGTTTGCAATCTATTAAAATATGGTAATCCAAGTCTGCAATATAAAATAAAAGCAACTTTATTTATTTTTTGTGTGATATAGGCTAGTATGACATGGAACTTAAGGTGGAAAAGGTTTTAAAGCTGAAATGGAATGCCTAATAGCATTATTATTAGCGTAAATGTGGTGTTTTGTCTTACTGTTGCATCTTTTCTTCTCCTCGTTCACAGAAACATTCTGCTGATTCAAAATTTCCATTGAAATAGTACTAGCTGTGTCTATCTCTCTAGCTGTGGAGGATGGAAGGCACATGCCATCAGCTTATGGTAGGCTACTCGCTTTCCTAGGATACGCTTCACGATCAGAAAGTTACATAGTAACTACAAGACACACTACAAGACCAATTGAGGGTGGAGGCCATCGAGCGGAGCTCAGTCAGAGAGGGCTGAAGCAAAGCTCAGTTTTCAATGATTTTTGCCTCATTGGTAGAGGCTGTCATTGTTGTTATATGTTGCTAGTAATGACTAGAAGTTCTGAGTCCCTACTTTGTGTTCAGGGAAGCAGGAAGTGTGACATAGGCCAACCGACGACAAAGCGGAGTACTATATCCTGAGTTCAAAGCACATACTGGCTACTCCAAAGTGCAACTTGATGAATCTGCGCAAACATTTGTTATATTCCGATGATAATATCTGATAAGCCTATTCTTCTGTCTTCTGAGCTCTCTCAGACAGAGTAAGAAAGTGTACATCAAAGTGGAGGACTAGCCTACATCTTGCACATGAATTGCACACTGGCTACTTCAGCGGCTATGCACTCCTTTTCCAGAGGTTTGTGTTTAACAAACTTAGATGTTATTATATTGATCATGAAGTGCAACTCAATCCAATTTGGGTGAGGTTTTGGCCCTTGACTTCTATGTTCGCATGTTCTCCGGGGCCCCGTCGGGGAGGTGGGAGGATGATTCTAAGGGCCTGGCACTGACAGGGGGCCCCAGAGAACAAAATTATTTTCTATCATAAGACTCCAAATTTCTAGCGGCGCCCCTGTGTGTTCTACACTGTTTCAGCATTTGTCCTCTATCACTGGACTCTGAGCAGGAGATTCAAATATGTGCTGCCAGGATGTAATCTGCTCACACTTTACTTTGACAAAGAATAAAAACATTTTAGGTCAAATTCAGGCTACATATTTCTGCAACTTGATGGTTTACTTTAAGCCTACAACAATCATAGGAAAACAAAACCCATAACATTTTTATTTATATTTACTGTTATTTCATTTTCATTTTCAACTCTCTCTAATGTCTCTCCACACGTTTTACTGACACACAGAGCATATTGCTAATGATGGACTATTCCTCTGAAATAATGTGGAAAAATAACTTTGATCTATGTTTAAAAATGTGATAAATGAATGTAAAGAAATCAGACGGTGTTCATGTTTGATTGAGAATCAGTTGTAGTATCCTTTTTAAGCACATGAGGGCAGTGTGGTTAAAGGAGTACAGTGTTTGACTAATCCCCCACAGGCACATGTACATATTTTCTAACAGATAGTTTACTAGAATTGCCCTTTAATTACAGTTGAGCTGTCATGAAAGGATGTTTTTGAAAAATAAATAAAATAAATAAATAATAATCTATGGAACTGGAGACTTTCTGATTGTTATTAAATAAACAAGTAAATAAATAGTCACTGCAATTGTTCAACATTCACAGAGAGATCAAATGGAGATCATTGGTGTCATCTGACAGAAATGTATGTGTATCTTATATTCATGTGTATGTTTATGTGTAAGTGTATGTTTGTGGGCAAGCTTGCTTGGCTGTCACAGTGAATTCGCGACAAACAAATTCAAAATGCCTGTGTTGGTTGGTTGATTTCAGGTGTTGAGTCTGCCTCCATCACGTCAGGGGTTAAAGCCCATTTTTGATTGGTTCCCTATCTCAGGCAAACGAAACAAAGTTGGATTAGGCTTAGTGGTCATACTGAGCTGAGGAGCAAATTCAAATTGAGCTTGCAGATCCATGTGTGTCAACCGGGCAAGCAGAACTACATTTGTATGCTGGAGAAAGAAAGGCAAACATGGTGCTAATAGTAATTTAGCTCATGAAAACACACTGATTCTGGTCAAAATAATTGTGTATACAAACAAACAAAAATAAATAATTTAAAAAGATATGCCCAGCCCAGCATTTCACCACAACTGTTGCTACTCGGAGGGGTACAGGGATCTTTGAACATCTTTTGCACTTTTAAAAGTTTCATGACCAGCTGTGATCAGTGAGCTCTAACGCCACTGCTATTTTCTCCCACCCAGAAAACCACACGGGAGACAAGAAAGCGGAACTGAAAGACAAATGAACAGTGGCAGGATACTGTGCAAAGACAAGATGGAAGACAATATACCAGCATTGCCCCTTTGTATAGCTTCATATATATTCATAGTTTTCAGCACCTATAGTGAATCTGAACATGTTTCATACATATAGTGCATGTTATATAGACATACACCAATGCACATGTACATACAGGCACACACACACATACGCGCGCACACACACACCAACACACCAACACACCAACACACACAACGCATGCACACACTTGGTACAACGCCTAAGTGACTAAATTAAGCTGAGAGGAAGAGAGCATGATAGGGAGCCCTGGCTCACACGTCACTCACAAACCCATCAAGCTTCACTGTCTGCAGTACGTGGTTAGACTGAACTTGAAAAGCGTGGGAGGAGGACGACAGGGGTGAGTCCAGGCCTCACATAATGGAGGGGAACATTAGGGTGAAGGGCATGTTGTACATCCAGCAGCATCGCTTTGGAAAGGTAAGATCAGTTTGATGGTCCACCTGTCATAAGTCTCTTACACATTCAGAGGGAAATAAAAAGATTAAAGGCAAAAGATACTAAATCGGAAGACACAGAATCTTAGACGGCATGTAGGAATGTCAGTTGACGTCATTTAAGTACAGCTAAATTCCATCCCGGATGGATGTGAAACAAACTATACGCAGACATACTGTACATGAAAACAGAGGAGGAGAATAGAGAGAGGGAGGTTTGTTCTTTCAAACATTTGAAAGTAGCCTCAGTCTATAGTGTCATAGTGTGCAGATGCTACCCAGTCAAAGCTAATTGAGGGGATTTATTATCTTTATACGTACAGCAGATCAAGCACCCCTCAGCAATCTTAACTGGAGGCACATTAATATCATATGGGTATAGACAGCTGGTGGTTCTCACACACAAAGGCAGTGAACAACCGTTGTTCCATCTGGATGCGTTTTAAAGAGTTGCTGTCAGGAAATACAGCTTTATGGTTACATGTAACCCATCCTCACGCAAAAAAAACTCAAACTGGCATAACTTCATAGCAGCTATTTGTTTGCCGTTGATGGTTCTTGAATTATCTGAACATTTTCTTTCTCCTCTGACAAACCTTTATGGTTACATTACTTGGAATGTGATGCAATATGTCTGGAGTATCGCAATGTGAGCTGTGACTATAAAAATAAAACAGTCTGGCAAAGTGCTGACCAAGGAACTTGTCTGAAACATGAGAGAAAGGTCACAGTCTTCTCTACATGTGGTTTCCGTTCATTGTTTTCACAATACATTACATTCTAGCATGTACTTTCTTTCAGGGTGCTGACACCAATGTAGGCTCATGAACAGCTATAGTGTCTTGCTGATTTGATAGATGTGTTGGCTAAACACATTTATACTTTTGGGAGAAGAAATGTGAAATTCACTGGCATTAGTGTCCGCATGCAGTGAGAAGTGATTGATTGTCCGGTCACTGCAGTCTGGTCTTTATATATGATGTCTGTTTTGAAATGCTATAACTGAACACAGTCCTGTCCTCCGGTAGCTATGCAGTATAAACACAACAAAACACCATGGAGGATGTTTTTCACCAGCACCATGTGACTGCAGACACTGTGATTCATGGGCAACCAATTTCAGAAGATGTTTTATTTATTGTTTTATGTCACATGCCAAGAAAATTTGACTCACTCTTAGCAAGAGATGGCTCTGTACCAGTTTCAAACATGTGCCAAAATTCCTTTCCTTTTTAAGATCACAGAATGACACATTTCTCAACCAATGTCTTTGTAAAGCATGGTGTGTTAAGCAGAGAAGTCTGATTGAATATTAAAATCTTTGAATAAATGTTTGTTACATGTCTAAAACAAAATGATCTTAGTGACTGTAATAAGAAGTCATAAAAAGGAATCGAAAATACTGGTTAACAGTGATGGTAAAAAATATGAAGCTATCAGCAGTGTCTTATTGATTCTATGCTTATCTTAATCCAGCTTCAATAACTTCATGCTAAATGTTGATAGATGTACTGCAATTTCATCCAAACAATACTGCTGTCTTGGTTGTAAATTCTTAAATAAATTTATCAATGTCATTAAAATGTACTGAAACAACTTTACATTTGTTTCAAAATTTTGGCCACAAGTGTACACCTCACAGAGAGCCTCTCACAGTGTTTTCCAGATTCTTGTGCAGATTCTAACTGTGTCTTCTCTCTGTGTCCCTCTAAGAGATGGAAGAAAATGTGGTGCGTGCTGTATGATGAGAGCCGGTGCTCTGTGGCCCGGCTGGAGATGTATGAATACAAGCAGGGCTCTGGGTTGCCCGCTGGGCCCAGCGGCCCAGCTGACCCCCACCCGCTCCGAAGGCAAGACAGCAAACGGGTGGTGCTGCTGAGGGACTGCATCAGCGTGGAGGAGATGGAGCTGACTGACTGCCCGAGAGACTGCGTCCCCTTCCTTGTGGCGACCACCGAGAAGCGATTCCTGTTTGCAGCGCTCTTCACTGAGCTCAGGCACTGGATTGCTGGGCTGTGTGAGCTAGCTTTCCCTGTACGTTGCAGTTCAGTTAACTCTGAATCTGTCAGCTTTATAATAAAGAAGGTGGATGTATTTTGAAAGTATTGTTTGCATTTATACACAACAATAAATTGAAATGGATTGAGTCAAAGAAAATTGAGTTATGCTCCCATTTAATCTGTCTGTTTTAGATGGAATTACTTTGATGAATGATTAATTACAAGAGATGTTTGTGCATGCATGTACTGGACAGTTCTTGTAACAAACACTTCTTTTGCATCTACTTAGATTAACAGAAATGAAAGTGGTGGGTTGGATCCACTTGTGAGACACCGGTCTTTGAGGGAACCATCACACACCAGAATGGTGGAGAACACACTCTATGAGAGAACTGATTCAGGTAGGTCCTTGTTCTGTTTTTTGACAGACCTTAAAGGGATCCCTGGCTAGTAAGACATGTTGGTCTTACACGGTTGACGTTGGCATCAGCTACATAAATGTGACTGAGAAACACTAAAAATGTTTTTGATTTTATTAATTTTGGTAATGTTATTGATTTTAAAAGTTTAGAAAATTCTTTCTCTCCTAAACTGCCATTGCTGTAAAAAGTTTTCAATTCTGTTAAATGTGGCTGATACCAAAGTGAGTCTTATCAGGCCAACATGTCTCACAAGCCAGGGTTCCTTTCAATTTAAGTGACATCATGAGTTATAGAAACATTTTTTAAATCCCCACAGAAGGCTAGTTGATTAATTGTCTACCATGTTAAGTTAGGAACAGACCTACCGATTATTAACCCCGTTCTATGGTTGCTACGATATCAATTCTCATAGATATTATATAGTAACCTAGATACCCCATTCATTCATACCCAAAAATTCATTCATACCCAAAAAATCATGTAAGTGAATTGGGAGCTGCTAAAAAGCCCAAACTAATAAAATTCTTAACAAATGACTATGAATGATCTTTTATATTTAAAAAGATTTATTTAAAAAAAAAATCTGTGCTATGTATGGGAATGAATCAAAATATGTTGCCTCTGATAATTAAGCCTAAGAGGCAGAATAGGAGGTGGCTAAGGTAAACAGGTAGGCTAATTCTGGTAGGCAATGAAAAGTACGTAATGCTAGATGAATACTGGTGACAACAACACCCTGGTTAAGGTGCATAATAAATAAACATACTTTTAATAATTCCGCTATGATTAATTACTTTGATTAAATACACAACATAGCCTTAGTTAACTAACTGTTTATTACTGTATTATTCTGTTTATTCATTTAAGCATTTTTGGCTTTTGGCATACCCAGAGTCTAAATTATGTACCATGGGTAGAGCTGAGCCACAAAATTAGAATAAATTTAGATTAAATTATTAAACTATTTAGTAAACATATTAGAGTAAACCTTATTTAACCTCTTATTTTGTAATTTGTTATCATATCTAGAGTCTGCATTACAGAACATGGGTCACCAAAGCATTATTATTGGCCTTTCTTATTATTATTATATATATTTTCAATGTATGTGTAAATTGTAAAGTATGATATTAATCATCTGTTATGTTATGTCATATTAGTATTTTTTCCCTAATTACCAAATGTCAAATAGGTGGAGACTGTCTAAAACCTGTCCTGTGTATATTTGTTATATTCAGCTATATCCCAGCTGCCACCGTTGTGCCCTTGAGCAAGGCACTTAACCTAAGCTGCTCTAGAGGAGACTGGCCCTGAACAATTGATAGTTGACAAGTTGTAAGTTACTTTGGATAAAAGCGTCCGCTAAATGCATAAATGTAAATGTATTCAACCAGTTACACTGAGGGTAATTACAGTAGACTATCTCAGCAGATGCATGTGCTGTATTCTCAGGAGCACTTGTCTGTTTGGCCTTTCTCAGGCTATGTGTTGAAATCTCATTAATTTGTAGCTTCAAATGTATTTTTACCTCAGAATTATGAATTCTGTTATAAAATAGCTGAAAAAGTAGACCTCATCCTCATGGCGAATCTTAGTGACATTGAAAGTAATACCAAAACAGAGCGGAGGATGCGGGACAGAGGGAAGGAGAGGGGAGCTATTTTAGTTTGTTTCATTTCAAGGACAAGCGGCCTCCCATTCAAGTCTCCACCTCAGGCCTGAGTCAAATTGCCCATTTGGGCACCAGCTGGCCAACCTTGATTCCATTAAAGGACAGAGGAGATTGGACTGTCTTTGGTGTTGGGCAAAGCAGAGGTTTATTCTGCTGAAGCACAGACTGAAATGAGATGAGGCGAAAGGGCCATAAGTCCCCTTTAAACTCCCCCTTGTGCTCTCTCTCTCTCTCTCTCTCTCTCTCTCTCTTTCTCTCTCCCTCTTTCATCACAGCCATGGTCAGTTACTTCATATATTATGAAAGTTTCTTAGATTGCTCTCTATTGTGTACATTTCAAAAGCATTCCACTTTTTGCTATAGTCCAGTAATTGCTCCTTCCCTATCTCTTCTCATTGAAATAGTTCAGCTTGCTATTCTCTTTAAAAAAAGATTCAGGGTCAGAGAAGGATGTGGATTTCTCTTTAGAAGAAGTGGTCAGAGAACAGTTCACACTGTAGCAAATAACAGTACTTCCTTTTTTTACAGTCAAATTGTGAGTCTTGCAGATTGATCACATGCATGGCAAAGATACTGCAGAAACTTGGTGGTTGGGTGTAATTTAACCATTTACATTTGACTGCAGTAATCTGTGAACCTACTGACACATATTACATTAATCTTCTCTAGAAGATCGTCAAATGCACCTACTGGCACATCTTACATTAATCTTCTCTAGAAGATCGTCAAATGGCCGTAAAATTCCTCCTGTTGTTTTATGCATGGTGAAAAATCTGATAGCCGTGTTGGATGCTGTTTGAAGAAAAAACACACAGCAGATTATCAAAGTCAGTGGTGCTTTGGTTCAGTGGAAGGACACATCTGAGCGTGTGCTAGAGGTCAGTCTCACAGCAGTTTGCAGATAATTGGATTGAAACCACCTCCTGACAAGTTTGATTGGACTAGGAAGCGTGTTTTGAGTTGTAAGGTTGTGGGCACGTCAAACTGCTTTGGACTTCAACATCAAAGAAGGGGCCCTGGGTGTCAGTGAAATAAAAAATAAATAAATTCAAATATATCAGTGGAAATAGAATAGAGAATGGACTTCCTCCAAAGACTCACAGCAATGTGTTGTTCCTAATTCTATTTAGACGATTTAGTATTATTTAGTATCAGTATTCAGTTACATACTAATCCTATCTGTTTGAGGTATAATTGAAATAAACACAGACCACATAGATTAACTTTGTACAGTATTGCTAAGGCACAGGCGTTAGCTGTTGAATGTTGAGTGTTGTATGTTTTAAAATACCACACGTCAAATTCAAGAGATACAGCAGCTATGAAGAGCTACAGTGTTTTAAAATGGCAACAGAGAACAAGGGCAAGAAACCACATTAAGGTCACCAGTTCTATTTTCTCTACACATAGGTGCTGTTAGCACACCCTTGTGTTCTGTAGGAAGGAAGTGGTAGGGTGCTTTTCTGTTTGTTTTCAGTTTCTTTTCTACACGCTGCAGCAGTTCCCCGAGTGATGGGATCTGTGACATGCAGCTGTGATTGTGGTTGGTTATTCCTCTTGCTTTGTGTACTGAGACTCCCTTTACAGGAGGAGCAGCAGCTCAGCAGTTGGAAAGGTTTGCAGTGCACAGATGATCGTGCAGCAGCTGCTGCTCCAGTGACTGGCCTCTGAGGCAGCTCTGGCTTGCACCATTTTATACACCTCAGTCATGAGTGTATTCTCAATGGCATGATCTTTGATCATGGGAGCAGGGACCATAAGTACTCTACGTAACGACCTGGGACACCAATATCATAAACTTCACCCCTGGGTGGCCTTTTCTATGGTCACAAACATGCAGAATAATATAGAACAGCTTGTCTTTTATTTGCTCACGTAATACAGGCATGAAAGGTGTAGACAGATGTTTCTTGATGGTATGATAATGCACTGTGAAAATGGCTGGCTGTGAATTACTGTGTAGCCTTTGCCAGATATATTTGACTACATATCATAATCATGCAGAACTGAATTTGAAATACATTAATGTGCAAAAAGGATACCCATAAAAAACTAAATTACTTCTGCAGCAGATGCAAGACTGTCACACAGTTATTGTCTTAGTCATTCATTTGGAGGAACTGGGAAAATATATGTTAGCAAACGTCAGTGGATTAAATCAAAGAGCTGTGACACTGACTGTGTTGTAAAATATAAACCCAATACAAGTTTTTAGAAGAGCCTACAGAAGTGCAAGTCTTTTGTAGCTTTCTATAGGCTCTTTGAATGGTGGGCCTTGTGGCATGCTGTGTCTCAGAAAGCACCAGGAGATTGACAGCGATGTCCAGGTTAACCGAGAAATGCTAGTGGTGCACACAGCATGGTTATCTTTTCAGCCTCATTCTCACCAAGGGCTGCACAGACATATGTGCAGCCGCATCTCCAGGCCCGCAGCTGAGCAGCAATCTCCAGGGGTCGGATTGAAAGTGGGAGAACACAACAAAATAAATCAGTCGCTCACGGTCACGGCCAGGGTGGCAGAGTGGGGTGGTGGGGGAGAGATTTGGGCATCCGGCCATCACCAGAGAGGTTCTTTTCATCTCGGAAGACACAGAGAGGGAGGAAGAGATCCTTTGTGGTTGCCGGAGAATGATGGCTGTGAACATCGTGTGGAAGAACAAAGGCTGTGCTCAGACAGGACTGCTCTTTTTCTTGCTCTGCCAAGGCTCACTCCCGTGGACATCCAATTTTGAATTACAAAGTTATCTCCAGGGACTGGGCCAAGGGGTTAAGTTTCCCACAGCTTCCTGGCCTGAGAATCCCTAAAGTCATGGAAAGTTACGCCTCTCTGACAAGTCGAGGAAAAGTTATGCCTACAAAGCAACTGCTCTCTCTCTCTCTCTGTCTCTCTCAAGAGAGCCTGGCAGGATATAAATTTACTTCAATCACCCTCACATTCTTCACCTCTGTTGTCATTCCTTTACAAAAAGCCATTACAGACTTGGCCATTGTAACATAAAGTGTTGTGGCAGCAGGTGACTTCCCGGTGTCGGTGGTGAGGACGGAGGCCTCTGACAGGTGGCAACTACACGGCGCTTACATCCTGACGCCCGGACCAGACCGCCTCCTCCTTAAGGACCCCATATGCAGGGAGATCCTCTTTATCTGGCCCTACTGTTTTGTTAGGAAATTTGGCCAAGACAAGGTAAAGTACTCCACCAAATGACAAACAAACATGGATGCAAACTGATTTATGGTTGAATGAGAAATATGTCATTACTTTATGTTTAATTCATAACAGCTGTTAACATATTTGGTTTAAATGGAGAATACTCTGATGTTGTGCAAGCAGATTTTTCTGCTATAAATTCATCTCAACATTTTCTTCTCTGCTCTCTCTCTCTCCGCTCCCTTTTCTATTTTCAGTCCACATTTTCCTTTGAGGCTGGACGCAGATGTGAGTCTGGACAAGGGGTCTTTGAGTTTGCCACCAGCCGTGCTGATAGCCTCTTCAGGATTATCAACACTGCCATCAGTGCAGCTCAAGAGACGCAAAGGCCCTGTTTACAACCAACAAGAAGCCTGCCAGCCGAGCGTGCTCCCGAAACTGATACGCTCACGGCCCAGGTCAACGTGTGCAGCCACCAGGGCCCCGAAAGCAAGCTGCCGCCACCTCCGCCCCCACCGCCCCCAACACAGGCCATTCCACCAAAGCCTGATAGGCAGCTGAAACGGCTATCTCCCTCTTTCAGGAGCCTGTCGCTCAACACAATAAAACCCCCAAACAAAGACTTAGTGAGGAACATCTCCAGCTGCCCTCCGCTCAAACATGAGAACCAGGAGGTGATCTATGCCCAGGTCTCTCGACAGAAACTCAGAGATCAGGCTCTTCAGCAACAGGGTGGTGCCTGTGGCAGTCGGTGTGAGAGGGCTCCAGAAGATTCTGTCTCACCGCAGGTTCCGTTCGAGACAAGCGCCAACTTCCCACCTCCTGATGCCTTTGAAGCGCTGCAGCCCGAGGGAAGACAGAGCAGTGAGGAGTGCAAGTCAGAGACGGAGTGTTTCATCACAGCCGTGCCAACCAATCACAGTGCTCAATTAGGTGCTGAAGAAACAACTGACGTGGACCACATCTATGATGACCCTGAGGGCTGCCAGACTAACCCCTACTGGGAAGAGGACTGTGTTGTTTATGATGATCCGGAGGAGGTCAAAACTGACAAAGGTCAGGCAAAACTTGGAAGTGTTGTTGATAGTGAGAATAAATTCCTTTATGACAACATAATGACTGGGGGAAATAGACAGTAAGAAACCGATTTTGTATGTGTGTGTGTGTGTCAGTAAGTGTATATATGTAAATGTTAAATGACTATGACTATAAATTTCTTTGTTTATGTGTGTAGAGTATTTATAATGTATATTCCCAGTATAGTTGGAGTCCACAGTCCATTGTATTCAAATGCACGGCCTTATTCTGGCTTGATCGTGGGGATAAATTGAAATAAGCTGGCGTAATGTGTCAGGGGAGTACTTATTACTGCTAGTATCCAGTGCATGCAAACAACGTGCTTAATCACCAGAGCTGTGACTGGAGGGGGCCACTCTCTCATCCGTCGCATTAACTTCATAATCACAGCTAGGGCACCTGCGGCTCCAAGCTGATTGGGAGCCCGACCTGACTGAGAATGAAGATGTCGCGCAGTGAACCATTCATCCTCTCTGCCCAAAAACGCCCCCCCCCCCCCCCCCCATCCAGCCCCTCCCCCACACACACACCACCACACACACCCCCTTCCTGGGTGACAGCAGCCAGCTGTGCAGGCCTTCAAACATGGCTTCTGCCGGGTTGGGGAGGCGGAGGACCTCTCGACCCATGTCGACTGACAGATGTGTCAAACACCACAGTGAGCTCTGTGAAGTGGCCCCGAAAGCTACTGTGTGCAACCAATTAGCAGCGAGAAACAGAGCCTGTGCAAACCTTTCACCCTGACAAGAATGTAAATGACCTTTACAGTGATCTGTTCAGTAAGACATGTCCCGGATTTCCGCAATGTTCTTACATGACTCACACCTTAGAATAGTGGGGCAAAAATCTGTAAAACCTGGTACTACCCACCTGGCTGAAGTGTTCACAGTTTTGTCCACTCAAGTGGTCCAAGACTTGCCTTTATGTGTTTTTGCCTCAAATTGTTGAATTGAGAGGCTTTTGAAAATGCCTGTATAAAATACAATTGATACTAAGACCGATACTGTCTGACTTGGTAACATATGGAATAAAACCAGCAGTTCATTATACAGTGGTAAGATGTAAACAACTTCAATATTTTTCAAATATTTCCCAGGCAGAGCTTACATCAATCAAACACACACACACAAACACACACACACACACACACACAAAGATAGATAAAGGGACAGAAAAACTCTTATTAACACATTGCAGAGTTTATCGTTTCATTAGTTTTTCTGAGCGTCAGTGCATAATTACACTTTCTCCAGTCGCACAGAATGTAATTCCAATAGTATACCATAGAGGGCAGTATTCCCTCTCATTGGAAATGTGACAGCAACGACTTGAGAAAGGTATGGCAAACCTCCAGAACACATATTCAGTATTCAGAGTCAAACAGCACAATATCACGATCCATTAGACACAAGTCACAAGTCACAAGAGAACCATATTATTTCCTCATGCTGTAAACTTCCTTCCAAATCTCATCATGGACAAATGAATGCTGAATGCCACAGAACACAAAGTGAAAGCAATACATAAATGTATAAGAAAGTGAGAGAAATTGTTTAGTTTTGATGTTCCCCTCATCAGATATGCATAATGCTGTCACAAACTATTGGTTAATAAAAACGTAAATAAAAATGTTTTTCTTGAACTGGCCCTCACTGAATGAGATCAGTCATGGCCTTTCTTTCTTTATAGATCTATATAGATGACAGAAAAAATGCCTTTGACTGAGAAACTGAAATGTTGTCATGGGTCATAACAACTCTTCTCATAAGGTCAAGTTTCATGGAACCATCTTCTAGTGCCAGAACAGTGCTGTAGATTGATAACCCTCCATGGAGAGAGATCCATTAAGAGATTGATCTCAGCCTTCTGGACCCCCTTGGTCTTAAAAAGCCCCCTTGACTCTCGGTAAAGGTGCACTCCCTGGACCTGGGCAATCTGATCCTATGCCTCTGCTGCATTCCAAACACCTTTCCTCTCTGCCACTCAGATCTCTCTGTCATGGTACTGAGAGGTACATGGACACCTCTTGCATCATCCAGATATTTAGAGCACAGCAGCTTATAGACTTGTCTTTGGCAGCGGAAGTAGTAGGAGCCATAATCTGTGTAATTGGCCATCATACTCTATTGTGGAACAAAAAACCACACATTGTATTATGCATGGCTACTACATTCCTAATACTGCAGACATGAGCATCTGTGGCCTTGGATGTAAAATTTATGGTGTACAAAAGTATAGCGGTCCACAAGATTGACAGCACTTCAGCTGTGGTTAGGTTTTGATATGTACCATGTAAAATATAACTGAGTAGCATTTTATGTCTAGCATGCAGATGGGTTACATTGAAGGCAGTCATGACTACACCTAAACCTTGAACGCTTTGCTCTGTTAAATGTTGATACTATAGAATTTGAAGAATGGTTAACACAGACCATTCTGATAAATCATACAATGCATCCACATGAACAACATCAGCATGGGGGGGCTAGAGGTGTGTGTAGTTATTGATTACTAAATTGATTACTTATTACTTTTACCTGCCTTGTGGAAGCTCAACACACATGGGGGCTATCCAACAGGATCATAGTCTTAAATAGAGGATATTTCTAGATATGGCTATTTTGTGCACACAGTAGCCTATATTGATGCTATTTACGTTTTATTTATTTATATCTTGAGAATGATGTGGTCATACAAAAACAAAATCCCAGTTGACCAAATAAAAGGATTAACAGACTTTTCATGCTAAGACTATCACAAAATAGACTGTGGTTTGGTCTTATGTGGCATTTCATGTTACAAGAATTGTGTTTTTACTTTTGAGACTTCCTACCCCACTGCAGTTCTTTCCTGTTTTGAAACATACAAAAATAAGAGAGAGACACGGAGAGATACAGACACACACACACTCACACACACTTTAATTTGCAGCAATTCACGGTGAACATCTTATTTCTCTGAAGGTGGTTTCCATAATTTAACAGGCCTTCTCCCCCTACGAACTACCTGTCACTGGTTTAAAACCGTTCTCTGGCTGTCTCTTGCCTTCTGTAGATTACGACCTTAATTAGCGGAGGAATCTGCGTGAGCCCTCCACCTCTAACGTGTGGAGGCTTCACAGAGCCGCCTCGCTGATGGAACCAGCTGGAAGCCTAATGAGCTCTCTTTTTACCCCCGCGGCTGTTAGCATGGTGAAGAGCAACATAATACACACAGTTAGGTCAATGGTGACTTCACTGACAGTGCATAGGGCAAGGCTGCTTGCAAAGGGACACACATGCCTTTGCACATCTTTGTGAGCAATTACACAGACTAATACTCACATACTCATAGAAAGAGAGAGAGAGAAAGAGAGAGAGAGGAAGAGTGCTTTCCCCTAAGAAATGTTTATGAGTTCAGAAGTAGGCACACTGGAGTCTGTGGGAGTAAGATAATCTGATTAGCCTGTACCGGCACCTTCCACCTACGCTTTCATGACATTGGCTTAGAATATGGAATATGAGGGTTTCTTTTTTTTTTTTTTTTAAAGATTTTTTTTTTAGTGAATGGAAGGGCTCCAAGATGCATTAATCCATTGGTTATCACTGACGTTCAGTGAATTGGAAAACACCTGGGCAAAGCTTCTGATTAGAGCTCTGATTAGAGATCCCAATGCCCAAGTTCTCACAAAAGCACTGGAATTTGGCTTTGGCCACTAAGCCTTGTGTTCACAACTCACTCATTGTCAGGGTTGTGCAAGCAAACAACATGCTAACTAGCATGTGCACTGGGGCCATGCTATGACTTGAATGGACTAACGTGATGGAGCAGAGCTTGGCTCAGAAGTGCTAATTAGCGGTGTCTGTCACTCATTCTATGTGTAGGTCCATGGAGAGCAGTGCCTTACAGTAAATGATGGTAAGTGTAATTACAGTAGGACTACAGTCTTTGTTTGGATTGGGAGGGTGGTGGTGGTGGTGGTGGTGGTGGTGGTGGTGTGTGAGGGGATGGAGGGGGGAGGGGCACTAGGTTTTCCCTAAAGTAAACAGCTTTTAACTGAATTCCCAATATGATGCATTGTTACTTTGTGGTGTAATTAATGCATAACATTTTTGGAGAGAACGTGTTGTTTCAGGCTTGTGTATGTTCTCCACTTCTAGGCAGCTGAAATAATTGTATTTTATATATATATATATATGTGTGTGTGGGGGGGGGGGGCTGTCTGAAGAAGCAGATGGTGGGCCTTCATTTTCCTGGAGACACTCTGCAAAACAAGGTATGAAATGAATTCTGAGGTGTGGAAATTGAAGATACACTGAGCATATTCTTTCAGAGGCGCATTGATTTCCCCTCCTGCATGAAAATAGGACAACATACCTCACACTATAGAATGGTGAAGGAATGTATCAATCTTACTTCAGAGCCAGAGCTGAAAAACAGGTGTGCATAGATAAACGGAAATCCTGAGACTTTTGTAAGAGAAGACATTGTAGACTCCAGCTGGTCCTCTGAAACACTATATAAGAGAATGTGTTTTAGGGGGAACATGTGCCAATGCTAGGCAGAGGATGTGTATATACAGAGAGCTATCCTAAAATACACAATTAAAACATTTTATGAATGTCAAACCATGGCAAGAAAACAGCCCATGTTTTCACTGCTGCCATCAAAACCTTGCCTTTGGTGTGTTCATGATTATAAAGCATTATAAAGATATACACTCATTTGACCTCTCCTGTAGATGAACCATTTTCAGAGGAAACACAAACCAGAAGCAACTAAAAACATGTGTGATGTTTTCAAAATTAAGATCTGGGAGCTCACATAAGTATGTGTGTGTTCACCGTCTTGTCTTTTCCAGGCATTAAAGTGAATGCCTTGAGAGCATGTCCTTGAATCCCAGGCAATCAGTGCGCTGGGCTGACCCCCCGGCACACTTTGTCTCGAGGTTATTGGTCAGAGTGTAATAGTGCTGTGCTGTGTGGACTGAAAAAACATGATTGTTATCTCCAGCCTTGCCCTGAAAACTCCCTCCACCAAAGCTTCTATTTGGAGAGAAAAATAGCACAAGATACAGAGGAGTTCCGGCTGTTTAACCTTAAAACAATTAGGGTAGGGTATGGAATAACCCTGCAAGACTGAAGGGAAACATGCAGTTTGTTTAACGGGAAGGACAGTTAACATCAAGGACAGTGTTTAGCCTATTCCCTTCTACACTGAGGCCATCTGAGATGGTGAGAGGAACAGTTATTGTGAGGAAAACTTTATCCACACATACTGTACATGTTATTCTGGCTCTCATCAATTGTAGAGCAATCAGTAGTATTTCTCATCCAAGTCCAGTCTTAAAAGGACTGCGAATCTGATGGTTGGCTATCCAACCAAAGTGAAGTAAACAAATTAATATATAACAAGTGCTTATTTCAGCTCATCTCATGTCAGGGTGCTGCCTTGCTGATTTGCCTTTTGCTACAACATGGAAGGACAGGGGTTTGTGTCATTTCCTGCACTTTGTAAAGCAGGCACTGAGCAGGGCCGTCATCCCCACTTTGCATCACCTCCCAGGCCAGAACCTTGCGGAGCCTTTATCGTAGAGGGCCAGGCAGGGACGAGAGCCGACAGCGAGCCGAGGTGACGACTTCATCATGGGCCACATGACAGTGTCATCACAGAAACTGATGAGCCGCTGAATTGATCCTGACAGCGACTTGTGGATCCAGGGGCTGGGAAGGCATTGCAGGGAAATGCTCCAACGATTGGCCTTGAGTGCAGCAAAGCTAAAGCAAACTAATACCCTGAAGTGACAACAGCAGACAAATGAAAAGAGAGGCAAATAGTGAAGTGGAGAGGTTAATCTCTTTACATCATGTTGAAATTGAAATATGGATTATTTTATCACCCCAACAATGAGTGAATTCTGCTCCTAGAGACAGACGTTTCCAGTGTGAGGGGTTGTCTGGAATTTAATTGCTTCGTTGGGAAGTGCTCACTCTCAGATACTCTGAAACCCTCTCTAAGACTTTTTGAGGAGTACTCTATATCCTGTAGAAAGCACTTCATAGTCAAATCGTAGCTTCTACCATCTAGTCCTTGAGCCTATAATTTTGGTCCACTGGGATCATTCTAGAGCAGGCATTTTCAACCCTTTGCAAGCTGGGCCTGACAAAACTGGTTCATTGCAGTTCGGGCCCCGTCTCCTCCGTGCCACCTATTACTAGGCTATTGTTGTAATTGGCAGTAGCACTAGACTTCTAATGTGCTTTCAGACATTATTATTATTATTATTATTATGAGTCAGTGGTAGGCCTATTTTCATACTAGGCAATTGCTATAACTAGGAATTGGCACCAGACCTGACATGAATTTATGTTTTATTATTGTTATTATTACTAGGCCTAACAGTAGGCACGTCATCTGCATTTTACAGAAGCATGCAAATAGGCAATGTTAATGTGAGACTTCACATAATGTGAGATGTGAGATCCTCAATTCTTGGCGCAGTGTTTGATAAACAGAGCCTCAAATCGTCCTCGATTTGTGCACGATCCCAACACAAATATGTCGACGCGAAAGGGATGAGAATCTTCAAGGCAACGTCATACAGTTGAGGGTATTCCTGCATCAATGCTGCCCAGAATGACGAAAGAGCAAGAGGTAAACTTTCAACACGCACGGTGAAAAAGGCAGAGGGGTAGTGCACGCTAGCAGTTAAAACAAAACCAAGTACTGGCTAGGGCTGAGATGGTGACAGTAAAAATACAGGTTGGGGTGTTAATCTTTAAAAAGACTGTTTGGGTTCTGATGTATACACTGTATATCGGGATTGATAATAGACTAGCGACAGTTTGCACAAGCGAACTCGGCATGGGACTAGACTGAGTGTGGAGCTATGGTGCGGATGCGGACGGTAATATGACGTTGCGTACTACTTACGGTATGCTAGATTTACGAAACTATTGATTTGTGTGTTATAATAGTCCAAACACCTGCATTTTGACATGGGCGAATGTGATGCATCTCCTTGCATCTACTAATAGTAAATGAGCCTCGGATTTGTTTTCCTTGTAGCCTACTCGCGCCCCACCTGTTGAGAACCACTGTTCTAGAGGAACGAGTCTCATAGAGATATATTGTTTAGCAACACCCATGTTATTTGTGTTTCAGAGCTTTTCTTTACATTCCATAGTAGTAGTAAGTCAGAACAACCACTTCTCCTGCAATACAGACGTTGGTGGATGTGAGTGCAATTAAAGATAAAATTCTTTGTTCAGAGCTGTTTAATTTTAATTTTATCCAGTGCTAATGTTTCTGCACTTATTACCTACAATTTTAGAAAACATGCAATACAATGGCAGGCCATTTTAAATTATACACTTTTCAGAGCAGGCACTAAGCAGGCCCACTTTGCATCACCTACAAAAAATGACCTTTATTTAATAAATAATCAGGTTTGTGTGGAGATCTGTCTGAATCTATAGTGAATAAAAAGGTGATAAACACAAAAAGCCATGCCGCACTGTAGAGGTGTTTTACCCCTTAGCAAAAATTACTGAAACTTATTTCCCTCAGATGGCACTGAGCAACCCCTATAGGCTCCTCATGGCTCAAGGACCAGTATCAAAAACCTGTTATGCTGTTAAGATGAAGAACATATGAAGAAATAAGGTATCAGTATTCATCTTGTAATACGTTGTGCGTCACTGCCTTATCAGACCAGGTAAATCATGCAACAGGAAGAGTTGTGACTTGTATGGGAATACTAATCTTACTTGCTGGATCTCAAGTGTTTCAAGTCTATTTCAAGATATGTCACAGATGTGGTCCTGCATGAGAAGACAAAGGTAATCAGATTATGTGACACTGTGAATATGTTAACCTGAGTGGTTTTGATCCACTTTAAGGCAGACTTACATTAGAAAGAAAACACGGCTCTCACTGTTTGGAATCCATTTTTATCTGGCTCCCTCTTTCATATGGAAATGCATGCAAGGTTAAGGGCTTAAGTGTACAGTTATAAATCATAGCTTTGATTTTCATAAGCGGACGAAGATGTCTGTCCCCTTTATCTTTTCAAAGACATTTCTATTCACTTTATATCACACAACAACCATATTTGTATTTGTATTTCAATCAATGTACAAGTGAACCAATCAACCAATGTTTTTGTTTTTTGTTTTGTTGCCATATAAACTTTATTGCCATTGTTATGGTTCACCCATTTCTCTGTTTACTGTTATTTTTCTCTCAGGAGTTTCTATTTGAAACAACATACACACAGACAGTCTGTATGTTTGTGTGAGCGTAGTTATTCCCCCTCAGAGCAAGCAGCCAACAAACAAAAACCTTAAGAATCATCTTTAACCAAATTTCACCTTTTCAAAGAAAATCAGAGACGATAGTAAGGCCTACCACATGCCACTTTGCTCTGGCAGCCTTCATTTTGTCCTTATTACGGTTTACACTGGCTTTAAAGTGTCTCAGCACTGACAAACTGTTTGCTGTGGTAGGGTCTACCTACCATTTGGATTTGGCTATACGGAAGTATCAGACTGTTGACAAAAGACTAACATATGTCAAGGTCTGGGAAGGCATGGTAACAACGATCGTCCACCCTGAAGAATCCTTCACTGAAGGGCATCATTAATAAGGTCTCCCTCTAGACAAAGAGGCTGTTGACCTCATGGACTGTCATTTTGGACTGTCGTGTTCATTTCAGGCACCGTTTACATATTTTGTCATAGACATTTTTTACCAGGCTAGTGATGAAAACCGTTAAGTCTGCAGAGGTTGGATGACCGAGAAGACACATTTTGCTGTTGCAGAGGTTTGTTTTGTTGTGTTCAAGATGGGTGTTATTAAGCTCAGCAAAAATAGTCAGAAACCAGTGTGCTTCACCATGGTGTATGGTGGGGAAGAAGAGGCTGTGATAAAAAAACAGATAACAAAGAATATGTTTATGGGAAGAAAAACAGAAAAGCATGGAGCTGCATATAATAACTGACACTCAAAACCCCTCACAAAATGCTATTGAAAAAGGCAGCATTGAAAATGGAAGCGTGCACAGTTATCTCTCAGCAGCATACGTGGTGCGGGGGATTAAAATGCTTTTACATGCACACAGACATTTTGTACCTTGCCAGTGATAATGTAAAATTAAAATGGACTCAGAACCACGTGATTAGCGCAAGGTACATGATGGATGCAATTTACTGCCCTGTCGAAAGCTGCACTGATCTTACAGTCTTTTGACTTCATGTTCATGGAAAGTGAATTACATAAAATCAGTGCAGTTACCAGATGAAATTGTTGGGGAATGGAGTATTTGTGAGAAAAAAAAAAAAAAACTACGCCTCAGCAGTAATTCCTTTAGTGACTTTAGTGAGCTACCAAAGACCCACAGCACTTCATTTTCTTTAAGCCTTCACAAAACCTATAGAGAGGTAGAATAGTTCACCTGGATTAGTTTGTTTGTTTGGAGCATCAGGTCTTTGACAGTGTTTGACACTAGTGCATTCCTTACGAAAAGTGCCTAATGACAGTCACTGTGTCGAATTCACTTCAAGTTGCATAAGTTCACATTATACATTGCTACTACAATTTTCTGTCATGGATCAAACTGAAGTTGTGACAGTCAATTACCCAGCTGCACTGATCGCTCTCAATGCTCCTGTAAACATTGCAATTTTAACGGTCACCATTGACAGCAATAATGGCAAACCCACAAATGCCTGGAACTTGTGCCGGTGAGAAAGTCTAACATCCATTTCACCTTGATTGTACCAACATTCAATCTTCAGACCTATATACCAAGAATGAACAAAATTTGTTAAAAGGATCTTGAGAAAATAATTCATATGAATTTCAGTGCATGCATTACGGTATGTGACTTTGTGAATTGTTTATTTTTCATCCCAATACTGTGACATTTTGTTTATTTGTGGTCATAAATGTACTTCCAAGGTAGGTTTCTGAAAAAATGAACTGTCAAAATTTAGATGAAACAAATGTATAGGATTTTTAGAGATCAAATGTGATCAAAAGTGTCATAGATTTGTGAGATTTTTATGTGTATAGGTTTACACAATTGTTTAGTGTATTGTAAAAGTGAAATGGTATTATGGTATTATTACTTGACATAGTTTTGATATTGCAAAGCTTTTGTTTACATTGCGTAATGGAATCCTATAGGCACCATAAGTACTACAATATGAGTACCCAAAAGACACAACGATTGTGTTGCTGCATTGCCCACCCAGAGAACTCTGTCAGAAATTATTCCAAGAAAGCACTGAAAAGATTCCATGAAAAATATATCTAAAGATATATCTAAATATATCTAAAGCATTATACAGCATACATCTCAACCACATCTCTAACACTTTAACGTGATAAAATATTTTCAGCACTTTGCTGTTGCAGGCTAAAGTTACTGCAAGCAGCGCAGTGCAGCACACCGTGGCCTTTGAGCAGAGCAAGGCATCTCTGTCTTTCCTGTCACAATGTCTCGTCATGTCACTAGTTTTGCTGCTGTGAAAACGCCAGTTAATAAGGTTAATCTTCCTATCAAGGTAGCTGGATAAGAATTAGGCTCCCGACATATGTCACATATGTCGATTCTTTGACTATTAACGCTATTTTCATTCATAACCGTTGTCACATATTCCTAAATAGCAATCGCTTAGTGTGCCTTGAAATAGCCTTACCGTTGCTGGTCATCTAGTAAGCTGCTGGGTAATTTGCCGAAGCATGAAATAAAGACAGAGGTCTCGTTTTATCAGTAGATTTTCCGCAGTGTCATAATGAGAATAGACATTGGTTTTCAATGCCACTGTGCATAGTGAGATAGGCATCCCTTCAAAGTAAAAGTTCTATATAGGCCATCTGTTCCAACAGCAAATCAGTTGATCACAACTAGTAGAACACTTCAGCAATGCATTAGTGCATGTAGTCAACACAAAAACTCTGCTGGGATCAATTTGTTGTAACTATTAAAACACTGAAAAGGCTGTGCAGGCACAGCATACAACATTCAAATACCATATCCACTAATATACACTTGCATCTAGAACTAAAGGCCTGTCTGTAATGCAAAGGCCTACCTAAAATAAAAGCCTGTGTCTGATGCAGTTGAAAAATAAAGGCCCTGGTCATTATTTAAGGAAGCACGGTAGTTATGGATCTAAAAAAACAAAACAAAACAGATTGTTGTCCATTTTGAGACCGAAAACATAGGCCTACACAATCGACTGCATGTAAGGAATCAGATATTTTGACCATGCCATTTCTGCATTTTTCTTTTCTTCCCCTTTTTTTCCAGTCAACCTATCGTTAAAATATCTGAATCAGAATTAGAAGACGTTTTGTTTTTGTCCTTCAGGTTTTAGTTTTGTGCAATCAGAGTTTTGTGCAATTTCATATAGCCTAGGGAGTTAATAATTACCTCTGCCAAGGAGGTTATGTTTTTGCCAGCGTTTGTATGTATGTCTATGTCTGTCTGTCTGTTTGTCTGTGAGCAAGACAACTTGAAAAGTACTGCATGGATTTGGATGACATCTGACAACATGGGTATTAGACCAAGGAACAGATAATTAAAGTTTGGTGGTGGTCCAGAACACTGTCTGGAATTTGTATTGGGTCAGTGATACTATATTGACTTGGCATAGGTCCGGTCTCTGAAAGTTTTTCTAGTTCAATATTTTTTTATTATAATATAGACTATTAAGAGACAACATATAGCACCAGTAGTTTTATTTCTAAACTTTAAGTACATTTAAAAACAAGTACTTATTACTTTTACTTAAGTAGGATTCTACTTTTACTTGAGTACATATTTTGCCGGTTATTTGTGCTTTTACTTAAGTACTGAATTCCAGTACTTGTTCCACCACTGCGAACTTCTAAATAATTAATTGTCTTGCCTTAATTGTGTAACATTATTATAGTTTTCTTTGCCTCAAATCACAAATTAGACAGTGTCAATTGGAAGGGGATTTAAAGCTGGAAAGAGCAGACAATATCATGTAAACTTTCAGAATATTATTCATTTTGACTGTTTGAGCTGCTACAGAGAAGAGGATTGAGCTGAAATATACTGTATCAAATAAGGAACACTGCACTTTCAGCCAAACAAAAGCCCAGGCCAATACCCCCTGCGCCAGTTTTCATTCTTAATAAAATTTCTGTAAAAATTATTTGAGAACTTTGGTGTTCAAAAATGTTTAGAGTGGAAAACTAAAGAATTGCTAAGATGTAATTGATATTGGATAACAGACACAAGCAATCCAACTATAACATTAACTTTCAATTTAATCTCTGACATGGCCAGTAAACAGATCTAACAACTAGAAACAGGGTAATTACATATTCTCTGTGCATGAAATGAGAAAATACATTACTTACAATACTCAGGTAATACAATTACACAACTACTTGAAATACTTCATTTCATGTTTGCTCAGTTTATGTTGATAGCCTAAACGACATGCACAAAAGATACAGCATGTTAATTCATTCAGGTGACATTGGTGCAGCAGCAGCCTGGATGACAGCAAGGTTTAGGGGAGTGAGTACAATAACAGCCTGCCTTTGCACAATGGACTCAAACTCACATGAGAGAGGTGTGAGGATGGACCAATAGTTGCTAGCATCTGTTGCATGGAAGGTGTTAGGGCCAGGAGGGGTTGGGGGAGTGTTACTACTGACTGGGCACAGTTAAACTCCTCCTATCCAAGGAGCTGCTATCCAAGTCAAGGCACCATGTGTAATCTGCACTGTGTTTAATGCCCATTCTGGGTGTATGTCTGTGCAGGCATAGGCATATAGAGATATATCAACATTGGCAACATTGAATTCATTGAATAGAAATCAGGCAATAAAGTCTACTCACTGCCCAGTACTCTACCGTTACAGTGGCTTGGCCACAGATACCATGAGCCTAGCTGCAAGAGGACTCTTTCTTCTCTTGCAGTGCATCATGCTTCACCAGCAGATTTATTAACATATTAACATATGGGTTTTTTAATCAGATCAAATGGCTCCACAAATACATTTAACCTTTAGTCAACATTTCCAAATACATGCAGTCTTAGTTGATCATTTTGTATTCTAAATATATATAGCATGAAGTATGACTGCCTTACAATTGATGCAGAAGCCTGAGATGCATAACTTTTGAACACCTGCCAAGACATACACAACAGGCAATCTATCTTCATGCCTAAATCTTTGACACCACACCATAGATCACTTCACTAGAACTAGCAAGCAGAGTACATCCTCTAAGTCAGATGTAGTTTGTAGAAAGTTTCACTTTTCTCTTAATTGGCCTCTGTTACAGTGCACTTTGCTGCACCGTGTGTATTTTAGACATGGAGTGAATCTAGCTCCTGTTTTTTGGTTCAGCTGAGTCACTGATAGATGGTTAGATAGTCTTTCTACATCGTGAAATGAAAACCTCTAAATAACATTATATCCATCAGAGGTATTTTCTCTGACAACTTTAAAATGTAATAGAATTGAATCAGTTGACTTTGGCCACAAAAGAAAGCTTTGTTTGGCAACAGTTTTAGTTTGTTCTTCTGGAGAAAGATATTCACTCTGCTTAGTCAGCCCCAGACAGTTTAATTCTTAGAACTCTGATCATTCTTTCTTCAGATGCATCACATTAATGCAGATATAATGCAATTCTTCTTGTACTGTGAGCAGTCACTCTAACAGAATATTGCTGGAAGCTCAAATTAATCAGTGACCAATAGCATTTTATGAGAACAGATACACTTTAAATACTTATACACAGACACTATAAAGGAAATTGCCATCATAGATATTACACACATAAATCAGAGAAGACCTCATATTGAGGGTCTCTGGAGGGATTCTCCTGCTGCTATAGTGTGCTGTACACTTCTAGGGACTCCGATATACTGTATGCACATTCAAACTGCGAAAGTAACTGGCACAGTTCCTCTCTCCTCAACTGTATTTATATTGAAGCATTTTGGTTTTCTCCTTCAGAGCAAAGCTGTGCTTAATAGAGTCTTTACAGCAACACTCAGCCTTTTCACTTTATCGTCTCCACTGAGAAGGTTAACAGCTCTGTATTGCTTTATCTAGATGAGAAGAAACATTTAAAATAGTCATCTCTTGAGCTGGTTAGCGGCAGCATGGAGGAAGAAGCCATTCTCTCGCCAAATGTTTATCCCTCTCCAAAGGTGTTGACATGCTCTGCTTTGCTTTATCCCGGGGAGTATATCTGGCCCTGGTACAGCACCTGCCTCTCATAAAGCTGTTTAAATTTTCATTGGTCTATCGCCTTGAGTTACAGTGTGCAGCAAAGTAATGAGGTGGTATGGGAGGGCTATATTGATTCCCACTCATAGCTGGTCATTCAGACCTGCCTCAAAGCCAGCTTTGCAGTGAGGAACCTACACCACCAGATGGCTGCTCTCAACTTGCAATACCATTAGGTTTCTAATGAGAAATTTTAGATCAAGTCTGAGTCATAATAAAAAGTGACGACCCACAGGACGGAGGTGGAGAGAGGTTAACACAGGACTAGCGAAGAGAGGAAAACGTTAAGTCCTTGTGTCCTGCCACTGAATAGGAAATGCCTCACCTTGTGGTGCTGTGGGCCTCACCTTGTGGTGCTGTTAGGAATTCATGACTGAGCTGGGTAATGAAGAGTTGGCCAAGGCATGTGGGCACCCGGGAAGGTAGGTAGGTGCAAATCAAACATCCATGCTGGTCAGGAATACCAGGGCCATAATGAACCCTAAGTCTGATGACTGGGGACTCCTTTGTGTTTTTCACATTTAGTCCCAGGGGTGGCTGGGAGGATGACATCATGCCAAATTAGTCCCCCTGCATGTTCCAGAGGAGCAGTCATTTAGCCATGGCATTGCTCCCCCACATATGCACTCGGTACTTGTCATTCATATCATAGCATGCTTTAGAGCAGTGACTCTTGAGGCAGCAGATCAGAAATGTAATTTCCTCTCGGATGTAAACGTGGATGCGCCCCTCTCATTTACCTGCTCCGTGGTGTGGAAATGTCCTTATGTTTGAGGAGATGTATCCCACCAGCCAGAAGGAAAAAGGTAACATTTATTTCAGGTTTAAATAAGCATTTTTCATTTCTCATCAAAGCAAGTGTTTTCCGTGCCGTGGGGTATGCTATGGCTGATCGGGACAAGATTTGTTCAGACCCAGAGGTCTCAATCGTGTTTACATAGCTTGGAGTGAAGATAAACACACACAGAAAAAGTCATGCAAGTCGGGGCAGGTGGTGTTTTACTAGTTTACTAGTTCGTTGTTTTTTTTACTACTTTTTCGAGATAGGCCCAACCAAAAAGGTTAAAGCATCTCTGGGTGACGGTTTCGTCGTAGCTGACAGACACCACAGAGCTGAGAAGCATGTCCTCCCCTCTCCTGTGGTGCCAATTTCTCCCTGGATGTCACCACTGTCAGATAACAAACTGTTATCAGCTGGGGAGTCGGCGTGTTTTGTAATTGGCTTTCATTTACAGGCTTGGACTGCAGCTGATGGGGACTCTGCCTATTTCTTTTTTTTATTTACTTTCCGCCTTGGATCCAGTCTTGTCACTCTCAAGCGGGAGTCCAAATGTCTGATCGTTCCTGAGTTTATGCGATTGGATGTGTGATTGCAGAGAGCCACTGTGTGGTGTTAGCCCTCCAGGCCTTCCCAGCCCACACCAGATTCACAAAATAAATGATGATTAGAATTGTCCTGCATGGTTCCTAGAGGGATATAACTGGGAGAAAGTCACTAAGTAATTATGCTCTTACTCTCAAGCTATACTGCATGCACACACACACACGCACACACACACACACACACACACACACACACACACACACACACACACACACACACAACCATGCTGGACAGAACAGTATCAAAGAGCTTTCTTTCATACACCAATCACTTGCTCAATATTTTATTGCTTTGTTCACACTGCTGGTTTGAAGATTATTCTCTTTATTCTTGACAGAGAGATGAATTGTGAGTGGTGTAATTGATTTGCAATTTGCGGGTGCCTTTTTCACAGTGATCTTAATGTCCTTTAGCCATTTTAACAGAGGTCTGAAAAGCCCTTCTTTTATGTGAAAAACAGCTGCAGTTCTCAAGGTTGCAGGTAACAATGTTTGTGGCCTCCATTTCCTTTAATATGGTCCTGATGAACATTTTATTTTTTGAGAAAAGAAAAAAAGGTAAGTGGCCTTTTTTGTTTTAGCCAGGATGCAATTATCATTCACATAATGGGAACATTTGGGAACTTTGGAGAGTGTTGCACTGTGCTTTTGGGGTTCCGGTTTTGGACACACTGCAAAAAACACAGTGACTTCTTCCTTTTCTTCATCATCATCATCATCTTGTGTGAGAGAGAGAGAGATGAATGTAGCTGCACATTTTCCAAGACATCTTGGTTGACAATTTGAGTTCAGCACCAGCGTATGGACTGTCACTAAAAAACTGCTAGCACCTGCTGTTGTGGACACTGGATACTTCACATGAAAAGGATGGCACTCCAGTCCCAGTGACAAAATAGAAGGCAAGGAAAATCTGTTATGAGCTGAAGAAATGAAATGCTGTTTCTGATGGGGTGTCCATTATTCCCTGATACTATGATGTAGATCTGGTAAATAAGTTTAAGCTCTTTAGAATGGTCACTGTAACAAGAGCAAGAAGCCTCGCGGATCTACTTCCCCAAGAAACATTAGTCTAGACCAAATCTACAAACCAGCTGTTTTTTGTGGATTAATGCTGAAAGAAACTGCTGTAGCACCCCCTAATGTGCACCGACTACACCACCCCTTGCTATTCACTAACTATTACGAGTGCAGAAGCGAAGGGGACCAATTCCATAATAAAATGCACAAACACAGGTTTTGGAAAAATATAAAAATACAATCTTTATTAATAAATATCTGTTCCAGTAGCCTGGTTGGCTCAGTTAAATAAGTCACTTCATCAGGGGTAGGGAGGGGAACTAATACACAATAGGAAGAAAAAAGGGGAACAAAAAAAAAGAAAAATCACCAAATCACCAGGACATGGGTACTGTCAGGTCTGCATCAGACCTGGCCACAACCACACCCCCTCACTCTACCTCACAGACTCTCAATCCCTCTCCCCGTTCGCACTCACTTCCTGGTTCGCGGGCACCTTCCCCTGAGTACTAATTGTCACCTGGTCTCCACTCTATTTAAGCCTCCTCCCCGGTTTCCCTGATGTCTGGCCTCGTCAATGTTACAGTCATTACCTACCTGGATCTACTTCATGTCTGTCGTGCTTTCTCTGTCTCCCGCGAGCCCCTGCCGAACTCCCCGCGAGCCTGGACTCCCCAGTCGGTATTGTTGTTCCTGCCGTTACGCTTGTTTATTGCTTTTTGAGTTCGTTATCCAGTTCTCCTGTGTGTTAGTATCTCCTCAGTTCCTCTGTGCTTTCTCGTTTACCGTTCCCTCCGCTAGAGTAGCGGACGTGACTTTATTCCCTGTTTCGTTTGTTTAAATAAAACTCCTTTGTTTGAGATCTCCCTCTGCCTAGTCTGTGCCTGACAGAAAGCCAGACCTTAACCGATACAATGGAAGCAGAAGTCCCCGAATCTTTCTGGACCCTAGTCAAGGAAATATGTCAAAGCCTGTTGCCTCTCTTAGCATCTCAGGTCAGCGTGGTAGCGCCCACTCCAGATCCCCCTGTCTATTCCGGAGACCGGATGGGCCAAGAGTGTCTGGCAGCAGGCGGGACCCACCATCCAATCGGTAGACGCCTTTGTCAAACACTTCCGGGAAGTTTTTCAAGCCCCACTTGGCGACTCCTCGGTCCAGGAACAGCTGCACCACCTTAAGCAAGGGAAGAGCCGCATTTCTGAGTATGCCCTACGCTTCCGAACCCTCGCTGCGGCCAGTGGGTGGAATGAGCCGGCGCTCATCACCACCTTCCGCCTCTGCTCTGCGCCTACACCTGGCGGCCTACGACGACTCCATGGGTTTGGAGAAGTTCATTCAACTCGCCATCCGGGTGGCTAAGCACAGAGAAGTATGTCTTCAACCACTCCCCAGCAAACTCCCACGAACTTCCCGACCAGTTACCCTGGACTCGCCCCCCGAGATCTACTGTCCGGAGACCCCCATGGAAATAGACCCCCCTGAGATCCACCGTCCGGAGACCCCCATGGAAATAGACTCCGTCAGGCTATGTCCCACCGAGCAACGCATGCGGATGAAGCAGGGTTTGTGTCTGTACTGTGGTGCTACGGGTCACCTCCTCCGCACTTGCCCTGTTCGTCCGCCTCGTGTCCAGGTGAGTTCTGTCAGTTTACAACCATCTGTTTCACTGTTGCTATTATTACCTTTAACCCTCAGTGTTGCAGGTGTCTCTTTCACAGCTCGGGCTCTCCTCGACTCTGGCTCTGGCTCTGATGGGAACTTCATAGCGGGGTCCATCTGCCGACGCCTGCAGCTCCAGCGTCAAGACTGCCCCAAGCCCTACACAGTGCACTCCATCGTAGGCCGCCCTCACCCGCCGGGTTACTCAGCAAGCAGTTGGCCCACTTACTCTTCAAGTGGGTTGCGACCACAAGGAGAGTATCGACCATTTGGTCCTCGAGGAGGCCACCGTTGACGTAATACTGGGCTGGTTCAACATGCCCCGGTGGTGGACTGGGCCACCGGGGAGATTCTGAAGTGGGGCGATGAATGTTTCACCCGGTGTCTGTCCTGTCTTCCTGTTCCTAGGTCCCCGCCCGAACACTCCGCGCATAGCACCACTATCCCCATTCAGCCACAGCAGCAGCACTTTCCCCCGGCTCCTACCCCTGTGTCTGTTCCCGCCCTGCAGCCAGTGCCTCAGTCATTGCCAAGGCCCCAGGTGTCACTGCAGGCTCATGGTCTGTACCAGCAGCAGTATGTCCCCCAGCAACGGCAGCCTGGTCCTCCGAACTTCCCCCAGGCTTCTCTCCCCAGGCAGGTCCTACCTAGAGCACCAGCTTCTGTTTCCCCCGTGTCCATCCACCCCGCCTTTGCTGCTCCTGGTGGATGAAGGCCCAGCCTATTCGGTCGATGCCATCCTTGATTCCAGGCGCCAGAGGCGAGGTAGAGGTCGTGCCAAGCGTCGCGCCCGGCGCCTGGGCCGTCGCGCCCCAGGAGCGGCCCCTGAAGGGGGGGGTAATGTCAGGTCTGCATCAGACCTGGCCACAACCACACCCCCTCACTCTACCTCACAGACTCTCAATCCCTCTCCCCGTTCGCACTCACTTCCTGGTTTGCGGGCACCTTCCCCTGGGTACTAATTGGTGTCACCTGGTCTCCACTCTATTTAAGCCTCCTCCCTGGTTTCCTTGATGTCTGGGCTCGTCAATGTTACCATCATTACCTACCTGGATCTACTCCGTGTCTGTCGTGCTTTCTCTGTCTCCCGCGAGCCCCTGCCGAACTCCCCGCGAGCCTGGACTCCCCAGTTGGTATTGTTGTTCCTGCCGTTACGCTTGTTTATTACTTTTTGAGTTCGTTATCCAGTTCTCCTGTGTGTTAGTATCTCCTCAGTTCCTCTGTGCTTTCTCATTTACCGTTCCCTCCGCTAGAGTAGCGGACGTGACTTTATTCCCTGTTTCGTTTGTTTAAATAAAACTCCTTTGTTTGAGATCTGCCTCTGCCTAGTCTGTGCCTGACAGGTACGAGGGAGGCCTGTAAGGCATAGGATGGGAGAAACACTAATGAAAGGCTAGGGTCCTAATGTCACAAGCAACTGTGTAAACACACATTAAGTAGACTTGAATTCAACATCCACTACACACTTCACTCAGGTACATTAAGTAGTAAGGACAAAAAACGAGTTTCACACTACATAGCACTGCAAAACATTGTCATTAGCAAACAGCATCAACCCAGGCTTAGGAAACCCAGCTTGTTTTAGTGTAACCTCTCACACATTAGGCCACCCTATGCGCCAGCACTGGGTGATTAGACAGAGGGGGAAGGTCAAAGAACTGAACAAGACAAATGATAAAAGAAAGAAAAAGAATAAACAAATAAACCACTCTAGCCTGTAGCGTACGGTGCAATATCACAGACAAATGACAAACATATAGTTAACGCGCATGTACGCTACGGCTCGCAGGCTAGAGGAAAACTAAATACTACAAGCTACTAATGAAAGAGAAAACAACTCATGCACACACTACATTTACATGCTAAGAGAACAGCAGCCAGCAAATAGCGCCGTGACACAGGGGCACTGCACACAAACAAACATAAACACATACAACACTTGCACGACACAGTAAATTGCTTAAAACACTTACGCACAGCGCATTTCAGTACAAGCATTAGAACACTTTGATACTCTTGGACTGTTGCTAGCACTATGCAAACCAACACCCTCAAGGCTAAGTGATACAGCTAGGCCACACAAGTTAACACCAGCCTACCTGTGCCATTCAAGTAACCAGCACTTCGTAGCCGCCACTTCGAAAGCTTACACCCCTCCATTGGCCAACACACCACGCAGCAGAATACTGGCCTGTGGGTGAAATAACTGACCAAATCATAACACATACATCCCAATACTTGATTCAACTCCATACCTCTTGACACCAGAGTCAGCCCGTCACACTCCCTCATACCACCTCACAGTAGTATAATCATTGTGTCCTTGCCCTGCACATTACCCAAGTAAAAGCCTGCTCAGTAGGTAAACACCGATATGCTAAAAAATGCGAAACAAGTCATTAGCATACCTCAACACTGGCCACAGGCCCCATGGACGTAACCGTGCACAGACGCCGAACTAGCAGCAGTGAAGCAAAAACACTGTGTCAAGACCCCAGGTGCCTTTATAAATGCCTGTGTCAAACAGATCAACACCTGACCTAATCAGTGCCCACCCTCTGATTCACCTAGCTACTTAGCGGGGAGTAAACGGAAGTGAACACGTTTTGTGGTGAAGAGAGACAGAAGTGAAGCAAACAAAAATAAAAGAAACTAAGGACGTGCCCAGCTTACATAAATATGAAAATAAACGTGACATAAATATGCTGATAAGTGAGATAATGGCCGCCCAGGGATCCTGATATAGAGGGGTAATGGACTTGGCAGAAGCAAACTTCTCTGCCCCCACCGCATTCATCATTCCCCTATATCTGGGCACCTCAGCAGCCACTATCCCTAACTTATACACAGCTTAAAGAAGAGGAAATGTATACTGAAATTTCCATTGAGAATTCAGAATGCGAATGCATCAGCTTACGTGACAGCTGATAAGTGACCAGGATCCTGATATACTGAGGGTAATGGACTTCAGAAGCAAACTTCTCTGCCCCCACCGCATTCATCATTCCCCTATATCTGGGCACCTCAGCAGCCACTATCCCTAACTTATACACAGCTTAAAGAAGAGGAAATGTATACTGAAATTTCCATTGAGAATTCAGAATGCGAATGCATCACCTTGAACTTTCATTGGGAATGACACTGAGAGCAGTGACCTGACTATATGGTACTTGACAAGTAGCCAACAGCCCTCAGATATGCAAAGTAAAACTGCATAATTCAACTACTTTTTGTGTCATCCTAACTTCTGGGATTGGCTTGATAAGAACATTAAGAATATTGATATTTAAATCGATATTTCATTTAACAACAATACAATGGAATGCATTTCTGTTGGGCCTTCACTAGGGCTGCCTGTGGATGCCTCCTTTCAGGAATGATTCATGCAGGGCATCCATCACACAAACACATTGTGCCACACTTGTTATTTTCCCATTTCGGCCAGAGAAAAGAATTATTTACTAATAAGCCTGAGCTGTGCACTGAATTAAATGGCATGTATTGGAAAACTGCTCTTTTCTGGGCCTACCCGAGAAACTGTTACAAATATTTTCACTTTCACATATCAGTTAACATAGTTACAAGAAAAAGAACACTGGACAAAAATGAGCTCATATTTATTTCAAGTTCTGCTTTTAGATGTGTGGCTTATTTGTGCTGCCTACAGTTTCAGACACATCAAATGAACCACTGAAAACACTGATATTTCATAAATATCACAGAAGATAAAGGATAAACGTCTGAAGCAGCAACATTGTCAGAGTTGAGGTATACTGAACACCATCACACACCAGTAGAACCCCTGTTGTGTTGCCTATGTGTAAGTAAAAGGAATAGGCACTCACAGTTCCATCAATTCTAAATGAATTCAGTGTAGGTTGACGGACAGGCATGCAATTTCTGGATCAGGCATACTGCCGTTAGACTACAAGGCACATTAGACTGCAAGATTTCATCTGTGTGCTCCAGACTTTTGTTTCACATTAGAATTCATTTTGGATGCTTATGGTAGGACAGGAAATCAGAATGATATGTATACCAACATGTTAGTATCTGTTCACACCTGATTACTGTCCAGTCCAAATCCTGGATCCTGAAATGAATCATGATATAACAGGTGATTATGGAAAGTCGTTTAGAAATGAGAACAGTCTCTCTCCTGAGTTTCTCAACATATTGAATTCAATTCAGTTCAATTTTATTTATACATCACCTTTTGCAATAGTATTGTCTCATGGTGCTTTACAGAAGGAGCACCCAAGAGCAACAGGGGCAAGGAAAAACTCCCTTATGTTTAGTTAGTCTAGGAAGAAACCTTGGGAAGATCCGCGACTCAAGGGGCTAACCCAACTGCCACATAACATGTTAAAAAGATTTACATGGCATGAAGACCTTACAAAAAGCACAAGACCTTACAAAGAGCATATTGGAACTAGATTTAGAGGACACTCACACACACACACTGCCTTTGCTGTAAAAGAGGTTTGTTAGACAGGCAGTTGTTCTTATGTCTTAACAGTTCCTTTCCTTAACAAGCAAAGAAAGCAATACATGATGTGAGAACAATGAGAATAGCATTGACCCTTGCAATCATTCAAGAAATCTCCTCAAGGAACAATGAATGCAGCCAAGCAACTCTAGAAAGTGTGAGATATAACTCTATACAAGTCAGTAACAATGTTTGGAGATGAATTACTCACATTTAGGTCAAATTGATCAAATAATTGATCAATCAAATAATCAAAACTTCCAAATTCTGTTCCAAATGTCAGTCTGGACTTGTACCAAATGATGCACTATAACTTTTTCAAATCAGTGACACCACATAGGCACGATTACCCAGGATACCTTGTGAATTTACACAGTGAGAGTCCAGAAAACAGTCAGAGATGATGGCCAGCTGTGCTGTGCTTTGCCAGTATGGCAGAGCTGTGTGTCTAGACGTGCTGATGTGAAATCTCTTCAGCCATTCACATCAGCACCGCAATGAACCAGATTGAGCCAATAGGCACAGAACTGGCATCTGCCATTAAAAATTAACACATTGCATCATCCCAAATCTTGGAAGCCTCCCCAAGGTCTTGCCAGCAAATAAGACATTAAGCACAGTACAAACCAGTCTAAAGTTGACCTGGGCCACAGTAGCACATTTTCGGCAGATATGACTGGTTCCTTAAGGAAAAGCAGGGATTTTATAGCCATAGGATTGCTCTATCTGTCTATCCAAATCTGATTGCAAGAGTAGGAGAGTTCATTACCATAATGGTGAACAGAATATTGCAAGATTAAATCAATAATTCCTGTTTTAGTCTTGGCAAAGCCATTATCATGTTAGCAGCATAAATTACTTGGCAGGAGGGCAACAGGGTCAAATGCATTTACTTAACAGCATATCAGCCAATTACTCTTTTGATTGAACCAATCAGGGGACTTGTTCTATTACAAGCATGCAATGCAACATTAATCCCCACACAATTCACCATTACCACAATTAGATCAAATTAGCACAGAGCTCCTGTTAGTCCTGTATTTCTATCAGTTTATATCAAAGTATGGTAAAGAACAGACAGCACCTGAAAGTTAATGTTTACTTTTTAAGTGCCACCATAGCTCTGGTTGTCAAGGAAGCACATTAACCTGGTTCGTTTGATTTATCTGGTGCTATTTGAAGTTCTATTTGCATGCTGTGATCTGTTTCTTTGTTGCAGGTGTGTGTGTGTTTGTGTGTGTGTGTGGTTATAGTTTGTAATTTTAATTGTATGTGTGTGTGTGTTTGTGTGTGTGTGTGCATATATGTGCATGAACTGATTCTCTCTTCTCCATCAGCCTCCTTTGGTCTCAAGAATCATTCATCTTCTGACTGTGCCCTACAGCTCTCCACCATCATATCTACTCACAGATCAACTCGCTACCCGTGCCAGCACACAATCAAGCAAAACAAACAGAAATTCACTTATTGTTTATTGTACATCTCTGTACAAGTTTGATGTAGAGCCTTTGCAATATACACATGACATGTCAGGGGTGAGGGATTAAATCCAACACATGTACAAGAACACATATCTGTCCTCTTTTCATGATCTTAAAGAATTGCCAGTCCCGGGGCCCTACAAGTGTTATCTTCAAATAGAGCACAGAGCGATTGGTATTTTTAGAGGAAGTGTTTGAGGATCTGAGGATCCAGTCTGCTAGCAACACAGGTATTTCAGTGAGCCTCTTGTGGGCCTGGGGCTGCTTGTATGTTTGTGTGAGCGCGGAGCCTCCTACCTCGAGAAAATATTCATTTCAAACGGCGCTCCGCGGCAGGCACCACACAGAGAGGTTCGCTGTGCTCAGCAAGATAGCGTGTTTCCCAGCGCTCGTACACACAGAGAGGGTGACAAATGGACTGTAAAATGAGGACGACATTTAAAGCACATGCAACGTACATTCAAGTAACTGCTGGCAGTATTTTACAATTAACACTCAAGTTTATCACATTCTGGCAAGCCTGGACTAATTTTGTATGTATGTATTCATTTGTTTTGTGTTTGGAGGATGCTGATATCAGGCAATCTTGGTAAAACTCACTGAAGTCAGTCCAGACGTGATTGCAGAGCTTGGCAGTAGTGCTGTGTGGAGTGATGTGCTGCCATGCGCCTTCTGTGTGATGTATGAGGGGAAAGAAATAAGCCAAGATCTTCCAGATTTCCATACCAGCTGAGGGACAAAAGTGATGTGCCAGTACTTTTTCTCCTCACTGCGTTGTGCATTTTAGTCAGGTTACATAATATATATTAAACAATCAAACTGATATTTTTGGTCCACATAGCAATTACATGCACTGTAACCCTAAAACTACTATTTTTTATTTTGGTTGTATTGATCTATGTGGACAAATACTCATTTAAATAAATAATATGTAATATATGAGAATTTATTTCTACATCAAAATGTAAACAAATATCCACAGACACTGTACAAGAGGGAGGACACATTCCCCTTTCAGTGAAAGACATTATAATGCAAGAGCAGTGGTCTGTTTTGTACTGAATCTCTGCACGTCCACACTTATCTCCACAACTGCATGGCTCCCCCTCTGTGCCTACCATAATTACAATCATCTGATGCGTAATTACAATTTTAAAACATTTTGTCAGACTGCATCAATATGACAGAGAAATAATAGAAAGAGGGGAAGCTGTGTTTTTGATATTCTGCACCAGGCATGGGCGACCTAAGGCAATAGCCATCAACTACCAGACAGAAAGGGTAAAGTGTTCAGATTTGGGTGTGGCACCATTAATTGACATGATAAATTTAAAGACTATAAGTCCATAGTGGTAAATATGCACACTGAGCTGATGGGCGAGGAGGAGGAAAACACTGAGGTGTTTTGGCACACAAGAAACACGGGCAGATTTTTATCACATGATACGACTATACTATGATTAGCTATTGTTTATTAAATATGAGCATGATCATCCAGACATTAGTTGATTGCCAAGCATGTCCTCTGTATGTAAATGTGTTGAAATGATTCAGAGACAGCTGACATGGTTCTTTACAACGTCATATACATAACTACATATATAATTACCACAGTAACCAGATTGTCAACAAATTTATGGCACATGAACTGTATGCTATGTAGTTCAAAAGCTACACTCTACATAACTGTTTGTCACAGGAAGTTCCACAAACAGTAATGTGTTCAATTTCCATGTTTAATAGAAAAGTAAAATTAGAATATGGATGTGCCTAATAGATAAGTGTGGTAGTTCAGAATCAGTTACACTGATTTAAAACTCAACATGATATGCTACTAGCAAGAGTCATTGGCTGATAATAAGTAATTAGTCACTGCTCTCTGTATGAATCGTCACATCCTAGCTGACCACACGGTCGCGGTCACAGAAATGTTTGGTTGCAAACACTCAAGGACATACGGCGTAGATTAACAGGCATTCCCCTTAGATCATGTACACTGTAATGGAGGATGTGGCCCAGATGGGGTGTTCTCCTGAGGCACTACTAAGAGCATGATGACTGGATGGGTCATTAGTTCAGTAGAGGATCAGGCCAAGCTGTAGAGGTTCGCTGTGATATGCATGAGCAGACACATCACCTCCTACCAACTAGCTTGAGATATCCTTGTGCTTTTGTAAATGAAGGCAACAGCTGGACACCATTAGCAATGTCTGTGAATGGGATGAGGGCTTTAAAGTTCAAAAGGCACTCTTTGCTTTGAGACTCCCACCCATCATGAGGAAATCCCATCTCTCTCCTGGCAAAAGATCAGTCCCTAGCATTACTTTCATTCATTCTGTATGTATACAGCGGCAGTGTTCTCTCTTAGCATTCTCAAAATGCTCCAACTTGTCCAACAGTTAAGTCATATTTTACTGTTGCATATTTTCCTCTTCCAGTATAGTTGCTTGTTCTGTAATGACAGCTGGGCCGTGTAGATTTTTAAATTATTGCCAGTAATATACATTTTAAGACCTGTTGGATTAGGACCCTATCTGAGTGATGAAACAATCTGAGTGATAAACAAATGTGCCATGATTTCTCCCTCCCTTGTCGTATATATTTTGGCTTATTTATTTGCAAATAGGCATGAAGAAGGCTCACTGAAGAACATCACAGATTTGTCGCTATGGATACCAAAGTCATGATGGTAGTGAGCATCATTTTACACTGACTGCTTAGAAATAGACAGATTCAAATAATTGGCATCAAATAACCCTCCAGAAACACTATTACTATAAGTCATTAATGTAATTCACACCATAAAAACATGTCCATGAAATCCTGCAGAAAGAACAAACCCATTAATCCTGCACCCCCACTGGGCCTTTCAGAACACTCTGGATAGGCCATCTCACAGAAACCCAGTGTCCCCCCCAACATGCGAGCAACTCATGATATTTACCAGATCTGACATAATTAGGCTCATGGCTAGTCATCCACTATCACCCCAGCGGGAGTGTGTCCTTGTGTGTGTGTGTGTGTGTGTGTGTGTGTGGGTGCATGTGTGTGTGTGTGTGTGTGTGTGTGTGGAGGGGGCGTTGGGCAAAGCAAATTACATAACCAAGATCCAAGATCAATACATAAACAACATCTAAACAAGTGACTTCATAGATATGTCAGGTACTTTTTGATCAACTTTGTTATTTTATTCATGAAAGTTTTTCTTTTTTAAAAAAAAGCTTCTTGCTGTGTATCTGCAACACATTTTGTGCTAATAGTAGCCAATTTTATACAAAGCAGTTAATGTTCTTTTTGACTAGAGCAAAATCAGGACATTGTGCAATACCCTCTATGACCATTAACAGCATGTGTTAGTGTACGCTATGCTATCTAGGGACAGGTAAAACAAACAAGCATCAGGACATAAAGCAGCTTGTCAATATGACCATAACGCTTCTCTTGCTTTTTATTGGTGTTTCCCCACAGATTTATGGGTAAGGACTGACACACAAATGGCAAATGACATCCATTAGAAGCCTCCTGATATCCGCAGTTGTTGAAGCATATCGCCTACGAAAGTACCTTTTAGCTTCATAATGTGCTTCAGCAGTGCGCTGGCTAATTCAGTCCTATTGCAGACCCTCGGATTGTCTTTATGTCATTATTGCTGACTATCAAATGTGCGGTGGAACTGAAGAGCTGGCATGTCCATAAACAGATTTGCAGTGATGATAAGTAGAGCCATCCGATTGTACCACTGCAAGTAAAACAGTCCCCAGTGGGCAATGAATTTACTATACCAAATGTGTGCAGACCACCATAGTCTCATGCTTCGCTCCCATGCAACTTAGAGTAACCAAAGGCCTTTCAGAAAATGGGCATAAGTGTTTTTGTGAGACATCATTGTTCTGCCAGAGTAGGGCAGATAATACATGCCTGCTAGCCTAAAAGGTTTACATTAAGATGATAAATTGCAGTAAATTAGGCATGTGGTAGTTTAGGCAAAAAAATTAGAAGACGTTGTAATGGCTTAATGTTACCAAAATACTATGCAACTGCTTTTGCAAAATGCTTTTAGAGCAACAATTTGAGCAATCTTTCAATCATTATTCTAGACTATGCTTAAGTATTTGAGTCTTCAGCTTGGAATGCATTGACAAATCACACTATTGTGAACATAAGCAGTCCCCACGCCAAAAATCATTCACTGTCCTCAAACTGAAAACAGCTATATATTATCATTCATCATACAAATTCTGTTTCTGAAAATGACACAGTTTCAATATATTTTAAACAGTGAAAAATCTTGAGTTGCCAAACAGTAGAAAAAGTCAGTTCACTTACTGACAGAGTTGAGAAGGCAAGTAAATATTGTAATTGGAAGGTAGTTGTCAGCAATGTTAGCTTTGCAGCCTGTGAAAAGCTAGAGACTTAGAGTGACTGGCATGTGCAGTGGTGTTTTTGGTGCCATTTGTAATGAGTAAACATATTGAGCAATATAATTTGCTCAAATATCCTGATAGATTCTGAAAATAAATGCTGATAAACATTCAGGAGAATAATATTGATAAATAACTAGAATCTCAAAAATGATGATCTGATCATGTGACTTATTTAGTGATACCTCTAGGGGCTCAGCTTTGTCCTCACAGTGCTTTTTCTTACATCTTTTATTCATGATTTTGCCATATCTGCAGTCTGAGACATTACGCTTATGCAAATGAATTTACAGCATGCAGTTTACATGGGTTCCTTTAAGCCAGCTAATAAAATAAGATAAAGGAATACAGAACTGGTTTGCACTTTGTGATGAGGAATATGGCTATGAAGGCATCAAATCCAAGAGCAACAGTAATTCTTCTGCAACGCTCCTTCGAGGATACACTGAAATCCTGACTGTAATTATCTCTTCATACTTGGCTGCACATGCCCTGAGACACATTCGAAGTGCAAATATTTTTGACTTCAGTTAGTATGTTGAAAGGTGAAACAGAGAGATCATATTTAATTGATCATTCACATCAGCAGTTTTATTGACATTTGCTGTGCAACTACATAATGCAAATATGCTCATGAAAAAACGCTGGCTTGGAATATAATGTGTAATGTGTTGTCTACTGAATGCGTTATAGCCATGTGGTGAGTGGAGCCAGAGCTATCATATGAACTGTAAAAAATGCTGAAAGTAATTTCTTACTGTAGAACTCTCACTGTGAGATGCACTGAATAACAACATTATTGATATCACCACCACATGTAATGCAGCCGCTGGGTCATGCTATTTATGATTAAGTGTTAATCATAATTGCAGACAAGATTCTGATGACAATGTGAATGGTTCACCTCAAATGACATTAAAAAAAATTAAATCTAGATTCATATGTGTTCATTTAGCATCACATATTGCTGAAAACATCTGTGATATTTTCCTCTCCCAAGACTGCATTGACCATTTAGAAACTCCTTTGTCTTGGTTGCTCCAGGGCTTCTTGAAAGGCTGTGCATTGGGATTACATAAAACTGCTCTCATGTTTTCTACCTCCCCACCCCCACCCTTTTCAGATGACGATAAGTCGGAGTACACAAAATGCTTGGAGGGCTATCAATGAAAAGGTTCCTGAAAAGGTTCTGACAAAGTCTTTACGGTTTCAGCCTTCCCAGTAGGCTCTGATCTTGCCCTGGGTGCCATGCTTTATGGTGACGACACTCTGTACCCCTCAGCTTTGCTTCAGATCAACTGAGCACAGCAATTTCTGCTGCCAGAAGGATATATATTATGAGAGGGTCTACATATAGCCAGTTAGTTTGGCCATAATAATGCTGTGTTGCTTATCTGCTGTGCTGCTGCACGTGCAAACAAAGTAAACTTCTTTGGGTAAAAGCACAGCCAAACCCAGCATTTGTTAACATGCACATGGAAAAAATGGTTTGATGCTTTCCATTTCAGTAATAGTACAAACCTAGAATCCAATTCACAGAAATATGAAGTGGCTCTAATATGGGCTTTCATTTCATACATTATAGAAATCAGCTAATGCTGTATTAGTCAAGTCAGTATTATCTAAAATAACCACTTGGCACTAATAGCAACTGTGAGCATGAGCTACCAACAACCCAAACGCATAATTTCCACAATTCAGAAACTGTGTCATTTTGCAGGAAACCTCTGCATGGTTATTATAATTTGCCGTTATTATTGAAGCATGGCTATTAAGGTTGTATGGTAAGCAAAAAGTTTTATGTGAATGTAATTTTTTAAAAAGCATGAGTTAACATGGTTTTTACCAAGACAATCTCAATCTGAGGAGTTTGAGTGTCTGAGTTTGGCCTGCCTCCTTTCGTGTAATGTCCCACTTCCCTGAGGTAGAATCAACAGACGTACATCAAAATGCCTCTGTACACATTGCAGAGACCTGCAACCAATCAGACCAATGATTCTGATGTTACTTGCAGAGAAAAGACTGTCTTTAAAAAAAAAAATGCACATGTTAACATAAACCCACCTCAATTGTGTAAAGGGCAAAAGCTGTTTTTGATTGGTTCCCAATCAAACAAACAAAACAAAGGCCTAGTGGGAACACTGAGTTGAAGAGCAAATCAAATTGAGCTGGCAGACTAGTATGTCAACCTGGCTAATATTGACTCATAACATCCTGATGTGTCTGTTAGTTTGTGGAGCTCACACTGTTGAAACATTTCATTTTGATCAACCCCTATGTGTCCTCCCTATGCTGAATCAGCCTGAGAGGTGGCAAATCTCATTTCTCCCAAAACAAAACATCCCTCACTGAGTCACTTCCATGTGTGATGGCAATGGCGAATTATATCTTGGCAGGTGTACTCACAGATGAATGTTGACTAACTTTACTCCCTTGCTGCTTTTCGTCATCACCGGCGTGCCACAATGAATTTTAAGGGATTTTTAATCCTCTTAAATCTCTGCCACATCCGATACATTGTGGTGCCTGCTGGAATGAAATCAAGCCGCCTGAATTGTGTCACGGCTCAAAAGAGGACCAGTGTTCAGAATTCATGCTCACACTGCCGTGGCTGAGATAACCTGATCTGAGCAAGGCCTCGGAGGGGATTACCTGAAGACAGGGCCAGCTGTCTCTGACCAGGTGACCTCACCTGCGCACAGTGCCATTCAGCAGAGGTTAATGCACTGTATCTGGGCCTGTAGGGGATTAGAGTGTGTGATGACAGCAGACAGACTAAATCCAGAAGAACAACTCATTTGAGTAACACAGCAATACGACTTCATCAGCTACCACGCTTTTCACTGCTAGCTATCCTGTCTATTTTGAGGTAAGCCACTAATGAGTGAGACCACCCATTTCGGAGTCCATTACCCTGGGGGTATTTCACATACAAGAATATTCAGATGATTAAACAGAAGATTAACTTTTGATGGTTAACTAACATGCTGATTTACAAAAAAAAAATTGAATAGCAACAAAGTAAATAAACTTTTAATTACTCCATCTGTTGTGTAGCTGTGTCTGACTAACCTAAGGACAGGCATAGATAGATTATAGATCATAGATCATATGGTAGTAAGAGCTGAATATATAATATGATCACACCTCCCATATGCCCTTACCAGAGCCTGATAGTGTGGTGACATGATTTGATTCCTTCAGCATGTTGGCATACTTATCCATAGCAATTCAAACTGTATTTTTGCTGCTTGGGCATGAAGAGCTGAAATTACAGTTGTATAGTGAAGTCTAGTGACTCATTTGTGAACTTTTTCTTTATTGTTACTAGTATTAAGTGGCAGTGCTGAATACATGCGATGGTTTTAGTCAAGGACAAGGATAAAAGGGCATCAGACAGAGGTGGAGGTGCCCAGACATCTGGGTGTCATTGTGTTCTGGCTCTGTACACAGCCTCACAACAGACTCAGAGGGTGCCCAGTGAATGGAATTTTAGTGGTCTTGTGCCATTAATGTAATGCTTGTGTTATTTTATTTTTTTTATTTATTTATCGCTATTTGTCAGCACAGCTCACCCAGTTTGTGGTGCTACAGCACATATAAGAGTCATGTCATGAACACTATCATAGCACTACGTCAACATGTCATTACAGTTACTGAGAATGGTGGCAAGATTTAGAGTTTTATTTCTGGATATAACAGACATTAAATTTTATGACAAGGATTGTATGCATTTTTAACCTTCTATGCATAAAACTGACATACATTCTCAGTGCACACAGTCTCATAGTTTTTGTTAATTATTCCAAACATAATAGCCTATCGTCACATTTATATTCAATTCATTTCAATTCAATTTTATTTATACAGCGCCTTTTACAATAGTATTGTCTTGCAATTCATTATATGAAAATTAAGGCATTTATTGCATATCCCACGACATGCTACTGCACAAGCCCAAAGACAATGAGCAGGCTTTCTTTAAACACTACGAATAAAGCATCTCCTTTAACAAGAATAAAGTTTCCAAAGATTTTGGCTTGACTCAGCAGATCCCATCAGTCAGTGGTGAACTTGTGTAACCATATTTTAGACGCTCCCAGAAAGGCAGAGCTGGCAAACTGGCAGGGCTCAGTTTGATAAGTAAGTATAGCAGCCTCTTCATTTCAGACCTCCAGCACACTTGGAGAAGGGGATCTGTATCCTTAATGAATGTGACATGAGTGCTAATGGGGAATGAATGATACTCATGATGTATCCAGACACAAAGGATCTAATTGTCACAGACAACCTTGAATACACTCCAAGCACTATTCTCTGAGAATGGAACATGTTTAGATCGAAGTGCTATATTGAAATGGTTTCATCATACATCTACTCACTTGAAAGACAAGTCATTTTGGAGATTTCACATTATCATGTATCACCGTCTTTTGAATTCCAAATTAAAAGTCCCTGGATGTCAAAAGAGGCCAGAGCCAGCATGTGAGGGTTTAGTGCTAGTGTGGAATAGGGCTGAGGTTGAAGTTGGAAGGGGGGTGGAGTGGGGGCAGTAGGGCTGAGGGTGGTGGCAGGAGAAACACAGTTCAGGTGTTGATTCAATGAGAAAGCCATTTTCTTTTCAATTTCAGCCAGGGGTGGGAAACAATCAGTCTTTGGTTTGACATCCCCAGTAAATGCATCGATTGCCTGTGGGTATGAGGCACACTCCTGTGTAAGAACCATATTATAAATCCATGCCAGCACTCCCACACCAGGTCCAAGGACCTCCTACCATTCTGCCCATGTGGAGCAGAGCAAAATCAATGGCCGTAACAAAGCACTGCAATGATCTGTCCTCCAGCCATTTAGATGGCCCATTACTTTTTCTGTTTGTTCAGCAAATCACAAGATCATCAATGCTATTATCTGTACCTGTGCTATCGAGTCAAATTTACCAGATCTGAAACTGGACAAGCATGCACTTTTCATGCTGTTTTTTCCTGAGCACTGTGGTATATACAATAGAGTGATAATTAACATCTCAGTAAGACAGTAAGGTCAGCCTGATGGCTGTATAACTAAGTGGATGCATATATTTAAGTGCTTATAGTCCATAAGTTTCACTGTTATAGCTAAGGGTATGGCTAAATAATATGAAATATACATCAAAGACATTAAAGTCACAGTATTAGTCAATGTGTCAATACAGAGAGATGATATGCTGTCTTTTCTGCAAAGTCCCTTCTGTACTCTGTTGTGTCAATAAATCACATGAGCAGCAGAAACAAAACTAATCTGATGAAAAGTGAGACATCAACTTGAGAGAGGGAGACATGATGGATATGTTAGATGGTTGAAACAGAATAAAAGTACTTGGTTGACAGGCCCAGAGTAAGTATATGTCACATCACATACACTTGTCTTCACTATAATGGTGAAGCAATAGCCTATTTGTGAGCTATAACTATTGAATAACACTGTTTTATATTGAACATTACAAAATCCTCACCTCTAGAGTATTAATCTAATAATTTTGGTATGTGATGTAAATCAGAACACTGTTAATACTGTTACATCAGTATGCCTGCAGGGTTAAAATTGACTATTAAATCATCTCTAGGGACATGTCCATTTAAAGAGGGATTTGGTCCATTTACTATCGGATAAGATTGATTTACCAAGGGATTAGGTTAAATTGCTGTAAGACTCCCACTGGAAATTTTTAACAGGGCAGTAACAACCCTGACAGATGTGGATGGGTGTGTATGAGGAAATTAATTGTTTGAAAAGACTACTTAATCAATGATGTCCATCACAAATATGGCATATACATGTATCTAGCTGTGCCTGTGACGATGAGTGGCATATTCTACATGCAAAATGACTGTCATGGTATTGCAACAAAGCTCCACTTTTGCTTTCTCCATTAATTTAAATGCTTAAACCATTTTGCATTGTGTCATGAAAAAGCAGTGATATATCACAAACTTTATGTCAGGAGTCAGTCTTAAAGGCATTTAAGTTTAATGTTGAGAAGGGCAAATAGAGGGGAGTTGTCTGCTGGTAAAAACTGTGGCCATTGTTGAGCCCTGAGAAAACACAAAGTAATCTCATGGCTGGATTTGTATCGCATCCTTCTGTAGTGCAGTGAGAATGTTTCAAGAATACACAGCTAAATATGGCATAGCAATTATATGGACAGGTTTCTTAAATACCAAGTATGGGCTTCCATAACATGAGTCATGGTATAAAAAGGCCTTGAAGATACGTATCATGACAATGCTAATTTTTAAGAACTATTGAAAAACCTTCTTGAAAAACATCTTTCTATGACTTTATTTCAACCATAACTATTGACACAAACTAAGAACATTTAATTATGGATTTGTTTTTAATTTTCTTGTTTTTAATGAGATCTAATTTTTGCAATGCTGGCATTGCTTTAAAATGTTGTAACACCACTGACTTTGAAATTCCCTCACACAAAATGAGCCTGGCTACTTACAATGCAAGAAAAGTCAAGTGACCATCTACAGTAGGAGTTTAATCAAGGAAAGTAATTATTAGATTTGCCAACCCATTCAAAAAGTTTGCTCTCACACTCTGTACATTTTTCTTTCCCTATTCCAAAATATATTTTTTAAGACCTCAATTTGACAGCACTTGACATCTACCAAACCAAAGCATTTGAAGAGCCTAATTTACATGAATTCAATAATGGAGCTAATTGTCCAAGCTTTTAGGGCTGGGATTGATTTGTCTGTTTCAACACTGATAACACAAGTAATTATCTCAGTGCTTTGAAGCCCTGTCTCCTAATGTCTGCTGGACTGGTGTATAATTGATATTTCATTACGATGTGAATAGCATCTCACTCAACAAGGTGGTCTATAGTGAGATTGTTTCTCAGGGTCTCAGGGTAATTAGGAATGACAGTGACTTGTTTACTGGCTTCAGCTGAGTGACAGATGTCAGAATGAAGTGGCAGATGATGAGGCTGAAGGAGGGTTATATCTCAGATAGTATGATGTACATCAGTCCATCTTGATGGAAGTAGGAGCCGCAGTATCTAACTGTCAAATTCCTATACTCAATTTCAACAAGGCCCAATGTCTATAGCTCACAAAAGAAATGATCAGAGTGGTAGAAGCAATAAAGAAAAACTACTTATTCTAACTAACTTATCTATCATATCTAAATACAGTAACTACACATATGCCTGCATATGATTCATATCTACTGACTATGGCAACTATATATATGCTGTGTTGTAAAGACAGGATCTCATTATGGCTCCTATTTTCTGACAGCCTTGCAGACAGCAGATGCTGTTTACTGTCAAGTCTTGATTCTGGTTATGATGTCCAAAACAAGCTTTATCGCTACAGCAGTTTGGCTGCTTTACTTAAGGCTGAATGACAAAGAAACAGATTCAAAGAGTTCAGAGTTCAAGATGTGTGATAAAAGAGTGGAAATGAACTTAGATTTCTCCTGAAGGCCTGACAGAGACGGGAACCAGTTGGCACAAGCATAGATTGTATTGAAGCTTTGTAGACAAGCTAAAATAATTCCTATAAGGATCATTTTAACACGCTCCTATGCATCGTGGGGAGAGCAAACCATGTAAACGACTATACTGCTGAACCTCCAGCCACAAGTGCAATGCATCTAATGCAAATGTTTGTTTTTTTTTATAAAAATCTATACGTTGTGAAAAAAGGGCATAGCTAAGTTGCGCTTGCCACAATAGGGGTAGACCTGATGAAAACTTCTTCAGAGGTCTCAGCTGAACAACACTCATGGAATTTCAGATGAGCAAGCAGAAAAATTACCCATGCCCTTTCAATGACACTCAGAAAACTGATCACAGAAGAAACCCAGCCCAACGATCAGAAATGGCATTCACAGAGATCTCATAATTATCTGTCCCACTGGTGCTTATCTCTGACTTAACAGGTATTACCACTCAGGAGCGGGAAATCGTCACATCACCCCACTTGAATTTAATCACAAACACTACAGTATAAACAGCTTACATTTCTCATTAACCTGAGGTGAATAGCAAAGTGGTATGGAAATTTTCCAGACAGACCCAGGTGGGGCACAGGCTGCATGTGGATGGTATGGACATCAGCAAGTTTCATAGTCTTGACAGTCATACCTACAGGCAGATGGAAAGACACATGCAAAACACTGAAAACACAACCTCAATGGATGTCATGAATGGACGGCTAATGTAATCTAACTTAATGCAGAAACTATCCAAGCAGAGTTAGCATGATCATCTGGTATCAGCCAGGTTTTAATGCATATGAGAATTCTTGGTATTATCCACTATACAAACATCAAAACTGAGATCAGTTGTGAAAATATGTTAAGTGGTCGCTTGTCAAGCTTTGTTTAGAGAGCAAACAATTTAGCAAAGTCATGGGGCATTGGTTCAGATAAACTGTTTACAGTTGAATTTTAAACCTGTTACAGACAGACCCCAGAGTTTCATCTGGCACGTTCTGGGAGGCAAAGATCTGTCAGCTATGAAATCTAATTGGGAAAAACAAAATGAAACAGTTCATTTCAACAACAATCATGAATGCACTCTACTCCTCAGTGTTGTTTTATACTACAAACACACATGTTCAGTATTCAACATGCCACAATATTTATCATTCATCACACAATACAGAAATCAGCTGGTTTATTTACCTTGCTTAGGCTGAACAAATTATAAAGTCCCACAAGATTCAATGTAATAATTTACTTTTCCATACTCTATATACTATTACATATTTCTTACCAAATGTACTGTTGTGAGGTTGCTTTCCATACTTATGGAGCATAAATAAGTGAACAGATAGCATCAATAAGCCCACTGCAGAGAAACCCCTTGCTCACATTTAACCGTCCTTTAATGCTGTCATCTACCACAGGGTTTAGAGTTGATTACTAGGTAGAAGTAAAAAAAATGTAATCATAATGACTGTGTGTTTGTGTTTGTGTGTGTGTATGTGTGTGTGTGTGTGTGTGTGTGTGAGAGAGAGAGAGAGAGAGAGAGAAAGAAAGAGAGAGAGAGAGAGGCGCATGTGCACACACCAGGGTGACTTAACCACCACCACACACAATGGCTTTCTAAAAACTAGACAAAATATTAGAGTCATGTACAGGAAAAGCGAACACCGCTGCTAATTTTGTGTGCAAAAGGGTCATTAAATTAAATGCTTTGGACATTAGATGCCTTTTAAACACATAACTCCCTTGAACCATCACAACATAGCTGTAGCCTTCTCCTGAGCTGTCTCCAGTTACCGTTACTGTAACAGACTGGAAAAAGGAAGAGCAGGATAAAGACCCATGAAGTGTCTTAAACAAGTGTATCCCTGTCAGCAGGAGCAGTCATTAAAAATAGATTAAAATGAAAGAGACCCTATGCATCATTTTCATAGTCATAAAACCAGTTAGAAATCGTTTTCGTTGATTGACCTGTTTTGGCAAGAACAGAGCCACTGGTTCTGATGCTTTGCGTGACGGCATGCTCCATTGAAAATGAACTGAAATCGTGACACGTGTTATATTTGACGTGGCCAGTGGATCTCTACCATTAGGCCTACTGGTTTATGAATATAGTTCAGAAATTTTGTAGGATGCATGAGGAACAAGGGACAGAGCGAGAAGCTCCAGGGTGTACATTCTCAGAATGGAAAAAGCTCTAGGTAGCGAAGCATGCAAAAGTGTACACTGACCTGGCTTTGCTGTGTAAGTTACACTGTACCTGTCTTGGCAGAACAATTTGTAGCCCAGTTTATGTCCAAAATGCATGTCAATAAACATTAGTGGCTGCCTTTTTTTAGTAGAGGTAGGCTAACTATCCACAGCTGTGTAGGTACAAAAATGTTTGGATGCAGCTTGCTGAAGTTGAACGTATTTAAGTGCTCTTTATTTATCTCACTTGGTCGTACATTGTCTTGCTCGGTTTATGCCTGAAGTGCCTGCTACTTGCCAGAGTATAGAATATACTCTGTAATATTGTATTGTATTGTATAACCTGGTAGGCTAACCGATGAAACATATGTTTGTGAATGGCAGCATGGTTGCCGGCTCTTTCAAAAATAAATGCATGTGTGTTGGTACGGTGGTGGAAAGGAGAGAGGAGGAGGGTTTACAACAGTATTGGGATCTTGTTGCATTGCATAATGGCTAATGTGTAAATGTGCTAATGTGGCTAAACATTTTGCTATGCTTCCTTGCCAAGACTAATAACAGTAAGCAATAATAAACAAGAAAACAAGAAATGTTTTACAGCTACTGCAGTTACTGTGCAAGTAAGTGTGAAATCCATGTTATCGGTCACCTCAGCAACCTTTTCCTAGGAGGTAGTAGAAATGCCTTATCATTTGTTTGGATTTACAAACTTTCATGACTTGTTACCTAGTAACAACAATCTAATCATCTTTGCTTAATACTTGTTTTGATTTCAAGTTCTACAGGCAGTCAATTACAAAAACAAATGAGCTGACTTCATAATGGCAACTTCACACCATGCAGTCGTTTGGGGCTGAAGCCTATTAGTGGTGGTTAGTAGTCTTTGATTGTAGGCTGTATGTCTGCATGGGCACAAGTCAAACATTCATTTAAAATTACGTTGGTAGCTCGGAGGCTGACTGCTGTTTGTCTTGTTAGCCCAATGGCTTTTGATGAGTGTGTAAACCATTCAAAACACTATTTTTAAAACACTCGGAAGGCTCGACATGGCATGACACTTTGGACTTTGGAAGATTGTAAAGATGTGGTGAGTAATATTCACTGATATGCTGACACAAAAATCATTGCAAAGTGTGACCTTCATTGGCTGTTGTCATTTTCAGACTCAAGCGGAAGTTTTGATTAGTTTAAGGGGTGTGAGGGGTTTGGCAAAATAGCTCCACAATTGAGAATGAATGGTCAAAAACCTGTTGGACACCATACTTTGGATTGTTTTTTTTGTCAGCATATCAACTAACACCACTGACCACTCAGGTGAGTTTCATGTCTTTTCAAACAAAAGTTTAATTTGCTTTTGGAAAGATTGCAGCTCTGCATCAATGAGCCATTCAATGGGCCAAAATTATTTCAGTAATTCATTCTGCTCTATATAGTAGCTACTCAAAACTCTCTAAAAGAGCCCTGTTGCTAGCTTACCAACATATTTTCAGTGTTGAGGGTAGATATATAACACACCTTTAAAAGTAATGATCAGAATGATTTCCAGTCTCCATATACAAAGGCACATTTGGACTCAAGGCCATATAGGCCTAAGATCTCATTTCATTTATGTCACAAGCTCCTCTACCAAGCCACCCTTTCCAGTTGATTGATTTGTAAAGTATATATTGTCAGCCTTTACTAACATTGCATTAGTCACTGGACAATCTGCAATAATGTTATTCCACCGATACTATGAAAAGGAAAAGCCATGAGGGTAGATTACGATCGATTCTGCAAGACTAAGTGCCCAGGAGACCACTCTAATTAAAGGTGGAAAACAGCCAAGCAGATGCAATGCAAATGTCCTTCAGACAATTATGCGCTGCCTACGCAAGCATTCCTGAATGTTTCCTGATGCTAATCGCCGCGTTCACCTCTCTTCACATCATTACAAATAAGCTGCCCACAGCTGAAAATGTCGTTGAACATGCATTCAGTGTTTCTCCCCCAGCACTGATTGGCTCCCCAATCCCTTGTATCTCATCAAATGCAGCCTGTTTCTCTAGGCTGTCACCGTAAATGGAAAATGAGCTCTCTATTGACCTTCCTCATTTAATAAAGCGCAAAGAAATACAAGCAGATGCATTTTAATTACACTGTCCGTTATTACTGATGATCATCTTGGGCACTAGGTATTGCAGTGTTATCAAATGATGAGCCAAGGTAATTTGTTGAGGCATCACAATTGGAATTACAAGAAGTTATGGGTTGATGTCCTTTTCAATGTGGCAGGAGTGATATGAAATTATGGCAGCATTTTATGTTACACAAAACTAGTGATTACAAAGTCTTTGGCATTTGTCAAGTAAAATACTGTAGGTATTTGTATTTTCTTGTGACTCTTTGCAGAACAACAAGAATAGGGTGTCTGGGCATAAAAAGCTCCCTTTTAACAGAAAAAAGCGACAACCTTGAACAAAGCCCAATCTGCAGGATCCATCTGCCTGTGTCTAGCCTGGGAAAAAAGATAGACAGAAAGGGTGGGGAGCCTGTGGGGGGTGGGGGGGGGGGGTGACACAAAAGGGGATACATATTCGATAAAGCAACTGGCTTTGGGCATTCTCATTCACTCACACACACACGCACACACATGCATGCACACAAACAAACACAGTTTGTGTTCATCCCATGATTAGATAGAACCATGTGATTTAATGTTTCCCTATGTCAGTTTCCTGGTTCTTGATGTGATCCAAAAAGAAAACTGCTGCTGCCATGTCGATTAGATACGGGCCTATTGTATACAGCTGATATTCAGCAAATACAATATTAAACTCAAATGAGGTATACAGGAGGTAACGGCAGAAAATATATATATATATTTTTTTAAAACGTATACAAAAGGTACACCAACATTTACCAGAAACCATCCCGGATAAACTGAGTTTAATCTACCCCATCAGTTGCAGGCCCTATCCCATTACACCAAGCTCCTATGATTGCCACATTTATGATCAGATCTGTGAGGTCTCATAGGAAACAGTATGTGTATCTAAATGGAGGCATATGACTAAAATTACATTCTGACCAAAAAGTGGATGTTATTTTCAGCCTTTCTGCAACTGACATTTTCTCCTGGGACTCACTTTATATGACATTGTGGCTGGTATATGCCACAGGTGATACTCTGCCATGGGCGCTGTACCAAACGAAGAATGTCAAATGACCTACAGACCTCTAAATGATGTAAAACTCAATTGTACAGGACCTGTTCTGCTTTCTCCAACATTCAAGTCTTGTTCCGAAGAGAAAGAACCGCACATCCACTCATGACATGAACTGTTAGTCTGCTTGTGACATGGCAAAATGTCCTCCTTCCTGACAAAAGACTAATAGGAAGTTTGATGAAAATTAGGTGTTAAGCCAGAAAATATCAGGATGCTGTTAAGAGAAAAAGATCACTGTTGACTTTATTTCTAGAAAGATGCCTTGTGTTTGTATTTAATTTCTGAGCTGTTCACCAGAGGGAAGCCATTTTCTTTGCTATGTCCCTGTGATAGGTACACCTGCAGTTATGCTCTTCTAAATGCTGAGACTCACAGACATCCTCAGTCCCCCACTAGCCTAGGAACTACATTACTGACATCAGACTTCTTGGAAGAAATCTCACTTCCTGCAGCTTGTCTCATTTATAATTTCAAACACTCCTTGGCAGTGACTATGAGACAATGATGGCAGTGGCAGGAGGCTGCCCCCCGCCAACCCCCCTTTTAGGCATACCAAAAAATTAAATCAACCACGTGACCATACTGTAAATATGAAGAAAGTAAAGCAGGTAAACATATGTTGTAAATGTGGTATGTTTAAACATATATCATAATTGTGGTATGTTTACTTAACTCAATTAAAGCAACAAGTTTCCACCAATTTTTCAAGTAAGCTGTATTTGAAAGAGACAACTTACGTTTACGTAACTCATTAGAAGCAACATTTAAACCAATTTTTCAAGTAAACTGGACTTTTTTTTGTACAGCGTTTATACTTATTACAGCGCATTACTTATTGTTTTTTACAGTGCAAAGTGATTGTTATCTGATGGGTTGTGCCATGGATATACAGTAAGAAGTGTAATTTCTCTAAGCTAAGTGTTTTTCCTTTTTAAATAAGCTCTCTCACAACCAATCACAGTATTACACATTTATACAACTTAAGGCTCAAGTGCTGAGGGTTGAAAAGAAGCTATTAAGGCAGTGTTTTCTATTCAAAGCAAGTAATCCAAAAATCTTCACACATGCAGCATTTCTGAACAATCCACTAAATGGATATTCACCAGAGAAATGGTCGCCCATTCACTATCTTAATACTCTTAGTCTCTATAGCAACCATGTGTTCTATGTAACCTTTTCTGTTAGAGGGGCTTCTTGGTTGTTTTTTGCACTGTTTTTGTATGTGTGTTCATGGTACTCTGTTGGCACTGGAATCTCTGCTGCTCCCCGTATTATCATTAAGCAGACCTACAGTGACGCTGTGGCAGAGCCATCTGACAACTGTCTCTCCAGCCAAACATGCTCTCGGCATGAAAACAAAGACCTCGTAGGGCGGGGAAAATAAATAAATAAGGGAAGAAAAAGGCATGGCAATTACCTAAAACAGCATGGGATTTGATTAATTCACTTGGTGCAAACATTTCATTATGATTCTAACAGGTGGCTAACCAGATGTGAGGTGATGTTGTTTGCAATGTTTCGGCTGAGGGAAAAAGCAAGGGATTAAAAATACTATTAGAATATTTAAAATAAAATAAATGAGAAATCTGCTATATGCCAGAAGCATAGAGAAGAGTTCAATGACACTTCTGACATTGTTATTTTTGCCACTCATTTCTGTTGATTGATGTTTAACATCATTTACATACTTCGCTTCGATCTGTGCTTTTAATCTCAACAAAGCAGCCTATTATCAGAACCTTAATTTTAATCTCTGTGAATATCAAATTGCATGACACATCTTCCTTTTTTAATGTGCTGATGTTGTTATAGATGAAACATTAATGAACTTTGTAACATAGTCTTTTAAATGTTTGAGTGCCATGTCAGACAGTGTGAGCTGGAATTTATGACCACTTTTAAAATAAGAGTATTGCTTAAAGTAGTCCTCAATTCACTTTGATTCAGACGTGTGGTTTCACTCTGTTTCCTGTCAATGCCACTGATTGTACTCTGTAGCTGGACCTACCTTTGGAACATACCGACTACAGAACCACCAAGTACCTCACCTTTATCATAGTCTCTCCAGAAGACTTCCACAAAAACAGAAAGGAGCTACATTTTCCATCAGAACAAGAGGACGGAACAGGCGAGCACTTCAGTTCTAATGTAAGGAGGTGATATTCGCGGTGTCTGACAAGCCATTCATTCCATCCATGACAAATGTGTGTAAGAATTTCAGTGTCATTCTGAGCTATTGAATGTGCCTTGATATAATATGCCTCTGTAGTACAGATAGGGAACAGCATACTGATCTGACATTAATCTGACTCTGATAAAATATGCGAACTATAGTATGTGACATAGTATCCTCTGCTCATACGTAAGTTGACGTTAGCATGATAGCTATAAAAATCGCTAACCCATGAACAGCTCAACTGCTCTTTGACACATTACATCTTCAGTATTTGTTAATAGTGAAGTTGGTTTGTTCACACACATTGAGTGCTTGTTTCCAATGCTTTGATAGTCATTCCTTGCAAACACTACCCTTAGATATAATCCCAAACCAGCTTTAGCATGCTAGCTATCAAAATTGCTCACTCTAAGGAGTTAGCCACAGGTGCTGGATCTATCTCGTATGCCTCCAAGTGTTTTGCCCTGGCACAGAGTAGGGATTTGGGCCACCAATTTGGCATCCAACCCCAGAGAGGTGGCAACTAGAAGCCTGTCCCCTGAAAGGCTTGGGCTGTTTAATGCAGCATTACCGCTGTCTGTGGTAGAAACCCTTTCGACACGGTCAGTATATTCCCTGAAATGGAAAATATTCGCACTCACTGGTGTGGGGAATGTGCCTTCGATGCACCCACATGTTCCATGGAGCACATACTGATTTCTCTGCAACACCTTTTTAAATCAGTATGGTCAACGTCTACTCTCAAGGTATCTACCTTGGCCTGCCAAGTCAAATGGTCCGGTGTGGTGCCAGGGAAACACCCCCTGGCCTCCCGCTTCCTCAAAGGCGCTTGGCGTCTTAGACCTCCACACGCAGTCACCTTTCCCCATGAGATCTGGCCTTGGTTATGAAAACACTCACTAAGCTGCCCTTGGAGCCTGTGGAGCAAACACAGCTAAAATGGCTATCCCTTAAGATGGTGCTGCTTGTGCTGTTATCAGTTAAGCGAGTACATAACCGTTAACCATAACACTTCGTTAATCTAACAGTTAGAGTTAATCCTGCAAGTCAATTCGCAGTGGACGACTCGAAAGTGATTTTACACCCAAATCCCTTTTACCAGCCTCTGTTCTGATGGGATCTAGGATTATTGAACTGACTGCATTCCGGCCCAGTGATATTCAGAGAGAGCTGTGGATCGCAAGCCATGATGCCCAGTCAGAGCCTTGAGAGCCTGTCTGGATAAAACGAGCCCGCTTCGCAAAATGGAACAGTTGTTTGTCTGCTACAGAGCCCAAGCGCTGGGAAAGCTTTAGTCTAAACAAAGGCTGTGGCTGTGTACGGGCTTGTGGAGGCGATTGCGGCTGCGCAACCTGGCAAGCTCAAGGCACACTCCTCCAGGAGAGCGGCTGTGTCCTGGGCCGCACAAGATGATGTCTATAGGGCCATAGGAGATGTACGTCTAAAGCCTTGATACCACAAGCAGCCGCCTGCTTGGTGCTGTCAGTGGTGTGCTGTTAGAGTGCAGGAGGGGATGGCCACTGTAAGATACACCGCGCCAGCAGGGTCAGTAATGCAGGCAACCTGGAGTGATTTGTGTGTTGTATGATTGTGTGTTCTTGTTATGGTGCTTGGTGCTCCAACACGTGGACGAAGTCTGACAGACTGACTGTAACTTGTTTTGTATGCCTGGTTGCAATGCTTTTTATTTGTAAATTCAGCAGTGGTCCATACGCTTGCCGCAAAATTGTTCTGACCTGGGGCAGTATATTGTGCGTGCATGCTGGCTGTGCCTCGCATAGCCTAGGCGGAATAAATGTGTGTTCCCATTGGTTAACGTCGAGTAGTTCGACCGAAAGAGAACGTAAAGGTTATGAATGCAGTTACAGAGTGTATGGGGGGAAGAGGGATTACGGTGAACACAGGGGTGAACATTGTGCTGTGCGTATGTAGTTTGTCGAGGTGGGAGGGGCTTTTATAGCAATTCTTTACCAAGACTTTTTTGATGTTTCTATATGTCTGCAGCTTTTCACCTCAAAACGCTACATGCTGTGGGTTATTCCCTTTAGCAAAGCCTGTGAGTTATTCCCTTTAGCAAAGCCTGCACATGATGCTGTCTTTATGAAAGGTCTCAGAGAGCAACTACAGCTAAACCATAATGAACTTAGCTCAAACGCACATCTGAGCCTGTAAGGGTGGACGCTGAGAGCATTTAACAGGGCAATTGGTGTTCTCTATTCCCTTGATTCTGCTATTGCATCAAGAAAAATGTGTGTGCTATTTATTAGATAACACATTTATTTGTACTTTACAGGAATATAAGTTTATCTTAACGAGTTCTTAAAGTTCTTAGGCTATCTATCAGGTTAACTAGTTAATAATGCATAATGCATGATGATGTTCAGCCCAAATTTTAAAAAGAGGCGATTATAATGCTAACATTTTTAATCAGTGGCTGTATGAAATTAACCTACTACACCTGATATGTAGCCTAATAGGCTCTATATGATGTGTAAAATTTTCCAATACACGTTATTTGAATGGTCGCTGATAGAAGAAAGCCTAATGTTGTTCTCTCGCCCCTTTCTCCTAAGGAACTCCCTCCAATGTGGCTACAAAACAATGTAACCTCATCAGCACATTTCACTTAGTGAAGAGAACTTTCTTAGTCCAAAAATAAGGAAGAATGTGGACTTTTGAATTACCTGCCTCTAGATAGCATCAAGCCTTCAAAGAACCAAAATGTCCTGCACTCAGCTCCTGACACTGAGCGGGAAGGGAGTGCTCTTGAAGAGGGCACCCTCTTGAAAGGAACCATTTGTTCCTCCTGTCTGCAGTTGGCCTGCCCTTTGAGGTATGGAGTCAGGCTCTGACCTCTGCTTCAGCTGTCATGTCTGCTGTGCATCAATGTCATGGCTACATAAGGAGGGCAGTCAATGATCTAATGGCCCTCTCTACGTAGTAGCAGGGAGAGGACCAAACATACCTCAGTGCTGGAACCAGCCAGGGGAAGCAACTCTCTCCTCTCTGTCCACATAGTGCCAAGTGCAAAGTCTGTGTTGATGCTACAGACTTCTGCTGGAAATTCTGTCTGGTTTCTTTTGAGACTGCTATTAATGTTTAACGATTGATCTTATAGAAATATTTAGCACGTATTACTAGCATTGTTGCTTTTAGGCTAATTTTGAAAGTGATAGGAAAAGCACAGTGAATGAATTAGATATGGCTCTGGCTGAATCATTCTGCAAAAAGCTTTTAGGGTATGTAAATGAGTTTTCAGTGCATGTAAAGTCATCCCCTGCTATATGGCTACACAACATACTGTAGTTGAATTCCTAGTCCAATGTTTCCCAAAGTGTGGACCACAGCTAACTGGTGAGCTGCCAAGATGTTGCAGATTGCAGAGTGTTGTTGTTTTTTTTAGTTTTTTTTTTTTTTTTTCATTTTTGTTTTATTATAAAACTTTGGTGGGGTCATACTTGACAGATTCATAGATCACAGATAATTCTAAAGAGTGGGTAAGTCAGGTTGGCAGCAGCAGTTTTTTTTAAAGAAGGAATTTGGAAGCTCACCTAGTCAGTTTTCTAATTCCTATTGTTGTGAAAAGCATAAAATATAAAATGTCCTTACTACTTTTGATATTCTCATTGTCTCCAGACTACCACTGTGTGAGAATAGTTCAGTACAGCATTTCAGTGGTACTGCAAGACAAAAATATTTTACAATTATTTATGGCAGCTCATACAAAAGGTGAAAGCAGACATTTTCAACTTAAATTGCCTTTAGGCATTTCACAAACAAGCGCTGATATCATGAATTGATAGCAGCTACTGTATCAGCTAGAAACATCAGGCTGCTTTTTGAGTGGGAGTTAGCTGGATCTTAGCATCTCACTAGTGGTGGGGGCTGATATTGTACTTTTCCCAGTGGCACAGTCAGCATTTTAATCCTCCAGCACAAAGTGGATTTAATCAGTGTTGCAAGTTGTGCTTGTATAAACACTTTCTTTTTTGTAAACAAGAACATAGAAGATTTGAGTTGCTTGAACTGACATAGTCTGACATAACTATAACAAAGTCTCACTATTTCAGCATACCATGTGTACTTAAAACAGTTATATCAAATGTTATTTCAAGTGACTGGAAATGGAAGAAAATGTAAAATGCAGATGGAAGTGATTCCACTTTGTAATAAAAATACAAGAATCAAACACATTTTTTTGACACACTGGGCACATATTTTTTGTGATGCCATATACTGACATTTGGCAGAAATAATTTCTCTATGGCTATTTAAAAATGACTCAATAATCTCTGCATATGCCAATGTGCCAATGTGTTTTGAAGCAATTTTCTTCCTATTCATAACACATTATTCAGCTTCACGTCAAAACAAATATAAAATATAACCCCAAGCTGTTTGCTGCTATTTACCTGTCATCCAAAGCCTTTTAAGTCCCTCTTGAGAATTCATTGCATGCTAAGGTTTTAAAATTGTGTCCATTTATAGCTATAAAAAGTAAGTGGCATTCCCATGAGTCACAGGGATCAGTTGGTTCAACACCAAACAACATTGTCCTTTTAAAGCTGTAATTTCAGATGGAAAGAAATCTTAGTCAGAGACCGGTGAAGTAGTGCAGGAGAGGGAAGCTAGAGAGACATTGCAATTAGGGAGGATATGCAACTCAGGTAGGTACAACAGGGCAATACCTGAATCTGTTTACCTGTGGTTTAAAGTTTGTCTGTCAATTTCTTGAGGTAATGACCACCTTTAAATAGTTATTGATGCCTTTTAAAGATAAAAGCAAGGGCAGTTGTTCTGACTTGCCTCTTGACTTTCCTCTGCTGATTCACACAGGATGGAATCAGGTGTGTGTGGGTGTGTGTGTGTGTGGGTGCGTGGTGCAGACATATGTAACTATATGCCTCAACAAATTAAGACTATACAGTGCATCTATGTTTGTCACTTCGAATAAAACAAAACGCATGACTTGTCATTATTAACGTCAGCTGTGGAATCCAGTCCACTCTCTCTCAAAAAAAGAAATTATTTCACTGGGACACTGTGATTAAATTAGCTCCACAAACCCTTGGCTACGTACCCAGCTGTGAGTGGAGCACATGCCTCCATACGAAACCAACCCATTAAGCATCTGTTAGTTAATGCGAACAGTGTGTCCAACGAGAGAGATATTAATTTCTTCCACAAGCTGGGCCCAGAACAGTAGCCCAGCAGGAGCGCATGCTGCTGATTGATAGAGGAGAAATGCCCATGCTTGCAACGTGGGGGCTGCATGGTTGGAGGACTGTCTGGCCCCCCTGATGACCAGGGGCGGGGGTGTGATCCAGGTCTGAAGAATAGAGACAGATGGAGGGAGCGCCTCCCAGGAGCGGCCAAGGCGTTTATCTCAATCTTGGCTGGACAAAACTCGGGACAGAATCCTCTTGCGGGGGAGGCAATGGGGTAAAAAATGAACCTGCCAAAGTGCAACTGCCTGGCCTGGCTTTTCCTTCCCATGCAGTAAGCCTGTTCAGACTGGTCCCAGAGTATGTGCAAAGAAAACAATGACATTATACATTTTTGACATTTTTCCATAGCATATAGCATTGCTCTGACTGAAATCGAAGTGGTCCAGAATTGGGGAGGAAAAATTGTAAACAGATCGACTTCTCGACGTCTCAGTGCTATCCATTCTCATGCTGCCTCCCTCTCCATGGGGAAACACCCAAGAACTGAAAGTATGTCCTCACAGAAAGGCTTGAAAACTTGATAAACATGGAACATTAGCATCCCAGACCTCTGCTCCACATTTCATAAGCCTTTACACTATTCACATAGACAACTGAAGCACTATGATGGATATAAAAATAATTTGATGCAGTGACTGAATATATAGGGCCAACACTATGGTCAGATTGTTCATACAAAGATATTACACACATAGGGAACATGGCAAACACAAAAACAGCCCAACATGAACCCTAACCCTAGGTGAATTAATATTTTTTCCTATTCAGGGGCCAGGCTGTGAGCCACCATGGCGTGGGTGACAGGTGCCACACTGTGCCTCTTGCTTGGGATAGCAGATTTCTGCATGTGGGCACTGTCCATGGTTCCTCTTGCAACAGGGGAATCAGATCTGAGAATCACGTCTGAGAATTTTGATAAACACTGAGAAGTGTTTCAGTGCGAGGTACACCATCAGTAATTCCAAGATATTGATGTGCAGGCGGGCTTGGAATTTCGTCCACAGCCTCAGACCAACTCTCCATTGCATATGGTCCCCTCAGTGCATTAGCGATGTCAGAGCCATAGAGGTGCCCCTGGAAAGCCATTTGTGGTCTCTCCAGTGGGCTAGAGCTTGCCAGCCTTTGAGTGACACAGCAAGTATTTTGTTTCTGTCCTTTTTGGGGTGGACACAATGTTTTAAGCCTTGTATGTAATAGTCCAGCATTCAGTCCATGGGGGGAACTATTACGATAGCCTTTTCTGTGAGGAGCTTGAATATCTCCCGTTGCAATAAAGAGTGGGTCCTAGATCTGTTTCACGGAACCCAACCCCTACTTTCTTGCATGGTCTTGAGCGGAGGAGGGTACTTGTGTACGACCTGCTGCACCAGGGCTCCAGGCCGGGTGGATGCAGAGCGGTCACCAGGACAGTGTGGTTGAGCCCCTCATGGCCTCCACAGTGTCTCAGCCTTTAGCAGTAAGGAGAATGTCCAACAGCGCAGCCTTCTCGTGGTTGGGGAGTTTAGTGTTCAGGGTTTTGCATGCCTGCCCGTGTAGGCATATGCCCTCTCTGCAACACTCGCTGTGGTAAAGCAAGGTTGAAAATGGAGAGAAGTTTACTGCTGCCATTGTGCGGAGGAAGGGGATGAATAATGCTGGCTTAGAAGCGGAGTGCAGATGGCTTCATCGCGGTGCAGTGTGGGCATTCTCCAGGCAGGCAAAGGTCAGATTGTGCATGGTGTTGTCCCAAGCATATGACACACCGGTCATGACAATCCGCTAGTAGAATAAATTTCTCTCTTGGGCATCTCTTAGAGATGGTTGCCATTATAGTTGCAGCGCAAGCTTTTATAAAATTTGTCAGTGAATTCATTTTCTAGATAAATCAAGTATAATTCAAGTAGTATGATAAAAATCATCTGTTTAGACGGCTCACTCAGGAGCCAAAACCTGCTGAACACTGGAGCCAAAGATCATTGAATACTGACCAAGATAGAGCAACATAATATCTTATAATGAGAGCAAATGTGAATAGTTACGGTCTGCAGAAGTGGGAGTGTCACATAACATCACAATATAAACTTTTCAGTGATGTTCTGTATCAGTGTATGGGGACTCGACTCTGGTCCCCCCCCTTGTGTGAATGTTTGCGCCTCTCGATCAACTTTTACCCTCTCTGCCGGACCTCTTGCAGTCTCAAGCAGCAAAGCTGCGAAGAGGGGTCCACAAAGTCAGCAGTCACTGAAAGGTGACAGAGGAAGATTGGTGCACATATGCCTGCATTATATAGTTCAGGAGCAGACGCCGTAGTGCGCGTACAGCCTTTTAAGGATTGATTGAAGAGGGTTCAGCAGAATAGGTACGCCCAAAGGCGATATCGCAATAGGTGGCATAGAAGTGCTCCAAGTGAGATCGAATCGATGCAATTTAAAACTCTGAGATGAGGATCAATATGCAGAGGCGCAGCCAAAGAGGCGCTCAGTGGTTCTGTGTTACTTCAAACCTTCAGCCAATTCAGTTTCCAGAAATTTCCAGAAACAATGTTAATATTCTACTTTCTGCTTATCAGAGTTAAGCACAAATAACAACTCTGTTTGAAAGCATGTTTTACACACATCTTAGACATTACTGTAAGGAATAAGGAGACAGAGAGGTCTGTAATTGTGTGTGTCATGAAAATAGAGTTGCATTCAATTGCAGTGCAAATGTTCATTTTTAATGATGCCATTGCATGGCCTATGGCTTATTGAAAATGTATGAACTTCACAATTAATATTGCAAAAGTGGAACAAGGATCATTCATGTGATTATTTTATATTTTACATTTGTGGAGCTCAGGTCTTAAAGTCAGGGGAGCAGACACTTTTTCAGGAAACTTATGGAATTGGACGATAACTCAGCTTTTGCTGATGGCCTGAATGCTACTAGCATTAAGCTGGTACCAAGGCAATTACTACCAAGGCAATTAATTGATGCTTATTTGAATACATAAAGATGCTGAATTTACTTGGTATTTAACTTGGTACATCAATCGGAATGATCTTGGATACCATCTGTTCTGTGATGTGACTCATCCAAACTTGTAGCCAATTAGGCAGGTGTCTTAAAGTTCTTAATCTTAATGTTCAAGTGCTCCGGGTGGCTCAAACCGACTGTATACTGTGGATTATATAAAGGAAAATTTAATCTACTGTAATTTCTTTCCTATTTAAACTGGAAAATACATTCAAAAACATTCAAAACACATATTATTCACATATTATTTTTTCAGAGGAAAAACAATCTCCTGTTGGTTGTTTTTACAATTTTTTTGGTTGGTTTGGTTGTTGTTGTTACCAATTTTTGTTATTCTTTTGTTTTTGTTATCGTGTTCGAAGAGCACTCTTTTCTTTTCAAGATGGAGATGGAAAACACATTAGGTACAAAACACAATATTCGCCACACATCTGTTGCCAGTCAAATTATGCAGTCATGGATTCACCTTTGGCTCGAGGAGATTTCTCAACTCTGCTAGTCAGCAGACAAATCTGAATCAAAGAACACTGACTTCTCCTGAGAGGTCAAAAAGTTTGCTATTCTTTCACTCCTTCATCTGAACTCCTTCAGTCTGAACTATGCTGTGATGACAAAAAAGGTTATGCAAATGGTAATGAAAAGTAGAAGCCTGTCACTGTGGCCACCAACAGCGCTAAATTACATTGCACTTACCTGCCTATTATTGAAGTGATCTGACTTAATAGCCTGAACCCATTAAGGTTCATCTACTGTGCCATTATGTACATTTTTTCTCCACACACAAAATGATGCCCTTGAGAGTGCTGACCCCTCTACCACTTCCAATCACAATGGCAATGGTGGGGAAAGTGTTGTATGGAAAAATGAGAGGGAAAATCTTAAAACTAATGGTGTTTTTCTCTGCAAAGTTCAAGGCCCCATTTATTTATGCGATTGCGTCTGTACATATCAGTGGCGATTTCAGGCACTGAAAATGGCTACTTTTAAAAGCTCCAACCATCTCTGGAGACACTATGTGTAGAAACTGAATTTTTGTATTGTGACGCCGGTTTGCAGATCTCTGGAGTGCAGTTCCCAAAAGCATGTAAGTTGGTTGGCATTGGGCAATTTCATTGCAACCAACAAAGTTACTTACTTGGTTAGCAAATATGCTTTTGGGAAAAGGACCCCTGGTTGGCTTTCTATTTGTTTGACATGTTTTTGAGCATCGTGTAATTGGAATTATTTTCTAATATGGAGAGGAAGAATGTATCATACATTTCATACATACCCAGGTGTAAACATAGTGCAAAGCAGACAAACAGACACACGTACTCAGACAAAGACTCTCTCTCTCTCTCTCTCTTACACACACACACACAGACACATGCTCTGTAGTCCAGGTGCATTTAATATCTTTATCATGAGAGACATAAGCAGATCTCTGTTGCCCAGGGAAGGGAATATTTTTCAGAGCGCTGCCTAAAATACCCTCATTATACACCTGAAGGTCCTCAGGGAGGAGAGAAAAGTTCTCAGTCCGATTGTGATCTGACACTCTTCCACGAGGCTATGCAGAATTGATGCTTGGTTCGCGCAGGAACACATTGTCAGTGGAAATGTAGAACAGTGATTTGAGCTTTTTGCTCAGTTGGATGCTGTAAAGAAGCAACTCGTGGTGATGGCATCACAGCCTTTTTTACACTACCACCTCCACACTTTGCATGGGGAGGTTGAGTCAGTGTTGATGGCGTCAGGTCAGAGCACAAACATTCAGCGGTGTATTATGTGTGTGTGTTGAAGTGCTGACCATGCAGCATGTTCTCTGGGTGCATCCATTTAGAGAGTCCCAACATGAGCTGTAATCTTTTTAATATGGGGAGCCTAAGAGGAGGAGGAAAAAGGAAAATGATGTGCGAGGCATTTCTAAGTGTATTGAAAAGTACATAATTACAGGCTAAAAACTGCCATACCCCTCTATTCATTTTTTTTCCTCCCAGCTCTTGTCATTATTATAAGTGCATGTGACATGCGAGAGAAACAACATTAAACTTTGTTTTTTTTTTAAAAACAGAACTTTACCCTATAGTGCACATTTGAAAACTGCTGCCTATATTGATGGACTGGTCATACTCACATGAATGTTATTGTCTAATGATAAAACTGACAGAGGTTTTATTTATTGTTGCTTTATAACAACTACAACTGTGATTGTCATCATTTGACCACATGTTTATTGGAAATAAAAACATCTCCCTGATGAACTTTACAGAAGTTGTTGAACTATTTTACTGCCACCCCAGCTTGACTTAATTGACAGTCTCTGCTGTGTTATTAAGATGTGGTCCTAAATACTGTCAGTGGCTGATTCTTTGGGGTAAGAGGAGAAGGTCCAGCTGCAGCTAAACAATGAGAGCCACATTGAACATAATGACTAGAAGTGAAGCTTTCCTGTGGAAATACATGACACACTCCCTTCTGAGAAATGGCACCAGGTTTACATTGGAACCTTGGACAATTTATAGATCTAAAACACATTATCTGAAGTGTATGGTTTTGTACGTTCGCAATTATGGACCTTTTTTGTTGAAGCATTAATTAAACCAATGAGTGCACATGCATTTGCAACAACAGAATTTACCAAACTTTGTTGAACCATGTGCGTGACGAGTTGCTCTCAAAATAACTGTGAAGGATAATTATGCATTATACTCATCAGTGACATTATCTTGGTTATCTTAGCAGGATAATGTTAACTGTGTTGGCCACAAACTATTGAAGACAGTTGCATCAGGCCTGCTGCTGTGATGTGTTGGTTTGGTGTAAAATAGGACCTCTGATGTTGACCCTCATCAGAGAACAAAAACATTCTAACACATTTAGGTAAGGTAAGATTATACATTAAGATTATATATAACTAAAGTGTGGCTCACATTTCCAGTTCTAACAATGTCTTAGATATTTCATCACAAAATGGATCTTTACAAACAACAGTGTGAGCATTTTAATTAGAAATCCAAAGCAACATTAAATAGCCCTGTTCATTTTTCGCTGGCTGCCCATTGCCAAATTGACACACCGATTGAAAGATAAGGACATCCACTTGGCAAATTAATTGACCAGCAATTTGTCTTGGTTCCTTATCTAGTAAGGCTGTGTCCAGTTTGTCTCTGCCAGGGGTATTTGACATTTAAGCACACAGCTCCACTTTATGCCTTCACAATAACCTGGGAATGTGAATGAGTTAAGAACACTGGAATCAATGATGTCAAGCACTCCCATAATTTAAAGGACACAGGATATGGTTAGCTCCAGTGGCTACCTAATGAATAAACAATTAATCTTCCATTCCATGTAGATATCTTCTGTCAGCTGCACTGTCAAATACATTCTGATGGCATAATGAATTTCCCAGATTAGTTTGGGATGATGAGGTATTTGTTTACCATAACTAAAGTTTTACATAACAGAAATATGATATGACAGTTAAGGCCTGTGGTCAGAACAGTGGCAGTGCTGAATTATTTGTTGACTCTCCCAACCATGACTGGATGCAAAGATGAGGCAGATGGTGAACTTTCTATGAGTGACTTAATCCAAGTGGCTCCTGAGTGGCTGTTTCTATAAGCCTAAAGAATGAACAATCTTCAGAGATTTGTCTCTCCTCCCCTGTCTGGCTGGCGAGGAGCAGAGAATGCCCCCTTTTTGTCACCATATCTGGAAGCATCCGTGGCTTTTCATGTGCCCATTATGACAGGGCCTCTCCTGGAGAAGGATAATGAAATGAGGACAGAGATTCCAGACCACTGTGTGTAATAGAACGCACAGCACAATGATTAATGCTCCATGCCCCATGAATCTCATCGCTTCAGGTTTTGACAATTTCTTCGGAGGCTGCCACAAACAGAACACATTTTCCCACTCATCAAAATGTAAATGTATTGCATTGTGCTGTTTCACTGAAAGGTTGGAGCAGACGTCAAGCAACACTCACACGCATTAGTAGTACGTTGTAAGTCTGAGATCTGAGAAAAAAGAAAAACTATTCTGTATTGGTAATTTATTAACTTATCAAAGTTAATAAAAAGTATTATTATTTTTTAAATTGGGAATGAGTACCTGCAGAGATTACTGTAGAACTTTGACAGAGTGCCCAAGATTTGCAGGCCCTTGTTCACAGCAGTTGGGGCTGCTTTAATTATGGTGCTTATGGTGACACTAAAAGGCAACTAAGAAGAATATTTGGATTGGAAAACCTGACAGTGACATCTAGGCCTTTGTCAATTGTTTTGGTGTGATAAATGTGATTAACACCTACTACTGCTACTTGTCATGAAACTCCATGGAGATGACATGGTAAAACAGACTTAGTGACCAATGCAAAGGCTTTAATCTGAATACTGAGGAAATTACGCTTTCTCTAAGTGTCCAAGCTGATTCAAAGGTGCATCAACATGTCAGCGCACAATAGGTCATCTGTTTCATTGCACTTTTATTTTCAGTATCTTCATATGATATAGAGGCATTTATTCATTCTTGGGACTATAGATAGCAATAGCAGAAATGTTGCTTGATACAGTTGGGTGGGTGAGTATTCAGTCCATTTAATACACAGACCCATTGAAAATGGTGTTTAAATCAATGTATTCTTTGGAAACTCATCTACTGAGAACTAAACTGCTGCTTATGGCCAATGCCATCCTGGGATAACAGCCATAAATTTGCCCTGAGCCACTGTAGTATAGGAGTCACTAAAAGCAGTCTAGATTTGGACCCCACAGAACCCCCATTCTATTTTTGTGATGCAGTTCACTAGAACACCTCCTCTGGCAGTTAAATAGGCTAATGTAGGTGGTCAATACTCTGCCCGGAGAGGGATGCAAGTCTGTGTTGGCTATTGAGTCCCACTCATCCAATAAAAACCCACAAACACAGGGTGGCTTAGGGCAACAATCTATTTTGCAATGTTGAAATAGAAACTAGATACACTGTGAGCTGCCGATAACCTCTGGGGAGGCATAATGTCCTCTGAATCAATAGAAAAAAAATGAATGCATTACCAAATAGGGCTTCCTAAATCCCTTTAGGACTGAATATTGCTCAGCAAATTGAGTTCTAAAATGACCCTTATGGTTTACACAAACCTCTGTTAGGTTATGCATGATCTACACACATCTATTGGGATTGAGAAGCCTTGTTTACTACACAAAACTTTATTTATTCCTAGACTGTTGGTAGCACCACAAATTATACCACTCCGTCATTGTCCATTTAAGGAAATTTAAAAGTGCTTATATCCCCTAAGTAATTAAACCCATTCACTAATGAAAGATCAAGCACCCTTTGCTACCTCAGTCCTCTTAAGACTATGAGACTCACGTCATCATTTATGTGCTGGGCAATCCCATTAGAGCTGGATGGGAATTAGAATCTGCAATTATTCCCAACCAGAAATAAAGAACTCAGGGATATTGTGGGGCCATCTGCATCACACATCACAGACCCCAAGAGTCTTGTGCTTACGGCAACATCAGCCTAAGCCTGGACAAGTTGAATTGCACATGTGGAATGTCATGTCCATGGAACGGCAGAAAATCTGTTTTTGTCAAGATTCACACAACAGTTTCACATTGCTGACCTTAAAAGTGCAGTGAATATCACTGGTTCCAAGCAAACCTAAAGGCATTGTGGAGTATTTTACTTATATGACAGTGTTTTTAAAGGCGCAGTCTGCATTTCTGATCTCATCCACTTTTTGACAAGTTCAATCCTCTAATTAATTGAATTTAAATACAGGCAAACAAACAAAACAACTTCTAAGGAGTCGGAGCATAGTAAACATAGCTCTGTACATAGCTCAGGCAATCGCAGTAACTAAAGTCATGGGCAGTCACAGTGGCTGGACTGAGTCATGGAAAATTCTGATCAATCAATATGGAGCTTTAGGAGCAGTGGAGTGTCGTAATGGCTCTTGAACTTAAATATCCTCAACCTTTCATGAATACAAATCATGGACTGCATGTTGAAGTAGAAGGAGCGAGGAAGCCACGTCTTCACTCTATTCATGGGAATTTCTCATGCCAGTAGTGTTTTAAGATTTACAGCACATTTAGGTGATCAGTTTAACAACAAGTGGAATAGACACTACTGAAGCACCAAAGTGAATGTGTATTAACTGCCTATAATGACAGTCTCTGCAGGCCTTTCACTTTCATTTTAGTGTAAGGAGGGAGCCAAATTGCAGAGCTGCATTGCAATGAAGTAATGCTAATGGAAAAAATGAATCTTATTTCACCATCAGTGGACGTTTATGGGCTTCCTTAATGTTTGCTCTTTAGCTGGAGGGCCAAACCTCAGACTCCTGAGATGTGTGTTGCAGAGGTGGGCTTGTGGTTGATATGCATCATACACTGCTCAGACTCCTGGAATATGCGCCCTCGGCTCACAGTTGTCTGGACAACAAAATTTTAAAAAGAGACACAATTGCACCATACTCTTAAAGAAATCTATGCATCTGTTCTAAATGAACATATTAACACAGTAGTCTTCTCTTAGCAATGTAAACAGTGTACACATTTTAAAGTTCATGTTCCACTAGTGAATGCATTAGCTGTCAGGCTCAGTTATGTGCTAATTTCACCAATGAGAATTTATCTATATAACAGATATAATAGGGATCTTTTAATTATGTTCCATTAGGACTACTCTGAAATCCTACAGGCGTCAAACATCATGTTCATCATGTTCTACACTATTGAAAATATTAACTCAGCAAATCTTAACGTAACTCAGCAATGGCTTAATACAATGTAACTAACTGAGCTGATGTGTCAGTCTGCCATCAGAACAGATGTGACGGGGGTGGGGGGTGTAATCTGCATATCTGGGAGAGGAGTGATGGAATTGTCAGTCACCATGGAGTTCAAATGCCTTTAACTTGACAGCGCAGTCAATCTGAATTCTCACACAGTCACCACTAGGTTTTCTTTGGTTGGTGGACACCAACTAATGTCAGTGCTTCAATCTGTGTTTGAATATACAGCACCTGGTGGGTCATCACTGGAGCATTACTCATTAATGGCATAAGTGTGCAAGTGGGCAGAGTGAAAAAGGAGCAGGAAAGACAGAGAGAGAGAGGGGGATAAATAAGCAAGAAAGTGAAAGCTGAATAAGAGCACTTATGGAGGTGATGATTAATGTGCGAGGAAGTGACTAATAGTAATAAAAGAAAGTTTCTCCCTTACACAGAGCATATCTTACAGTATGACAAGAGACACACATTAGAGGGAGTAATTGGTTGTGATTGGCTTGCTGTGGTCATTTTACCTCTATTGGCTGCACAGCCAGAGGACTCATAATTGAAGTATTCTCAATATTTCATTTTTTTTTCCCATGAAATGTACAGAACAAGTCATACAACAAAAGGCCATTACTGCTTTTGAAAGTACAGTGGGAATTGAAGTGGTGGTAGTGGTTTCTAAGTGGATCAAAGAAAAAAATAAACACACTCTCAAGGACTATTTCTTGCGATTTATTTAACTGATAGGATGTCCAATACAGGCGTGTTTTAGGAAAAAGCCGTTCTCAACGTCAAAGACAGCTTTTTGCCGAAAGGCATCCGTCTTGGGCATGCTATCAATTAAATAAATCGCAAGAAATAGTACTTGAGAGGGTGTTTATTTCTTAGTAAACAATCAAACATGACAAAAGTTTTGTCATGTTGTAAACAGGTTTTAAATTAACATCACCTCTCTCAACACTGTTCCTGGATGTGCTCTCAATAATCATAACCTTGTCTCCCACAGACAAAACTGTTCTTAAATTACTACAAAATTCAACTTTTGTCCATTATAGTAGTCATTATGAGTTCATTCATCAAAGCCAGTGACCAGCTAAACAATGATGAGCTGATGAAACCTGTAAGGAGAGAGTTCAACAGCAACTTAAATGGAATTTCGCTTTATGTTTATCTACTGTTATAATTAAGATTTTATTGTTCCATTGTGTACAGCAATAGGATGTCAAAATACACATATTCCCATTGCTTGAATCCACTTCACTCTCACAAACTGCTGGTACTGCATAAAAACCACTGTGACTTTGATAATGACCTTAATGTAGAAAACCAATTCCAGTCCAATAAACCAGTCCTCTTTTAAAGATTCTAGGACTACCATAGACCTCAAAACAAATACTTTTGAAAACATTTCAACTTCAGAGATCCTTTTCTTTATATTCTCACATTCCACTGAAACAAAACAATTGCTTTTGCTGTTCATCTAATGTGAAAAAAAGATATCTGTAAATGTTGGAAATGTTGGAAATGTAATGTTCTATGAGACCAAAACTAATTAATTTTATCTTAATTTCCCCCTGGATGGATGAAAAAAAAAGTTAAATTAAATCTTAGTCTCCGAGGCTGCTATGTTATAGAGTCTTTTAATTAGAAGCTTTCTATCAACTTATGTATCTATTGACCCACCTAGCACCACCCTCCCCCCACTCACTGCCTGCACGTTAATGACTCCATTGCAGCACCAGCTTCTTCTGTAGCCTCACTCAATTTCTAGCTGATTCTATTGATGATTAAAGCCTGGCTAAGAACAAGAGAAGAGAAGGGGAAGGGATACAACTGGCTTGGCTGTGAAGGGAGGCATCAGCAGACTTCTCTTTGGCTGTCAAGTGAACTGTGCTTTATGCCACCGCTGGAAGAGAACAATCTGTGTGGGGGAGAAATTGCTGTCATTATAAGCCACAGACAGTAATGCACATCTCTTGGTGTCAGTCAGAGCCCATAGAGTAGAAGGGGAGATGATGGGCGAGACAAAGCAATCAGACAGAGCAATCAGAAATGCAAGCAGGTTTACTGCCATTAGACTGATGGGGAATATTAGATGGAGCCCCTTTTTGGAAGAGTCTTGCCTGCAGGAAAGGGGTGTGTGAATATGGGCTTTATTTCAGGCAGAGTTGGACTGGGAAACTATGGATAGAATACCTGAGACCACAAAATGTCTGCCTTAGTGCAAAAGCAGTGAGCTGTAAAGAAGCTATTGTAGCTATTTTACTGTGCTGTTGGTGGATTATTATGTGTACATTTTACCCCCTTATAAACTTTGAATGGTAAACCTGTTGAACTACCTGTTGGACTGTAAACTGTTCACAATCCATTAACCTTTGCCAATTTATGCAGGCCTACGTATTATGCAGTGTTTTATTGAAAATCCATCTTTTGTGTCTCAGTCCTCTTCAGCACTAGTCGACACTTAGTTTTTAGGGCAGACACAGCCTGCACTTGCACCACATGACACTCATTAAACACAGACACCCCACCAGATGCTGTCTGCAAACCCTGCACTGGGTAGGGAATGGCATTACATTCAGTATGTTATATTGCCATTAAATGCAATCAAAGGTTTAGGGACCTCCTAGAGAGAGAGGTAGTGAAGGTGAGAGAGAGAGAGAAGAGAGAGAGAGAGAGAAAGAATGAACAATGTAGATGGAGATACCATATGGAACCTGTCTAACACACCTGCCTAATATTGACCTGTCTAACATACCTGCCTAATATTGACCTGTCTAACATACCTGCCTTATAATGACTTGTCTAACACACCTGCTCCTGCTGTCTTAGGGGGCGCTTATCCCAAATCCCCACCACTGCCAATTGGGTCCCTGTCCGCCAGTCCAGGGAGTAGGCTCCCCCCCTGGCAGCGGAAATCTGGCAGGATCTGCTACATGTAGCCTTTCCGATCCCAGACCATAGACGGGGCCTACGCCAAAGATAATTCAGAATTCATGTTACTCTACTCTTTGTAGCATTCATTTTCAGTAAAGCTTTGAACTTCATTCTTTTCTTTGAGTATTTCTGGGAGAATATATTTTCCCTAATGTGAGGAAAATACTGTACTAGCCACCAGAGTATATTAAATGGGTGAAAAATAATGTTTGATTGTAGGTGAGTTAGAATATGTGTCTTGCATGATGTAGGGTCGATTAAATACCTATGGGTTGCAGTCTCTTTTTCAACAGTATAGAGAATTTCCTGGATTTTGCCTTTTAAGACAAATTTACCTTCACCTATTACTGACCTATGGCCTTAACATGACTTCTTGTCACAAGAAAACACACAACATGCTACACCATTGCCTATTCCCTCTGGTACTCAACATGCTATATATCTCTAATATTTGACTGAATATTTAATTAGAGCAGAGCATCATTTTTGGGCAGTACTGTGTTACCGCACAGAAAAGTTTGAATGCAGAGGCTACTTCTGACAGGTGAACATATTTAGAAACCATCTAAAACCATTTAAATCAGGTTATGACACAGTCCTGCAATCCTTTAGAAAAAAAAATAATTTATAAACAAATTGAGTTTTGACAGTGAGCTAATGCAGTTTTCCTACTAAGAAGAGAATTCACCACAGTAGAATACATATGAGTACATGTCCATTATATAGGACAGGACAGCTCAGATTTGCTACTGGAAAAATGCTGTCAGATTGGCAACCGCTAGCGTGTGACAAATGGGTGCTGAGTGGTGGTGACACATCAAAAGGTTGCTTGTAGGTTGCCCCCCCCCCACGTGCTTTTGAATAAACCTTTGTTTCTGCACATGACAAGGTCAGTGCTTTCAGCTCCTGATAAAGTGGGACTGGGGTGATGGCAGACTGTGGTGACACTTTGTCTAAATACATAGACTTACAATGCCTCTTATCGTTTCTAGAGCATAGCCTTGTCAGTCAGTGAATATGGATGTCTTTCCTCTCTCTTTCTGTTTTCAAATACTTGTTCTAAATACTGACAAACAAGGAACATTCTTGAAAGGATGCATCTCTATTTACTTGTTCCCTGAGGAATACTGGAGAGGTATATGTGTGAATTCACAAAAATATAAACACATATACAAACAATCCCAAATATGAGTCTACAGAACAAATCAGTGGGAAGCACTGGCTAACACACATCAAATGTTACTCTATGATGTTGTTATATCTGCACAATCCTAAAATGCATGTTCTATTTGAAAATAGTTTCATAATGTTGAAATAACACAATCATATCAAGTCACATCTGTGTTTATGTCCAAAATTAAGGGGACTGTATTATTATTTGCAGGTGGGTGTCCCAACGATGAAAGGTGATACAAGTAAATTGCTGTGGTATTGCTGTTGAGCCTTCTAGGGGTAAACAGAGCAGGAGAGGATTAATGTTGAGATGAACACGTTCGATGCGTGCTGCACGGTGCCTTGGGTTTTCAGGATATGATTTTGGTGACTGTAAAAGCTTGAGCACAATAGGAGGATGGCAATTATTTTCTCTCCCGTAATTGGCTTGTCATGGGCAGCTTTCACACCCATTAAATGCTCACACAGTGCTCTTTTTTATAGTGGGTTTGAGAGCGGCTCTGTTGACCATCAGTGAATTGTTGCAGTAGATTGTTGACACAGGTCCATTCACAGTACATGTGTTGTTTTATAATAAGTGGGTGCCCTTCAGGAGCCTCTGACAGGGAGAATCTTTATTTAAGTTCATTACACCTAATTTCTGGCAACAACGCCAACATGACTGAACAGCTGTCAGTCAATCAGATGCAAAAGAACCATCACTTGATGGTTGCAATGCAAACCAAGCCACCTGACAAGAACCTCCACAAGACATTACAGGTCCAGCAACAAAATGGGTCTTGTGTGGAGAGGATAAACTGCCCCAAAGCAACCCTAAAAGTCTCACAAAGGAGAGGTGGAAGGATGCGTAAAACCAACTGAGAGAAGGTCTGAAATCATTCAGAAAGTCTGTTAAATGTCTCTTGTAAAATTCTTCATCAGATACCAAGTGACTATTGACTTTTTGTCATATGTCCTTTTTTGACGTACTGCCTGTTACCTAATCTGTCAGTACCCACCCTCTCTCTTACTCCTCACTTAATAGGCCCACCTTAGAAACTGTCACCATAAAGAGTATCAGGTCAGTGGTAAGGTGACTAAATACAAGGAAGGGACACACAACTGAATAAAAACACAACTGTTTCAACTATTTTTTTTTTTCACTCAGAAGGTATTTTTAAATCATGAGAAAGTTCCAAAATGGAAAAAATGGAATTGCACCTCCTTGGACTGTGGCTCAATACAGGTTGTCTTGAATCATCAAAATAATGGGAAAGTTACTGACATTTACGTTTTTCTTCAGTTCATTTTGGTAAAGGTCATTGGGATGTCATGGGCCATTGGTTTTTGACTGTCAGCCATCACCATAAAGTCCAAGATGAAGGATCAAGAGGACAAAGGTCACCACTAGTTCTAAATTAATCTCAGAAGCCCATCTTTATGCTTAATAATTATGCCAATAATTACCCAATTGAAAACCTCTACATCAGCTGAGAGCATGCTACATGATGGAGAGAGCATGCAGAGGATTTAACTGAATATAGAGACAATAATATTGCCAGATGTGTAATGTAGTCATTACATCAATTCATGAGCAAGCTAACTTTATATCAGGGCTGTTATTATGTTGGATTATAATGCCTCTGTACTGCTGTTGAATTGAGAGAGCACCATTCAGTAAATCTATCAATTAAATTCTTACCTTTTTTGTATAGAAAATCAACATTTGACCTACAGATCACGTCCTCTACACAGCTATGTTTGAATTGTAGATCACGACAGACCTCGAGGCGTGATCGAAAATATTCCACAATACTCCAAATTCTCCAGCGAGTTCCACATTTATTACAGCTGTATTGCAACAGCACTGCAATGAGTAAAATGAATGGACTGATCTGGGAGCATCCATTCACATCAATGCATAAACAAACAAACCGGTTAATGTAGGCTGGCAACAGGCAACTGATGTCATCCAAAGTAAGACTTAAGATAACACTGGGAACATGATGCCAGGTCAAAAGAGCAGTAGGCTAGTTGACGGCTCACCTGAGCTGAGGACATTTTCCGTTTCACTTTTGTGTGGCATCTCGTTTTGGAAGTGCTCTAATCACCGTTACTATTTGGCACAATTGCGTCCGTTCTGACGTGTGGAGTGGTGACTGCACAAGGCTTACAGGCGCAACTTTAGCTCACGGGAGACACGTCTGCGCTTCCCAGCTGCACGCGGTGGAAACGGAATAGTAGGGGATAGAACGCAGTTTTAGACTTCTCCGCAAACAGAACCTGCTCGAACAACAACATAAAAACAGATATATGAACAAAAAAAGTAAATTGCTTCGATTAAATTCGATAACTGTAGTGGACAACCACGTAACTTTCGAAAAGCGGATCGTCATTGCTCATCAGTCCTAAACCAGCGTGACATCCACCTCTTTCTCATTGCCTGTAAATATGTGGTTAGGACGAAAACAATGCAAGGATAGCTGGGCGAGAACGGTTAATGCATTTTAGGCATATTGCCCGTAGAACTGTGACAAAACGGATACTGCCTAGTTTATTGAACATTTTCAGAAGTATGGGCGGTCAACGAGCGTAAACATCAGACACGTTTCTCTGATGTCGGCGTAAATAGGCTGATGAAAATTTTCATAAACACTGCTACTTTTGGCGTATATTTCTCGTGTTTTCTTCCGTGTTGCATTGGGAAATATTTAAATGAATGCACAATTCAATCATTTTGTTTCAAAGTGGAATTCGGGGCAGACTGGAGTATGATAATGGATTTCTAACTATTGTTAAGCATACTAACGGAGTCATCGCCGCTGGACATGAACCTGTGGTGTGAAAATTGTGTCGACACTACCCCGTTGGATTTTTAACAGGGCAGTACAGGAAATTACTCAACTGATTCAACCGTAAACAACATCAGGGACTCATTTCCCGAACAAGGAGTACGCATGGGATTTATCATGTTTTTACTTCATACTTTCACTATCTTCTTGGTGCTGGGTGAGTAGCTTCCATCTACGACTAACAAATTCAACACGTTTCGCAAAAAAGCAAGGTTAATGTATCCAAAGTGTTTTCGGCATGATGTACCATTGCAATTTTGTCGATACCTGTGAAGGGACATGCATGCTTCAAAATGTGTTGAAATCTCGATATCAAATGAGTTAACTACACTATCTTCTCTAAGAGTTCTTGCGGAATTCAATAAGGTACCTGGCTGCGTGTCACACTTCTGCAGCCAGAGGGACACGACGCAACAGAAAAAGAAAATAAAAAGATATTAAACAGGACGTAATCCACATACATTTTGAACTGTATTTGAAAGTATGTGGAAAGACTGCATGCTCTGCAGGCTCAGATATGCAGAGTATGCTTGATTACCAAAACTATATCCTTCACAAACCAAGTTGGATATTTTTTATGAGTTACCATGCAGCCTAGAACTTTGTATTAAAACCTTTGGATAAGAACAGTTTTCCGCGATAAGGATAGACCTACAAAGTCAAGAAAATTAGAAAAAAGCGGAGTGAAACAACATTATAAACAACATTATATCACATCGGCACATATCACAACAAATAGCCTACCAGTGGTAAATAAGCCGCAGTATTTTTTTAAAATAAATTCAGCCATCTGTTAATGAGATCGTCTATCAATAATTGTGGCCAAATTGCTCAGTTCTTGGCTCTGAAGATAGGTGTCGCTCTGGTTAAAACAGTGGTATAATCCATCAAATCTGAAGAAAATGTTCCTTAAAGATTCATTTGACATATAATAATCGACAGACAAATGTAACATGAGTGGTGTGTTCTCTGAGACAATGTGATCTGAGACTCTCTATCTGAGACAATGTGATATAAAACGCCTATTTGTTATTGCTCATCTGAAATGCTTATTGACTTCAACATTAATAGCTAGGCCTGCAACAAGATATTTAAACACAGTCATGGTTTCCACCCAGATGAACTTGTACATTCTGTGGCGAGCTCCTCTGCCTTGTCGGGGTTGGGGACTCATGACTGGCAGGCCCCTCTGGACTGTGTGCGGGCCAGCGAGATGTGCAACCAGAACTCTCAGTGCAGCTCACGCTACCGCATCATGCGCCAGTGCCTGGTGGGCAAGGACCGGACCACCATGCTGGCCAACCGGGAGTGCCAGGCTGCTCTGGAGGTGCTGCAGGACAATCCGCTGTATGACTGCCGCTGCAAACGTGGCATGAAGAAAGAGTTGCAGTGCCTACAGAATTACTGGAGCATCCACATGGGCCTAACAGAAGGTAAGCATGAAAGGGCCATGAAGTCGCCTTTTTAATGCAAATGTAGCCATTTGGACCGACTATTTTAAGAAAGTGTCCTAAAGCCCAAAGAGGGACAGACATGTTTGCTCATGTTCTGGTTTTGATGTGGTCAATGCTTGAAGGTTGATGAGATCATATGCAGCATAAGCAGGGGAAAAACAACAGATGGAGCCTTTTTCAGAGGAGCCATGTAGATGTAGGCTAAGAAATTGTTTTTTTATATATATATATATGGGGAGGAAAGGGGGTTTAAGGGTTTAACCCATATAAAGGAAAAAGGCTTTGTAGAACATTCTGCCCCAGATAGGGGGCATGCATTGTGCAATGGTGTGGTAAAACCCCTTGCCGTTGGCTTGCATGGCTTAAGTCTTGAGGGCTTGCAAAATGGAATCATTCTGACAAATTGAGTGTATCATCACAGAGCTTACTTTCTGCTGAGATCAGTCGCCTTCTCGGGTGGACTCTGGCCCTTTGGCAAGGGTGTGTGTGAAAGTGTGTGTGTGTGTGTGAGAGAGAGAGAGAGAGAAAGAGAGAGAGAGAGAGCGACTAGGGCAGGGGGTCAACTTGTTTGCGCTTCACAAGATTGCAGTGTGTCAGAGGCCTGGGTATGAGTGCGTATTGCATCTGCTTCATAGAGGCAGTCCATCGTGGAGGGTTTACACTTCTGGGACAGTACTGCTAGTGCTTCTTCACCTTCAGGGAGAGCAGAGAGAACTGTTACAGGATTTAGGCACTGCAGCAAGGCAGGCTGAATTTCCTTCCTATTCGCTTGAGCTTTTTTCACTGGGAAATCTAACAAAAAGGCCTTTTGATGCAAGCATGCAAAAAGAGAGAGCAGGAGACAGAAAAAAGAGAGTTTGTCAGGCCTGGCATTTCAATGAGACCTCTTCTTGAGGTCTGTTAAGGTGAATATGCCATTTTATGATCAGCTGTGCACCCTTTCACAATAAGCTGTGTACCAAAAGAGAAGTAATGCAGACAGCAAACACTGCATACAAGGACAGGGTAAATCCTATTGTGAGAAGCCACATTAAAACTGTTCATTAAAGCAACACAGTTAAAAACTGATGACATTTTAATGAAAACATTTCAAATCATATCAGTGAGATGGTGATACTCACACTCCATACAGTTAACTATAAGGGTATTTCATGTGTGGTTCAAAGCACACAATGTTTTCCTCTGCAGTAGCTTTTGTGTTCTACTTTGAGTCATACCATCAGACCATCAAATTTTTTTTGTTGTTTTCTTTGCTTCTCCATTTTGCAAGAGCTATTTTTTTTGTGTCAACAATGTTCCAAAACCTCCAAATTACTATAACTATAGGATGCACTTAAGGGCTTCAAAGCAACAACAGAGCCAATATTAGAGATCAATCAAATTCGCCTAAAAAACACACACACAGTTTGCTCAGCTTGCAAGCCTACATCGTTCAACAGAACAACTAATGGCCACTGTTTTCTGAGTGCTTTCCATCTCGTGGAAATAAAAGGGGGGAAGCCAAACAACATGACAGATTTGATGTGTATGTACAGCATACCAAAAAACCAGCTCTTAGGACCACCCAGCTGTAATGAATGCATCCCTGCAAAAAGCCTCTGGCCCAGCATATATGTGGGTGGGGGTGGTGTTGGGAAGGGGAGGGGGTGCAAGACTAGAAAATGACTAGTCACAGAGGCAGTGGAGTCAGCCAGAGCCTGGATTCAGTGTGTGGTTCAGGGGTTTGCCAAGCTGTGCCAAGAGAGAAGCTCTAGGCAAGAGATGTCCCTCTCCATGGTGCTGAAACGGCACAATGCCTCGTCTCCCACATAGCAGCCCCCCTCCTCTGCCGTCTCTTCCCCCATCTTGCCTCAGTACCTTGTCAGTAAAGCCAACGTCCTATCTGATCCTTAGGTTAGACCACAGAAGAAGGTGGACAAAGCATGCTCAAAAGCAAACAAAGCAACATAGCAAAACAGTGTAGTCTCAGTGTAGTGCATCTAGATAGCAGTGTGTGAGTATTTTTATAAATACACATTCAGTGGGAAGACGCTTGTTGGGCGTTAAGGTGTAAAGATGACCTGCAATGATAAAAAACAGTATAGTCAAGATATAATTAGTTTGCCCTATTCTGTTTTACATTTAATTTTCTTCATTTTGTTTATTTTTTTATTTTTTATTTTATGTTTTGTTTTGCCTTTTTAATGTCATTAAACAATAGTGTTAAGCAACCATGATCTCAATATACATTTTATTTACAATATTACAATATTTGATGTTTGCCATAATGGGGCACTTGCTCATGAGGCTAGTTGTGAGGTGGAGACGGGGTAAAGTGGGAGAGGACAGACATGGTAACAACCCTCCTCTTATCTTCGGTGAGTACGTAGCAAGCACAAATGTATCTGTGATGCTGAATTGCAGCAAAAAAGTAAATGACCTGTCGAATCCCCAGAGACTAGTGTGCTGTTTGTGCACATGTTTCCTCTCTAACCCAAAAGCAAACAAAAGTCTCCATTAACTGAGGAGGATTTTGATTGTGTTGACTTTAGAGAGTGCTCTGTGGTAACTGCACGACAGACAACTGTGGACCTCATTAGCTTTCTGATGGCTTGTGTTAATGGACTCATAATGGATGGAAACACATGCAAAACATTTTATCTCCAGTAATAATTCCAACGCTCCTTTCCCTCTCCTTTGCAGATATCTGTGGTAAATCAGCTGGTACCAGGTGTGTACGGGGTTGCTGTAATTATCTCACCCTGTGTTTTCAAATCTTATGACTAGCATTATTGCATGTTAAGTCTCTAAATCTTCTTTTCCTAGCTCTAGTGACAATAGCCAGTATTTTTTTTACTGCCTTCACATTAGTCATATAGCATGAATAATGCTTTCATCTTTCTTATAAATACCTGTAAAAGTGGATGCTAATTTATGTCTCAATTCTGAAATCACTCAGTTGTAGTTTCCACAGCTGAGGCTTCTACACCCTCTTACATCATCAGAGCTAGGGAAAGCTCAGGGCTTGTCCTTAAGCAGAAGCCCTGCCACATCTAATTATAAAAGCATACCTAATCACCAACAGGCTCCTAGCCTTGCTCTGTGATGCTGAACACAATGTGATGTAGAAAATGAATGTTCAGATCATAACAATGACATTGAATTTCTCTGTATTTCTCTTCACATAAAAAGAACTAAGTATGCTAACTATGTATACAGTGCTTGGCAGTTGTAAAGGACGTAGCAGTTTTTGTTTGCTAATATATGAATATATAGCAGCTGGTTTGCAACATTTACCCCTGCTAAAAATGCAATCTTCTGTGAACACAAGCTCTGCAAACCAGGGAGTTTTACCAAGAGGAGCCAAGTCGTTGTGTTGGGAGAAATTAGTTTTGCATTACTGCATGCTGTATCTTCTTCAGCGGACAGTGAGGCCAATTATGTAATTATCAACAAGCAGTGCAGCCCCCACAGCCATGTCCATGGCTTTGTAAATCTTTATTTCTGAGCTGTACATGTTAATTAGGAGATTACATTTCACTTTCTTGCTGTGAGAGGGTCTGAAGCAACTTACAAGGCTCTGAGTGCAGCTCCTCAGTGTTTCCTATTCTTTTGTGAGAGAATGCAAGTTCTGTTTTGCACAACGGGCCTGACATTCGCCAGTACTCTTCTTATGATGTCTAATGGCAAGAGGACTAGGTGTAAACATATGAATGCCTTAATTTGCATGTAAAAGGGATAGTTCAAACAAACTCATGTAAAGATTTTCCTTCTATTTCAGTGCTCTTTTGTGCTTAATAGAATGTTATTGATGTCAAATATAATAAAATGTAGAATACCTGTATCTAGAAAAACCTAGAGGAAACAACCAGGAGCCTTTTTTTACTTTTTAGCTCCAAAAGTATTGCTTTAGAGCACACTAACTAACAAATTCTTTGGTGTAGCGAGTATAAGCATTAAAGTAAACTTCATGATCACTTAACAAAGTTGCCATTCTTTAAGAGGGAAAGCAAGATGTCAGTATATTTGGACATCATTCATGATCTTACACTGAATAACTTCAACCAACCCATGTTGGAATGAGCGGGGAGAAGCGGCCCCATGCTGACAACCTCCATGGCTTATCATCCAGCAGTGAAACCAGATCAGAGAACTAACTCTGGGTCGGGCCAGTAATAAATCAGTCTGTGCCTCTCATTCCTCACTCTGGTCAGCAGCACCTGCTGTAACAGTGGCAGAGGCTGGAACCGTAGGTGAATAAGACTGTCCATTTCAGTTTGGCTATTCATTCTGATTGAACTATTGGCAATACTGACATTTCCTTCTGAAGGTTAAGAAATCTACCTCAACCTTGCTGAACATGGCCCGAATCAACTGCACAGCTTTGAAGTTTGGATGGCAGTTTAAGGTCAAAGGATAGCCTCATGAGACGATGTTTACTTTCTGGTGTAGCCCCGCTAGCAGGTGAGCTTCCTGGTTTAGTCCCTCCAGCAGGTGTCTTGCAAATCATGATGACAAGTAGGGCAGGATTTTGAATGCAATGCTGCAGAAGGCTGATCGACTATGTTGCATTGCTGCTATGGTGCAATAATAGGAAATACATGTGAAATACATGTGTGTGCTCACATTAGGAATGTCTGTGGGGATTAGTGCTGCTGCAAAGCTGTCTCTATCTTTTTACATAGTGTAATTTAAATACTAAATGTAAAATCACAATTAGCATCAAGTGGGCTTTCTGAAGAAAAGCAGATGCTTTTATCCAAAGCGACTTGCAAAAAAACGACTAACATTCAAGCTGCAACATAGCCGCCACCTTAATCAAGAGTACCGCAAGCTAGTAGGAAATTGTCAGAAGATGAAGCAGTAGGGTTGGAAGGTGTGTGTGCTTTCCAGACAAAAGGTCAAGATAATAGACAAGAGGTTACCAGCAGCCATGCCATTTTGTTCCTCTTCAGTTGCCTTTGGGAGAGAGAATGGGAAGACTACACTCCTTATATTCTGTAAATCTTTCAACAGAATGCAACAATAGCCTACATTCAGTTTTTGCTACTCTAAAGATACACTCATACACTTTTAAACACAAATTACAACTTGTGTTTTTGAATCTATTTTTGCACAGAACTGTACCAAATGTTTTAACATTGTGAAAAATAGGCATCACTTCTGTTTTCAAGCTGTGTCTGAGATGTGTGTAGAGCAGAGGCAACACTACATGTTTCACATATATGGACCAAAAAATGTTGGTCTACTTGGCCATTGAAAAAACATGAAAATAAAGCTAAATTATACTGAAATGGTAATGTTTGTAATGGTTGTGAACAGCATAACCATAGCAACCCTGTCAAATCTGAATCTGACAAGTTCAAATTCTTTAATGCATGTGGAGCTTTGTCGGAAAGGCTACAACCTCATTCGGACTCCTTAGCATGTGGTCTGTATATCGTCATAGGAATTTAATGACTTCTGGTTGTTTCGCTGTCATGTCTATGGACTCAAGACTTACTTATGTGAAGGCAGGTGGGTCAGAATTACTGAGAAATAGATCAAGAGGTGCTGTTATGACTCACTCAGCAGCAACCAGTCTTCCAGCTAGTTCAACACATGGATACCATGATTGCGCAGAGGGACCTGAACTGCATTCACACGCCTGATGAAGGTCCTGGGAGTCAAGCCAACAACATAAAATGCAAAGCAAAGGTACTGTATGTGCCTTGGTGCAATAGGTGGATATGGGCATATTTCAGGTCCACTGAGGCCATATCATGATGTGTGACGCAGCATTTGACCAGACCAACGGAATACAAGTCTCTGTGAGTGCTTGCACCACAATCGGCTTGAGGCAATTAATTCTCAGGTGACAGAAAATATCTTCCACCATATGCTCCTGGTTAAAAAAGCATATCTCTTCTTTGGCCAGAAGATCTTACAGTGTACCTGCCTCAAGACCAGAACTAAGCAGGAAGTATCGCGGGGTCACCGTCAACAAATGAAGAGGTGGAGATGCAAACTGTTGCTGATTGCATCCTTTTATCACACTCAGAGCTCAGTCATTGGGTTTGCAGCTTTCCCAATTCTCAGGGTCACATTCTTCCAAGTGGGAAGCAAGCCAGTTTCAGTGTGATACTGCCATCAATAGCAGCAGCAAAGAACCTGAACCAGTGTCCATAAGGAGGCATGGCAGATAGGCATGGTTGTACACAATCCACAGGTGTCAATGGAGGCATGGGACACAGTTGTGGATGCCATTCAGATTGGGCCAACACTTGATGCTTGTCAGCATGCTGTGTATACAGGCAGTCCAGGGAAAACAAACTCTCTCTTGTCGCCGTGGGTGGCAATGCATAGCGAGCTTGAACAGTACAATGACTTAAAGGGACATTAGGAGAATCTGGTATTTTTAACAGCGGAGCTCTTCCTACAGTTGCAGATTTACACCAACATTCAAAATTCTCACCAATACATGTGCATTTGTTTGCAAACCAAAGAATAGAATCTGAATTGAACTGATAATTTTTGAAGAGTTCTGCTGAGGATTTCAGAAGGTTGATGTAATTTACTTTTGGTTTTGTTCTGCGGCGAGGCAACACAGGTAAGTGCTGTAAATTCAAGAAGAGGCTGTAGGGGGAGCAGAGAGAGCCTTTATCCATCCCATAATGAGTCGTTTGACCATCAAAGTGACTACGAGCTGGTAAATTAGCCTGAAAACAGCATAAAATCTTCCCCAGTGTCCCTTTCAAGTTGTGCTCAGAGCCGCTGGCAGAGGCGAGCATAAACTGATGTGCGTTGATGATGAGGACCCTGGCAAGAGAGGAAAACCAGAAGCAAGGAGGAGCATTCCGTAGATGCACCTGTGCACACGATAGAGACAGGGTGAAGGTTGTTTGATAGAATGGCTTGGCATCGGACACGATTTGCCAGTGGGGCTTTGAAAGCAAACTAGCTGGCAAAAGTCACTCAGGAGAAATACAGGTTAATGTAGAAAGCCTGAGTGAAAGGAAATCATGCACATACCCTTGCCACCTTTGGTGCTGATGTTGTGGTACATGCTTCTGCCCATTCTAGTGGGTTGGTTGATGTGAAGATGTTCAGAATAAGATCACCTATGAACATATTAGCTTATGCATGCAGGTTATCCCTATGCCAGACCCCAGGTTCTGAAAGACTTATTTCCCTGTTTTAGACCAGAGTTAAAAAAAACAAGCAAAGCAGACAGTTCAGTAACAACTCAAAGGGACCCGAGTGTACACATCCGGACTGAAACTTGCAACTTGTAGCACTTCAGAATGGGAGTATGTCAGCAAATGAGCTAAATGACAAGGGTGCTAAAGGTACCAGCACACTTCTTAGGTGCACTACTGACAAGCTGGCTACTGATGCAGTCAACTCCACTCCCATGGCACCAATATAATCTATGTTATTCCATACAACTCAATCATTACACAGGCTGGCATGGAAGCACCATTTACTTGAATATGATAGCAAAGTTGTTACTTAATGAAAACACTGTCAAATATTTGCTTAAACAAATTATACAATTATACACACCTTTACCTCAACAACCTCTTAGCCCTATTCCATGACTTCTTCAACCCCCTTGACAGTACCTGGACAGCCTTATGTAAAAAGCACTGCTAATCATTGGACTGCCAAGAAACATATTTTATATTTTAATGTATTCATTTATTTCTGTTTGTTTGAGTGAAAATGGAGTGTGGTATTTGGCTTGGATGCTCTTGCTGAACCAGTGCAATTGCATAAACATTACCACTGACTATTTGCATTTGTATGGCAAAAAATTTACTTAGCCCTCATTTACATTGCAAGACCGAATTGAACTTCATGATAATGAACATTACTGAAGTGTCCATGACGTGTCATGTCATGTTTACAACAGTCTTGTGCCGCCCTTGTGTAGACTTTCAAATGAAGTGTTACCTGTTTCGTATTTAAGTAAATATGAAGTGTATTTTACATTTTAAAATACATATATACAATATAGTTTAGCCTCATGCAGTGCCTTGTTTTGTATCCCATTAGGCCAGGGTCCTGAGCTCGACACAAATTAGGTTCTTGAAAAAGGGAAGCCATAGAGACATCATTGCAGGCTGCACAGTGCAGAAAGATAAAAAAGGCATGGAGACAGAGGTAGAGATTCAGATTGCAAGCATAAAATCCCTTCACACTGCCTCCTAAAGTCACATGGTCAGGTACACATACTTTACCTGTGGTTGGTAATGTGAGTTTGGGAACCAGAAGACCTGAAGGCGCAAACAAGTGAAAAATCTTGTTTGCTGTTAATATAAATCAATATTTATATTCCAGTACTACTCTAGTGGGTGGTAACCACCTGACCATTTATATTACTTTTTCTCTTAACAGCAACGCTACTGCTTGGTTTAGTCTGCACATTATGGTATTCTGTCCACTCTACTGTGAGAGTGTGGTGATTTTAATTGCAATATGCACACTTCAAAACATAAGGAAATTTCAAATGTTGATTACTTGTAATATTTTTCCAGGGCTGTAAGTCTAGAATAAAATAATGGCATCAACTACATTGGTCTTTGTTGGCATTATGCATTCTTATAAGGAAACCACTAACTTTAGAAATTGGTGCTAGACCACTCCACAGCTACTATACAGCAGTGAAATGTCTTCTAACACATGGATTTGTTCTTTGAAGTGCATCTCTTAGATAATTCTCCAACTGAAATGCTTTGTGCATTCAGTTTAATAGTTTTGTTTGAAGATACATTTTTAGAATGATACATTTTTGAAAAAAAAAATGTTTAATCAAAGGTGATTGTGTTTTTCCCTCTTCTAAGCACACATTAATTAAAGAGCCTTTTAGAACACAAGGGTTGGAAAAAGGCGTAATTCAGTAGCTATTGTGCACCTGACAAATTTGTGAAACAAAACTATTCCCTCTGTTGCGCAGTCATTTGGCATTTCTGTCTCAGTGATTCATGCCTGGGCCCTACAGCAGATTAATTTGGTGCTATAGAGGCAATGCATCAGGCAATTGTTCTTTGCTTACTAATTGCATTCTCTTTTATTCTGACAGAATACAGCACATAGTGCGTTAAAGTCCTCACATGTTTATCAGGAAACAAATTCTAGCAGTTTATTTAAGGGAGGTGAGACCAAGAATGTTTGAAAGGAAGCTTTCAAGTTGAATTGCACTGTAATTAACTATCAGTTAGTTTGCTTCCCACTACACTGATTCTTCTCATGTTCTTCAGTACTAAATCAGGTTTTTGTGACCCTTGCTCATGTGAAATTAATGGTGTGTACCACAAAATGAAAAGCAGACTCATGTCTTTGCTCAGACACATCAAGATAAATGTTTTTCAATTTTCAAAGAAATGAACATAACTTAGACAGAGTACATTTTGTCACCTAATGGCTACATTGTTGTGAAATTGATTTTCACGGCGAAAAGCAATTTCATAAGCAAATTGGGAAATGTATGTGTTCCAGTGGGCCACCCATTGCTTTGATTGCTGATGGCTGCTTTCTCAGAGGTGCGTGGGCAGAGCAAGAACGTGGTGCATGAATGCGTCTTACCTTTGCTGGGCTGGTCCATCCAGCTTTTTAATGGTGATAATAATAGACTATGGATTATATGGCCCATAAGTCATGGAGGATAAAAAGCTTCTTGAATGTGTGTGTGTGTGTGTTGGGGTTGGGGTTGCATTAAAGCAAACTTGTACACAACACAGTGCTGCACTCACTTGATACTTTAGAAGAATGCCTTAAGTCAGAGGAAGCTAAGAGAACAATACTTTGGTACCAAAGCTACATTCTCTACTACATGTTGATGAACTCATGCAGTTCTTTTCTTGCCTTTCAGTTTTGGTCTCTTGTTGCTTTCATGGGTCTGATTGTCGAGTGTGACTATTTTTTATGCAAAATTGGTGGCATTTTATTTATTTATTGCATTTATTTTCTTCTGCTTGGAGTTAAAGCTTTTTCTTTTTGCTCCGTGCTCATTGCTAGCATAGATAATGTTGTCGCAAATTACTGATGCTGTTTTGTTCATTTGCTTTGTAGTAAGAGCAAGACTGTAGAACACAGCAAATCTCATTTTAGAGGGGAAAGAGTCTACATAAACAGCACATTTTAGAGGGGAAAGAGTCTATATAAACAGCAGAATGGAAGCACAGGAAGGAGAGGAAGCATAAAGATTTGTCCATTTGTCAGACAAACTTTCTGATGAATGCGGTTTCCATCTGGGCCTAACTATGGACTGGGCCAAAAGAGAAGACAAGAGGGGAGAGGGAGAAGCAAACAATGCTTGGCCAGAGAAGACTCTTGATCTAAAAGGCGTATGCCCTCAGGCTCCAAGATGTGCTCTGTTAAAAATGAGCAATCACCAGTGTGTGTGATGTGTGTGTGTGAGAGAGAGAGAGGGGGAGAGAGAGTGCGAGTGCGAGGCAGAGCCAAGGAGAGAGGGAGTACAGACTCATTGAGAGGTTAATTAGAAATTATTCCAACAATATTGTCAGAGGTAATTAAAAAGGCACACAAAGACAGCGCTGGAATGCTGCAGCACACTTAGCCGGGCTGCTGGGACTGCTCAGGGATGGTTCACTGGTGCTGGATATGTGGAGCCATGCCTCAAATTCCAAACAGGCCCTTTTCTTCCTCATGGCTCATCTCCATCTGTCTCTCCGTCACATCCAGATGCAATCTGCAGACAAATGAGAAAACACAAACAGCACCCCTGTTCCAGAGGGGTCCATTATGGACCATCTCTCCAAAAGATGAGGATTGTCAGGGGGGATACACAACACAAACTGATCTTGTTTTGAAAGGTATGCAGCTTTCTGCCAAATTTAAGGTCTGAAAAGCCCAAGGTCACAAACTAAAATACATTTGTATGAATATTAAAGATTTGCTAAGTGGATTGCAAAATTGGTTGACGATGTATAGAATATTATCTAAAGTATAATTCTATATGTACATCTATATGTACATCTCTAGACACTTTAGATTTATTAGGGCTGATGTTCTATGAATCATCTTGACCTAGATGTTTTAGAAAGATGCTGTTTTACAGACTGAATGCTTTCACTTCTTAGATGGAATTTAGTAGAAAAGTCATGGATCTAATTTATGTAAAGCGTGGCATTTTCATCACCCCATATCATCTTCCAGTAATAGGGGTCTGATTCATTTATCTCTAATGCATCAGCTTCCTCTTTTGGGGGACACAGAAGTGTCTTCTGAGATTTTCCTCTCAGTGGACTATGAGGAAATTCTCCTTGGAGCAGAGACAGAGACGTTGCATGGGGAGGGATTATGCCGACACCGGCTTAACTCGTTGAGGAACGGCAAGGGGAAGGAATCACATAAAGGTGGCCACGTTGCGGAATTGATAGCACCAAGCGGCGGTGACACACGACGATAAACCCCTGATCCAGGATCATCCCATGAAAAAGAGGCCCCAGCTGGAGGTTGGTTTAGGATGTGCACAGAGCTGCTGAGGAGACCAAAAGGTGGCGAGCCCAGCAGGGAGCTGGGGTTAGGGTTTGGCCGGGGGATTGGAGGAGCCCTAATAATGGCAGATGCGACATGGGGGGGCTGAAGAAGCAGCAGCAGCATTGGGCAAAGTGTACAACCCATCTGTGGCAGAGGACTGTCGCTGGATCCCCCCTCAACCATATCAGCACACAGCCACCCTGCACATCCTCATTCACACTCACTGGCTTTATGACTAATTTGTCAGTGATTATCACCCCCGCAGGACGTGTTTACATAAGTTGATGAAACTCCAAGTCTAGCCAGTGAAAACGCTGGTGTGCTCACAGTCGCAATTAGCACTGTGTACGGCACTGACAGTGCTTCAAATAGATGTCCAGATTTTTTTTGGCATGAAGGGTTACATCTGTCAAAACAGAGTCACATCAAATCTTGAGCCTTCTTATTTTGCAAGGGTGGATTTATTTGCTGGAGACTGGAGGACAACCAGCCCTAAAGCTGCGTATTCCCTTTGTGCAGAGTGAAAAATGAAATGGGTACAAATGCTGAACGAGTTGTTCCTGTAGAACAGAATGCAAAACAAGGTAGAGAGTAAAGGGGCAGGCATGTGGTTAAGATTATGTCACAACCTCAAGTTCCCAAGACAACAACCTTTCATAACACGGCATAAACATTACCTTACAATTGCAGATGTGGGTGCACAGAAACATACAGTATCTCTGTAGATGGTTATATTCTATTAGTAATCTCTGAAGATACTGACTTGACACAAAGTCACAAATTGCTAATGTCAAGCTTTTTATCATTTGCAGATGAAGAATTTTATGAGACGTCACCGTATGAGCCACTGCACCCCTCGGATGAATTCAGGCTTGCCTCTATCATTTCAGGTAAGATTATTGGCACCTGTTTAATCATGTCTCTGCTTCAGTAAAAGCATATAGGAGCAGTGGTCTGAGGCATGTGAGGAGAAGGATCTGTTTATCTGTCACTCACAGTAGCCATTGCAGAGAATTCTGTAATTGGATACTTTAGTTTGGGAGAATGTAGAACTACAGACAGTGAGATGTGTGATACTGGGATGTCTGACAGAACTTCACTTTGTCATTGTGGAGGAAGATTTAATTTCCCCTGCGGGACTAGAATTAAGATAACAGTGTTTTGGAATCACTTGAACCTCGAGGACTTGTCTTGGTTGTACATGAATGTCTAGCGTTGTCTAGCATGAATGTCTAGCATTTAGAAGCCAATCAACAGAGAAGAGAAATCAGCACTGTGGGTAACTGTCAATAACTGATAATCCCCCAGCTCTAATTTCAACCTGTCATGTTGCCTTTATTGATAAAGTTATCATTTGGCAAGGGCATGTAACAGTTCCCTTCACACTGTGAGTTACAGGACTGTCATTCCAGTTTGCCTAAAGCATGAATTATACTGATGATTATACTTTTAAATACTGAGGCGCAAGTTACAAATTAATCTTTAAGCAAGAGAAGCAGCAGAATCTCTCCCCCTCTCCCCTCGCTATCACCTCTAAACAGATTGCTTATTTTGTCCCAATGTGAGCAGACACTGATATTTATAGGGATCAGAGTTATTGGGATATCAGGAGATGGAGGCATCCCACTGTGGTCGGCTGAGGCATCAGGTGAAAGGAGGTCGCTAGGAATACAAATATGAAAAAAAAAACATGCTTTCTTCCTGATTGGGAGGAACAAAAGCTATCCTCTGTCCTGTCACGAAAAGCTATTTTCTTTCCAATTTCCCTACGCGACAGTTCACATTTCTCATTATTTAAACTACACTACAGGTAATCTGCGGCCTTATGGAAGACAGACGAGGTTGAAATCAGGACCACTAAGCCCCCTCCCCATCCCACGAAAAAAAAATAAAGATCCATCATGTTTTTTCATGACTGTTTGCTGATGACTTGCCATTTTTTTCTTGATCCAATGGCATGTGCAATGCAAATATTTTACAGACATTTATTTTTGTATTAAGGTTATTTCACAACAACAACAACAACAAATACTGTGCTTTAGAAGCAACTGCATGGCCTTGAAGAGCGCAGTGAATTTCATGGGCCATTTTAAGCACATGAAAACACTTCAGCCACAAATAATTATTTGGCTTAATTTATTTAACCATATGTATGCACAATTTTTACTCTAGTCATCATTTGGGAAAGGCAAAGTACGCATTAATGAGCGGTCAAAAAGCCAGTCTCCCTCCAACACCCTTCCTTCTCTAAATGTCAATTACCCCCCTAAGCGTACAGCATTTACAGAACTGTGAAATAGAATGTGAACTCTAAAAATTCTTTTTCTGCTTGCACACAGGAGACTGTGAGCACAAAACTCTACTGAGATTGAACAAGACCGAATATTTTAGTGGCAGTTACTAATTTGGTATTCTTAAACTATTCTTTTCTACTCTTAAACTGCTCTCCATTTTGTCCTCGTCATACTTTTGGGGACAGACTGGATATATTTAAATTGTAATGTTTACTGCAAAATGCAAATATACTGAGAAAATATATTTATAACAATCTGAAGCTTGAGTCATGTTTGAATTTCATTGAACAAAATGTACCATTTCCTCAAACTTTTAGCCATGTCAAGATATTCAAGAGATACCTGAATATTTTAAGCCATAAAAAATCCCCAGAAGCATTCAGCTGCAAAGAGCCGGATAGCATACCTCTGAATTATTTCACACTAACAAAATAGCGTTGGACTGCGATCATCCTCCATTACTAGTCATTTTCAACGGAAAGACCTTTGATTCCATGCTGTTTGAAGTTGGCCACTCGAGTTGGCCCACTCCCTCCAACCAATAAATTGCCAATGAAGTTGAATCAATGTGTGATAGCCTGATGCAGAGCAGTGCTCGTGGAGAGAATAGGGGAGATAAGAGGATAATAGAAGAGGACTTTTAGAGAATAGTCACGCCAGAGAGAGAAGGGGAACATTAAAGGATGTTTTAAACAAGAGTGTTTCAAATCGATTATGCTGGGGGGGGGGGGGGGGGTAACTGATAGTGGATCTTGAAAGATTGTTTACTGTCAGTGATAGTAGACAAATTCAAAAAAGGAATTATGTTGAAAGATATTTTTGAAAGGGACTGGATGCGTGATAATTTAAGTTGTGAAGAGTTATTTTAGGTGGTGGCTTTCAGGACTAACATTTGGTCTTTTCCATTAGAAAAGTGTAACTTTCTCCAGTGTATTTTTATCTTTACATAAAAGACAACAGGAGGAAATGCCTGTGACTGTCAGCCTATGTAAACAGGCTTCTTCAGCTCTGAACTGCAACTAGTGTATTCCATTAAAATTCACTGAGGTTCCACACCACTATAACCATAATGCTGTGGTTTACCAGTAACTACCCTATTATAAATATGGTAATAAATAGATATATTACACGATTTGAGGCATGATATGCTTGTCTCTCATGAATATTGAGAATGTTTGGGTGATTATAGCTGATTAAGAACTGCCATTAGATAAAGAAGCGTCTACAATGATAATGACCCCAAAGTGGTTCCAGTTTGGGAGAAGTGCATGGGAAAGGGTTCAGCCAGGAGTAACACTGTTCCACCAATGAGATGGGCTGTTTGCTGGAGCAGCAATCTGTAGACAGGTACACGTACGTGACATGACCTTACCAAAGCTGGTGCTACCATGAGATCTGTTTTGCAAGCCCATTGCTTGATTCCCTTTGCTTAAATAAAACATGTGTGAGAACGCCGCAGGGAAGGGCTTTGAGCTCTTGATACTGTAAAACCTTGTCTGTCAGGAAAATAACAAGGTAGTCCTGGCACAGAGCTAATTGGCCATTGCACACATGTACACACAGAATACTTATCAGACTTGCCGGTCTGGGTTGGACTCAGGGCATTGTCGGGTTCCCCACCTTCAACCCCACCCACTCCCCCACAACCACCCTCACCCTCTCCCCTACAACCACCCTGACCAGTTTTGCCCTGAATTTTGCTGTGTGTTTTGAGTGTGGGCTCCACAATGATATAATGAGCAATGGAAGTGGAGAGGGAGCTCTGGGCTGTATGCTGTTGGGGTGCGAGGGTTAAGACTTCTTAACAAGCATACACGCTTTCCATTAAATCAGAACCTTGACATGCACACTCATTACTGGTAACAGTCCCACAGCTCAACCCTCATCCTGATTTAATCCATGGCTCTCTCTTTCGCTGGACTGACCATGGCTGGGAGGAAAAGTATGGAAAAAGGGAAAGCTAAGTTAGATTAGAGCAGATTTCACTTGGTCTGAAAGGAAGTTTGGCTAATGAACTCTAATCGCCTGGGGTAATCTCACTTGATGTGTTCACCCGCTATTAAGTCGACAGCAGTCAGAAGAGCAGGCAGGTCAACTCGTGTTGCATCAACTACACTGAATGTGAGAAATACACCTCTAGGTTATTTTAGATTTCCCTTTTTAAAATTGTCTGTGAAATGCTGAAAAAAACCCTCACAAACAATGTTTATTTAAATTTACATATCTCTCTCTGGTATGAATTGAAATGACATGCAAAACAAGCTCTACATGATGTACAAACAGCTTCTCAACTCACAACTCTCTTCACAATAAATGGGCAAGAAAGCGAAGTGAAGATTAAAATGCAGATAATAACAAAGCGTCGGCCTCCAGAAGAAGACTATTAGAACATAAACCTTCTCATGACGTTCAGCACTGAAATGTGGAATGATGGAATGAATGGAGAGCAAACAGAGGATAAAGGAGTCCTAGTGTTGCCAATGAAATACTTTTGGTGTGGACACAAAAGTAGTTCACTTCGATGAAGTCACTGAGACAATGTGGTCATAGAAACAAAAGATATCTTTGTAGCCTTTTTTGCATGTATCAAAGGCAGCCATTAATTATTATTATCAATTTCAATTCCAAAGGAAGTTTTTTTTCTTTATTAACATTACGTTGAGTCAAACCATATTTGACAAAACTGCAACAACATCACAAGCCCTTTGAGAGCCTAATCTCTAAGTTTCATAGTCTGCTGCACGGTGTTAAATCATGTTTTCTAATTGCAGCCCCCACAACCCCTTCATATACATCTTAACTTGTTTCCCTCATTTTTGCAGCCATTGACTCAGCCTCAAGCAAGGGCAACCTGTGTTTGGACACGGGCAGCCCCTGCAACCCCTGCCTGGATGCAGCTAAAGCTTGCAACCTGAACGACACCTGTAAGCGCCAGCGTTCCATGTACATCACGGCCTGCCACAACAAAGGCTCGCCTCTGCAGCAGCCGCAGGAGCCCTGCAATCGCAAGCGCTGCCACAAGGCCCTGCGCCAGTTCTTTGAGCGCGTGCAGTCCGAGTTCAGCTATCCGCTGCTCTTCTGCGCCTGCCGTGACACCGCGTGTGCCGAGCGCCGCCGGCAGACCATTGTGCCGTCTTGCTCTTTCGAGGAGAGGACCCGGCCCAACTGCCTGGAGCTACGCAGGACCTGCCGTTCGGACCCTCTCTGCAGGTAATACTCACCCAGCCACCCGGCCTTAGCTTCACAGACACTCAGCTTACCCTCCATGATCCCTGCTAAAGAAAGATCTGGAAAGGCACAACCCTGCAGACATGCAGAAATACATTAAGGAAAGAATTATTTTAAAATTAGCTCCAAGTGCAAGGTGGGTGGGGGTGCACTTGAACACTGTGAGTTGGCTACTGTCGAAAAATGTGCTTTGGGTAATGGACCTGGTGGAGTGTAATCAGTGGGATTTGGGGACTAGCTGAGTCACCCTGTGGAGTTAGCACTTCCTTCCTACCCATAAGGTCATGTGTCATTCATCCCCCCATGGCGCTCTAATAATTACCCAGTCCTTCATGAAGTCAAAAGAAAAACAGTTCTGAATGTCAGCAGAATTATTCATGGGAGTCAAGCATTACACCAGCATACCAAATGTTTTCAAGTGAAGTCTTTAATTGATTTTCATGACTTGAGAGGTGCTGCAGCTTAAGGAAAATGTCATTGTGACTCACAGAGACACATCCTCTGCATGTTAAAGGAGGACAAAAAGTCACTGGAGTCATTCCCAAGACACAAAGGAAGGCATTTAACTCTGCAGATTATTCAACTATACACCAGATAAAATGTTGTGCTCTTTGTACAGGTACAGGTTAGTCACAAATGCCATGTCAGTCCAGCTTCTCACCTGTATGGCCTTGTACCCAACACACAGTGACCAAACATCACTAAATTCTTATCATTTTGAGCTGCAAGGAGTCAGGCAGTGCCATATTTATCACAGTCTAGTACTTGTCAGTATTTGTCACAGTCACATATCTTGCCTCTTCTATGGAAGGTCACAGGCTATGCCAGGTACAGGGGATGGGACAATGTGCCAACCCCTTGAGAATATGAACATAGATTGACCTGGAAGGGTTGATGTTGGATGCCATCCAGGTTAAGGCCAATGGAATTGAATCGGGAGGTCTTAATGGCATTTTAAGTGTTTAGCCTGAAAACCAGAATCTTTAATGAGAAGCGTAACATGAGATTAATCCTGTAAAATTTACTTGCACTTGCCTTAAGCTTGTCAACCTTCTTCACTGCAAATTACTGGCTATACGATAAATATGTACTGTTAGTATTTCAAGAGCTGTGCCAACTATATCCTAGAACCAAATGGTTATCTAGATAAAAGAAATTTGGAACTCATCACTAACTCCGTTCACTAACTAGTTCTGTTAGCTCCTCAGCATTGTTAGAATGTATACCTGCACCTGAAGTTCCCTAAAATCCTCTCATCCTCCCTTTGTTCCTCTCCCAGGTAAGGTAATGCAATGTGATTTAGCCATTAGGTAAGAATGTCTTGTTTGTACATATGCAGCATTTTGTCACCCGCCCAAACCATGCCTTCCAGGCCAGCTCCCCTAATTATAGGCCAGGCAGTGGCGGGTTAGCCTGAATGTCCTCTTATAGGGTGTGATTGATGGTCAGCCGAGAGAGTGTGCACCCGAGTGCTTGGCCAACCCCTGCTGTGTTGAACACTCCATCAGTCTGCCACAGACCCCCAGGTATCACCTTGCTCCTGTCCACTGCGGGAAACTGGAGGACATCCAACAGAAGGGCCAGGCATAGCCATCCTGCCAGGCATGGAAGTCCCTGCTAATATGCACTATTTAACCCTGACCTGACCGGAGCCACTCTCACTGGCTCATGTCAACCCACAGAGAATGCCTGGCCACCTCAGAAATAATGGACACTTCACAATGCCACTGCATCTCTTTGTTATTTTCTCACCACTAGCCTTTACTGTAGCATCACTGAAGATGAGGAGAGTTTGATGTTTCTGAAAAGTGTAAGGTGTATTTCAAGGCAATAGCAGTTCCACAGTGGATTCACAGCCAGCCTCTATGGTAGTCCTCCTATTCCAAAGGGGATTAGGGCATTAGTTTATTTACAGTATAGTGTCTGCATACGCCAGGGATATGATGCCAGGCTGATCCTCAAAAGACCTCTTCTCGTCCTTTGTTTGCCTCAGATAGGAGCGAAGACCCAGGTTGCATAGAGACTGCCTTGTGTAGGAGATTAATAATTACGCCGCCTGTTCTGTAAACACTGGACAATTCAGTAAAACAGATATTTCTCTTTTATAGAAATGTCTGAAGTAGGTTAAAAGGCTCTTTGTGTTTTCCCTCATGGTTCGTTCCACAGTTCTTTGGTGATGACTTCTCTCATCTCATGCCTGAATACACACACCATCGCAGGATTTGTCTGCGCTTTTTGACATAAATTGTTCTCATAAACATTCTGATCAAACCAGCGCTAAGATGAAGTCGCGCCTTAGGCGGACAGAGGGAAGCCACAGGCAAAGCCTGTCGTGACTTTGATTTATTTCAGGTGACACGGATCTAGTCCCTTTCGAGTTGGCGCAGTGGCTGTTGTGTGTACATAGCTTAAATGGGTGAGCTGCCTCTGCTAGGTCATGGACCTGTGACTCCTTTGGGGATCCTACTCCTCTTCAGGGATTTCCTTAGCCCTTTTTTGTACACGCACACACACACACACACATAGACTCTCTTACTCTTTTTCTCTTCTCTCCATGTCTTACTTTCTCCAACACATATTCTCTCACATATACTGTACATACCCCTGCTGACACATACACCCACATACATTCAAAAAGTCTCTCTCTCATATGGAAACACACACATATTCACATACATACTCTCTCACACACACACACACACACAAGCACAAGCACACACATCCATAGACACACAAACCCATCATCCTTGTTTAGTAAAGCACTGCCTACTCTGTGTATACTGAGAGATGAAAAGAAATCCTGCCCTATTCTATGCTCCTTTGCTAGATTGCCTACCCCACCCCACCCACACGTGTAACAATAAATCCCACAAAGTAGGCAGCCCCAAGCAAGATATGAGTTAGAATAATTGTCATGTAGATTTTAATCATTTCCACTATTTAGGAAGCACCCATCAGCATAGCAAGACAGCAGTAAAGTATATGGACAGGTTAATGGCTTGACAATGGTGCTTCTGTTTTGCTATTCGTAAGGCTTCCTTTTGTTCAGTGCCATTTGGAAATGAAGAAATCTGCTGTCATACCCATGAGAAATCCACAGAGCCCACCTTGACTTTCAAATAACACGAGTGGGATGTGTTACACCGGCCAAGTGGGAGTAGAAAATGAAGGCGTGATGAAAGAGCCACGGCGAATCTTGGCAGTTGCTGCTCTAATTGCCGCGGGTACATCTCTCGTCACAGCACGGTGCACAAACGAGCCGAGAAAGGAAGACGAATATGCTCGCCTTAAAATGGCTGCTTAAAATATTTGGCCTTCATACCTTCTCTTCCCCCTTTTAACCTAAATATGGGAGATGGATTGGTTAAGAATGCCCGTGCTGGGCCTTTTGCCAGGACATGAAGACAGAGTGCTTCCAACCATCTGCTAGAAACTATCAGGGATAAGCAGTCGATTAAGGTGCAGTGGGGCCTCTCCTGTTGGTCGCTGCTCAAGACTAAACCTTTTTTTCTGCCTGCTGATGAGTACTCATGCTGTTTGATTCTGATGGTTGTTAGAGTCACACAGAGAGGGAGGCTACACAGCCACTTGTGCAAGTCCATTTTAGATCACAGCCACAATGCATGTCAGTGAAAAGGGCTATGGCTGCAATTGCTAAAGGGATACAACTGATGATCATGTCTGGCGTCTTTTGGTACGACCATGACCACAGAAAGGATGCATGCCATTCAATACAATAGTGCATGCAGGCAGGGCATGCTTGCCTGTTTGATGGAAATAATTTGAGGTTTGGACTCGTTAATCGTTTTGGTGACGCAAGAGGGGCATAAAAGCTCTGACCTTCACAGAGATGAGTGAAGCATCATTGTATGACATACACACACACACACACACACACACACACATTTCTTCACATTCACAGACCAGCATAGACAAGAGGTTTGTCTGCACTTTTTTTGTGTGTTCGCACAGCACTTTCACTGCGATATATATATATTTTTATAAATGTTCTGCTCTGACTCCAAGTGTAACATACGACATTAAGGGTATATAATGATTCAGAAGAAAATCCTCAATGTTAAGGTTTGCTTTCTGTTTGTCAATATGGTTGTCAGTATAATTTTGCCATCTAAATTATCTGCTAATCATACTCTTTCTGAATAAAAACAGCACACTCTATTTCCTGGTTTTATAAATGTGTTTTGTATTGATTACAGTACTGCGTAACTGATTGAAACAATGTCAGATGTAAAGTATGTGTAACATGAAAACAAAATAGCACTTTTATAAATATGTTTACATTTTTGACTGTAAACTGAAGTGTTTAATTTTGCAAACAAGCTTGGGTGTTCTGCAAATTGGGTGTGGTGTTTTGTTATTTGTGTAAAGCGTTGAACAGGCCCTATTTTCAATATGATGCTTGAAAAAAAAACCCTATAGCAGTAAAACATAGCAATAAAAGGTGTAGTGACATGCCTGGCATTCGCCTGAGGCTATTAAGGCCAACCTATCATCTTTAAATGTTTGGGTCTTTTTTGTGCTATTTAGCTGTGTGTATGTGTGTGTTTTGTCTGCGTGGCCACACTACACCCCTACAGGAGAATAACTTGGATGCTAAATCAGAGTGACATTAAATGGCCTGAATTAAGATAGTCTCCGAGGTGGAAACTTGCCTCCACAAATCATGAGCCCTTACCCTTTCCAGCCATCTGTGAGCTTGTTCAAGCATTAGCATTATATTTCAAGCAGGCTGGCTGGTATCTGCAGTTCCAAGCAGAGGTTGTCACTGTGTCTGGGGCTACAGTAACAGGTGGGTTTGGGTGGAGGAGTGAGATATTCTGAATAGGGATGGAGGTGGGGGGGCAGTTAGTGTGGCCTCTGGATGGGGTTGTCGGGGACATGAGGTGAGGTATTAGCACGGATGATGGTAGTTTAAGACTCAAGTTGTGTTGGCCTTGCTTATCAGGGGCACTCATTTACATAGCCTGGCTGCCGATGTTAATTTGAACATGGAGGAATGTAATTAACTATGTAAATCATGTACTCTGGCAGGGGATTTGTTAATTAGGAAGGCATTTATAAGGCACTTATTACAAACCAAAACAAAACAAAAAAAAGTTTTAAAAGGAGTTAATTTCCCAGTGAACTGCAACCACCCCCCACCCCCACCCCCTGCCCTTAGCCTTGCCTGTGGGACCCACGCAGACCCACATTCTCTTTGCCATGTTGGAATGTCGAGCTCCATTTTAAACAGATTACCTTCAGTCCTTGGGGTCACCTGACTGTACTATTCCATAATGCAACAGCACTTTATCAGCATTGCTCCTTTCTCCCACCGTAATGTCAGCATGCTAATAGGTGAGGTTTCCCCTGGGTTATTTTCAAGAAGGAATATGAGGATCACATTCATCATTTATCTCTATACTGTTCCTATGAATGACAGGTCTAGGCCAAGCACGCTCATTTACTGTTTATGCTATATACACCAGAAGTGAGTAAACCCCATTCATTATCACTGAAATATTTAATTATTTAAAATGTTTTCACCTCATAGTATACATGCATTACTTATAAGTAGAACACTAATGTGTAAAATTATATAAAATCTGTGAAAACTGTTTAGATTTAAAAATACAACCGTTTGCAGGAACTAAACGGAACAAAAGTCAGCCCATCTTTCATTCCATATCTATTTTTTATGATGCCATGGAGGATACTAGTGTTTCACAGATCTCTATGTAGTAACACAGATATACTAGATCCCCACAGAAATGTGTATTGCTGTTCAACCTATCTTTTTCAAATAAACCCAAAGGTTCTATTGGATTCAGGTCAGGCAGTATAATTGGCAAGGTCATAGCTTTTGCTCCTTGTGTGATTTTGGCAGTGTGCTTTGGATTATTATTATCATGATGGAACATTCCTCTCCTGCCAAGCCTTTAGAGTCAGGTCAGCCAGTATTTTGGAATATCCAAAGTTATTCACAATGACTTGTGTAGATATAATCTCTCCAACTAATTTTGAACTCCTAGAGACCCATACAATCCTGCCTCTGTGCTTCACTTTTACTGTGATATTCCTGGTAAGATTGGAGCAAAGCATGCTGGGCCCTGGATGAACCATGCAAATGTCTTTCACTTTTCTAAATGTGTATCACTTTTCTCTTCCAACCAAAGAATGTGCTTCCAAGATTCATCACACATCTTTTCATATTTTTTAGTCAAATTTCATCTTGCCATTTTGGCCCAATTTCTTCTTTTTTCCCTTGCTGCTGAATGAGTGGTCATAGGAATTCAGATTTCTATTGTTAACATCTGTCCTAAATTGAAGTACTTGCCTGACTTATTTTTGGATCTAGACTGCAGATAGTGTACTTTCTGTAGTGTCCTTTGGGAGGGGTGGCCTCAGTAGCTCTGATTAGTGGTGCTATGGCTGGTTCTGTATCTCCTGATTACAGCTGCAACTGTGCTTCAACTGATTTGGTCGCTGAATTTCCTGTATCATTTGTGAAGGTGTGAAATTTCACATTCACATTTTTACCATTGCTTTTTTTTTTTTTACAAAGCAATGATGCAAACATGAAGAAACTCAAAGGCGTAGACTTGAAGTTCGTAGGTAGTTTTGCAACAATGCTATTTACAATGACATCAAGGCTAAATGGAAACCACAGTTATGTTAATTATCAGGAATACCCATTTTTCTGGTGATTGCTGGTTTTCTAACTTGCATATAAGTTTTAATCACAACTGTTGAATCCTAATCAAGTCTGATTGGTGTATTGAAAAAAAGCCCAGCTTTAGTAATGCTGTGCTGTCTACAGTATGTGTTGTATGGATGCACTCTGACATTACTGCTGTGATTGTCTGGTGCTGCATGTTCATGACATAACCATTTCTCGCTTCGTGACAGAGCAGGGTTTTGGCATGACTCACTCACACACTCATATACTGTACAGCAGGCCCACACAGTCATCCAAGCAAAATGCCACTACATAGACATGAACATGAGAATGAAAATGGACATTTTCTGTTGATAAGGAGGAAGGCAAGAAGGAGAGACTGACAGAACCGCTAAGAGAGAGGGAGAGAATAGTGCGGGTGACCTTTTAACTGTGTGTGTGTGTGTGTAAAGGGGGGAGGGGGATTTGTAGTGTGGCCCTACAGGACCTGTCTGTTGTGTGCGGTACTGTAAGTACCACGGACAGCGTCCGTCTGGCCTGCTGGCCTGGTGCCCCACCATGAGAGGTGACCTTGTTAACACTTCACTGTGAGGAGGGTCACAGGAGGTGTTGGGCTGGAAAAAAAGAGCCGGGTCTCACCCACCTCCGAGCAGCTTCAACACCCCTCTTCCACACATACACACACACACATACACACACATGCACACACACACACACACACATACACACACATACACACACATGCACACACACACACACACACACACACACACACACACACACACACACATACATGCACATACACATATACACACACTCGTCTGATTCATTCACTAAATCAAATAAATAAAAGCCAGCCCAGCGGGGTGCAACCAACGAGAGTCAAGGCTGATGTAGAATTCACATGTATAGCGTGGCGGGGGTTGGTTGGGATAAGGAGTTTTTCCAACCTGGAATCAGAGCTGTTGTAACCCCCTGCCCTGCTATGCTACATGCTGTGAGACAGAAGAAAGCATCTGTTTACTCTCTCATGCACTCATTCACACACACACACACTCACTCTCACACACACACACATACACCACACACAGAAGTTGCAGTTCACCTTGGCATCAGAACTGCTGTGACCTGGCTGCAGTGCATGCTGTGATTTATAAGCAGGAGACTATTTATGTCAATCACACATATTCACACACATACACACACACACACATACACACACATATTCACAAATACACACATGCTGACATCCCTGCAGCAACTTGGGATTTGAAGCATATTTGCCTGGTTTTGGAGGGGCCACTTGCACTCAGACAGAAAATGGACTCATGTCAGCTGCCTGTGGCGGAGCAGTTAGGGACTGTCAGACTGCATCTTGTGATGCACAGATGTGCATTGTCTCTGTCAGATCTTTTATGCCGATTCCAATGCCCATGAGTTGTGTATATATATATTTGTGTGTGTGTGTGTGTGTGTGAATCTACCCACCCTTATTCAAACAGATGACGGGGAAGAGAGGGAGTGTAAGAGAAAGATAGATGTGGACAAGTAAGACCATCTGAGTAAGGGAGAGCAGTGTATACTGCATATATGAAAATGCTAGAATACTTCATTCATGTAAAAGTATGTCTGATTAAAAGCTTTTGTCATCAAACTTCATGGTCTTGCATCTTTTTTGTACAGGTCGCGACTGGCGGACTTTCAAATGAATTGTCAGACGATACGCCACACAAAAACAACCTGTCCAAATGATAACTATTACGGTTGTCTCATCTCATATGTGGGACTTATTGGTGAGTAACTGCAGACATGTTCAAGGTCGGGTTGTGTTTATTACATATCGATTATAGGCTCAGCTTATTACATTCACTTGCTGCAAGGTGGGAGTTATTATATCAACCTCATGCTGTAGACAAACTACAGACTTTCAGTGCTCATTTAATATGATCATAAATTATATATGCTCAAATCTAAATGAAATATGAATTGAATATGGGAAATGAAGGTCTCTCTCTTGCCGAAGCCTGTTAATGCAATTTAGTATTCTCCCCAACACTATATATCCAAACCAAAATGCCACCTTCAGCAATGTTCTTTAATGCAATTTATAATAAAAACATTGTCAGTACCTTTGTGGATTTTCATTGAAGACTGCTGTAAAAAGTAAGAAAGTGTATCAATTGAAATTCATGTGTGCGTTATTGAATGGACTATGTATGCATCTCTGTGTCTCTGGATTGGTCTGGGCAGGTTCGGACATTACACCGAACTACGTGGACTCAAGCCACAGCAACTTTACCATCTCGCTGTGGTGCACCTGTCGGGGCAGTGGGAACCAGGAGGAGGAGTGCGAGGCCCTCCTACGGGACTTCAGAGAAAACACCTGTCTCAGTGAGCATCTGTCTGTCACTTGCACTCAGCAGCACTGCCACCAGCTAGCAAACACTCACTATAATCACTCCCCTATGGACACAGCTGGCCTACATGGCATGGCAGGATGTTCCCAAATTTAGATGCTATGAATACTGATTAATAATATTAGGTGTTTTTAATGTAAGTGTCCTGTATGCATATTTGTGTCTAAACAAGGATATCACAGTGTGTGAAATTTAAGCTCTGCATCGATCTGTTGTCTTGTGTTTTTGACGCTTTTTGACACTTGCTGTCTGTAACTCTCCCAAAGAAAATGCCATCCAAGCCTTTGGTTATGGCTCGGAGACAGGGCACAAGCCCATGCTGGAAGCCCAGCCCTCCTTCCCATCTTTGCCACCCTTGCGGACCAACCTTCAGCCGGCCATCATCACCAAACCCTCCATCAACTCCAATGATGTCAAAGCCATGGAGACTGCCTGTGTTTACTCCACTTGTGCAAACCTGAAGGTAGGCAGGGCTGTTTATTTTCTGTGCTTCTGGGTATCATATCCAAATTAAAATGAAATAGAGATCAGTTTTACCGTTCATCATGTATATAGGCTCATACATATTCAGTACAAAATTTTGTAGAAACATAATGCATGTTATATGTACAATATACCCTGAGGCAAGTATCTGTGTACTCTGGGCATGTGTGCTTTAGGCAGTTATATATAGAATTCAATACAGACTGCTGTCCTTTTTATACATTCACCTATCGACTTCTGTTTGATGTACAGCAGGGGTTCTTAAACTCTATTGGGCCAGGGGCCCTTCATGGAGCAGATTTTTTTTCAAGGACCCCTCGTAATTGCAACAAAAATCTAACCATATAAGATCATAAGATCATATAAGTTTTTCCTTCAGATGCTTTTGAACTATTATTCTGAATACACATTTTGCTAATACCACAACAGTTTTAAATAGGCACGTTATTGCATTTGGAAAAACTTGACAGTGCAGGAGCAGTTTAAAAAAACTGATTTTTTGTCAAATCTAGGCCTAATGTGTTATAGCGGGCCCCAGACCCAAGTTTGAGAGCCAATGATGTGCTGTACATGATGGAAGATTATATTAAGTGCTTTAACCCTGTAAAACTGATTAACACTATTTGGTAATACGTTCCAAGAGCTAAATAATAAACATGAAAAGATATACTCCTACCACATTTTCATTATACATAGACCACCCTACTTCATACATTACCAGTGTGCTCTCAGCTGTTCAAGGTTCTATGTCAAGGACCATGCAAATATATTATCCTGCTATTTAACAATTACGATGCTAGGCAGTGGTAAAGATTACATCAAGATGGAAAAGATTAAACAAGCATAAAATAAACTAAAATATTATCAATTTAAAAGAATGTATGTATTCTGTATTTCTATGTGAACACTGAGTTTGGCCACCAAATGTAATTTCATTTTATGGTGGATTTGCTCTAGTCCATTCGCATGTAGTGGGCTCCACAAGTTTCCCACAACAATTAATTCTAAATAATCCTTGAGTACTTGTGTAATTGCAGTGAAAAGCTGTCATGCATCTTCTACCATGTGCCACTCTATATTCATATACTGTCTGTATACAGACAGGCATGCATAGACAGGCAGACAGACAGAAAGACAGACAGACAGACTAATTTGAATGTTCTTTGGCAGAATGCAAAGCAAGTATTTATAGGTAGTACTGTGAGCAACCTTGAGGTTGTGGCCAAGTGAAGGCTTGAGCGATTGCACATGGGAGAGCACCAGTGGCTGATTACGTCTGTGACTGATTGTAGTCTAGTGTAGCTAGAGTGATTCAGAACTGATAAAAAAGTCAGTGCATATTTAGAGGAGTTGTAAGTTTGTGCGTGTGTCCACCATCAACCCCTGTCATGCTTAAGAGAGATGGCTCTGAAATGGCCCATTTCTACACCCTCCAATGTAGCCCAGCTCAGTGCTTTGTAACCACTGTCTTACGGCATGTCCGTGTTCAAAGATGGGAGTGAACACCTCCTGTGACTAAGGAGAGCTATATAGGACTTGAAAGGCATTTAACAATTGATGACCAGCCAGACCAAGTACTTCCTTTGAACGTTTTGGAGCTCTTGTATATTCTGTTTGATTTTTGACTACTGTGCAAGATGTAGTCAGTTTTGTGAGAGGGTCTTCATATTTGAGCTCAGTGCTCCTGAAGTAAAGTTTGTTTACTGGCTGGGAATATTTATTGAGCCCATGTAGGGTGAGCTTTCATCCCACATCACTGAGGACAAAACAGTATGTCAAGACTTGTGATGAAGTAACGTTTGATAAAAATCTGTTTGAGGATGGGGATGGGCTTTGTACTGTGTTGGGTGGAACAGAACCACACACGGGCTGCGGACAAGAAACCCTACCAGTTTTGGCTTCAGCCGATGGTGTCTCTCCAGCAGTGAAGATGTCTACTTTAAAACTGGTGCCACTGGAGAAGATGTTACAATTGGACAGACTTGCACTGATGTTACTGATACACAACTGATGTTGCTGAACTTTGTTCACATAAACATCATTTATGATAATTTCATCTCTCTCTCTCTTCCTCTCTCTCATTTCTCATCTCTCTTGTTGCCAAAGGCATTATTGCAGCCATGTCCTGTTCCTCTGTAAATGCCTGAACATGTCCTCCATATGGTCTTTGTCTCTGCACTCTAGGAAATTCAAAAACAGTGATATAACTGGTATAACTGAGTATTTGATGGTATTTGACCAAAGTGGCTTCCAGAGAGGCTTCCTCTCCCCAGGTGTGTGTCAGTACGAGACACATCTGAAGGAGATACTTAATGCCACACAATAGACAGCTGTCATTTGGTTGGAAATGACTGTGGAATCGAACAAGAGGTCACAAAGAGCACGGTGTTGTGAAAGCTCTGGGCAAGGAGCAGTGTAAGCTAAGAACTACAGGTGGCCAATAGATCTCTTTTGTGTTTACAAACATTGTGTCATAAACATTCTACGTTCTGTCGCCTTGCCTAATCCGCTGTAATGTAAAACTGGTCGTTGGTCAGAAGTGTCTTTTAAGGACTCATCATTAAGTAATCTTGTGTTTAATGATTTTGACACAATCTGGTGTATATTCAGTATTAATGGCTCCAATAATAATTATATGCAGCTTGAATTTATTTTCAAAAATTAAGACAATGCTTTGCAGAAAGGCTAATCCTGGTGAACGTTACCTGAGATCAGCTGACTGTGGTAGCAGCTCGATGAGCTAACTGTAAAGAGCTTTGCTGTCAGGATGTAAAACCAGTAACTAGCTAAATTTCAGTGTGAAAATTGGCTAGTTGTGTATTTACAGATATCCCATCTGTCGATGAGCGTTAGCCAAGTTAGCTATAGCGTTTCACTGCAGCAGTTCTAGAGAAGGTAATGCCGTATTTGAGCCCCAACTAATTGAGCGGGAAAACCTGTGTCAATAGCTCCAGAGCCACCAACTTGATCTTGTTGTTGTGGAGATATTTCGTGGTATATGGCTAGAACACTATTAAAAATACATATCCATGTTCTACAAATGTCTTGGAGTTGGAAACTTGGAAACTCTTTTTTTTTTTTTAAGTTTTACCAAGCCTTGGTAAGACCAATCACAACACTTTATCTTTGTGGAGAGTCGTTGGGCGGGCTTAGGTGACGACAGGGCTGTGGTCAAGGAATAGTGGTCGTTTGAATCGGCTTTGGCATCGACTTTTGAGGAGTTACACTTGGGCTTTCACAAGCCACTGACATGTCATTGACATATGACACATGTCGATTAATCATCTAACCCTTACTGGAAAGTTGAGCAGAAAAAGCCATTTTGAAGAAGGACATAGGCTATTTGTTGTTTTGACAACATTGCTGTGGTTGGCTATAGTGCTATCAATTTTGAAAGACAACCACTTATTCCGTCTCTAGGATTGAGCCCGGTCTGTTGATCATGCCCAGACTATAAATTTTGGTATTATAGTATGGCTTGTCAGGCTAAGAAACTCCAGGATTTTACATAGAAGTCTGTGAGGCGTTTTTTTTTTTTTTTTGCAACCAGCAGTTTGATTTCAAGCTAATATGACGTCCACTCAAAATTCATCTATAAAAAGAATGGGGAGGAGGTTGAGTGCTAAGCTGTCCTAGAGCATGTCAGAGGAGCAGGAGATCACAGCAGGAAAGGCAATAGCACTTTAAATCTCCTAGAATATAGAGGTGGGGTGAGTGATGCCTGTCACGCATTCCCATGGTCTCGTCTCAGACCTTGTTTTAAAGCATCCTTAAATGCAGTTTACACTTATGATCATATGGGATGATCTTACCACACGTCTTTAGATGTTGTCATGTACAGAGAGAGAGAGAGAGAGAGAGAGAGGGTATGAGCTGCTGTTGTTATACATTTTTCAAGGTGACTTGTAAAAGTCATAGCCATATGAAGTCCTACTCAAACCTTTTCTGTAAGGCATGAGAAGGTGGAAAGTGGTGGATGAATGGCTAGTTTAGGCAGGATTGAGAGCGTGAATTTATGTGCTGCATTGGCAGGCACGTTTACGAATATGTGTCTATTCGCCTGAGCGATTCCAGCATGAAAAGTAATTTATTGGATAATCCATGTTTGTATGGGGGACTGTATTGTGGGAAGGCAGGCATTGTGCAAACGCTCCTGTCATATAATGCTCCCAGCACTCACTAAGTCGGGGACATGATTATTAGTCTCCAGATACTGCAGCAAATGACTGCACTCTCTCATCCGTGCTGAAGCAAATTACCAAAAACCCCACAGACAAGAATATCATGGAGTCACCCGGGAAATAACGGGTTTAATTTGTGTCTCTGGCAATTGTACTTAGAGGCACAAGTCTATCTGTGACAGCAGTTATTCGTCATAGGGTGCCCAGCATCCCACTGATTGCCTCATGCACATGTAAGTTTGAACTCTTGCTCTTACTAAAAATGGTGGTGCTGCTCGACCAAGGTGAATATTCACTTTGGAATCATAATTCACCACTACTGGCAGTGGGGTATTCATAAAGTGATTTTGATTTCCTTATGGGGAAAGGCTATTTCACTTCACACCTGTTTTCATTATTGTAATCTCTATTGACTACAGTAGTTTACAATATATGAATTGGAAAGGAAAAAAAAGTGATTAGAATATATTCAGTTGTGTCAAGAAGAATGAAGTTCCCAACATTTCCAAACCACACAGTTTATTTCAGTTAATTTTTTTCCTGAACCACCACAAGCTCTGTGAATAATTAATAGAGATAGTGCAGGAGAATAGGGCTTTTCTCTACACTTGAGGAAAAAAATATTCTACAGAGTATGTGTATCTCAAATGAGTTGCTTATGATTTCTTCCAAATTGTTTGGAAGTGTTGATGAACCAGTCCTAGGAGTAAAAGGTAGATTAATAAAAGCTATGCTCCAGGGCAGATCTAGATAGCTGCAATGCAAACCTCTTGGGGCACGCTTTATACAAGCACCACTGCGCATATACTGTATAACTGCAGTTGTGCAAGAACAGTGTAAAACTTCTGGTCAAAGCTCCTCCGTATGTTCAGTAGTGGAATGCAGCTAAACTCTCTGAGATTGTATTTGTACTTGTGTTTTATAGATTTGAGCTTGAGTATTGAGCATTGAGATTGTATTTGCACTTGTGTTTATAGATTTGAGCTTGGGTATTGTATTATTCAAGCCAACTACTTATTCTACGAAAGGCTTTCATCCAATGTCCACTACTAGTGTCATGGAATATCATGGAATATATACCACAAGAAGTAGTTTAGTGTTGATGGAGTTATGCAGTTGTCATGTGCAGGCTACTGTTTCTGTGTTGTAAAATAGTAATTCATATGCACTGCAATGCTTGATCATCGTTTTTTTTTCTGAGGAATACCCATTTTCATCTCTGTGGATAGAGTTTTGTGTCATAGCTAGCGGTTTCCGCAGGAGCACATCTTGACTCTAGCTTATATCATCTAAAACAAAAGCAGTACATGTTGACAATGGCCTGAGTTCTCCTTTAAGCAGGCATGCAGTCATTTATTATGAGTATTTAGTATGAAGCTTGGCAGGCATGTAGACCCACAAGGTTGGTACTAAATAGAAGCTTTTGGTCCCTGAGGCCACTCTCGGGACAGCAAAATTTGTATGCAGTTGGTCTCTAGGACGCAAATCTGTAAATGTAACTAGTCATTTGTAGTGTAGCGCCACCTAGTGAAATAGGGTGAGGTGGGAAACGGCATTAAATTTGACAATTATGACAGGATCACTACAACAACCTATGGACACACACCAACAACCTATGGACACACCACTTGAAGTGACACACACACACACACACACACACACACACAGAAAGAGAGAGAGAGAAAGAAAAACATCCTTATTCAGGACATGCAAAATAAGCAGGGCTGTCACATACACACACACAGTCATAAACTGGTGGATGCATTTGATTATTTTATTAGGAATGATTAATACAGATTAAACCAACACAGCATCCAAATGACCACAAAGAGCCTGCATGTTTCACACCACAGTACAGTATGCTTGGAGTGAGTGGATAAATAACAGGACTTATAGTAGAGCTGTACATCATTAAGGATACTTACTCGATCCAGCAATTCACAAGACTGAGTCTGTAAGAGTATCCAAGGCTACCGCATTTTTTCCATCAGTTTTGTGCTATAACCACACATTGTTGGGGCATTTTGTTAGCAGTTAGTAAGCATTGTAGTCCAACATTTTCATGTTCATACAAGCATCAAGGCAATATTCTTCTTCCAAATTCAGAATACTTTTACATATATCACACTCTCACACACACACTTTGTATTTATTGCTTGTTTTATTATCATGCAGAGTCTTTGCAGTATGAATCTGCTCATACATTTATACTCCTGGCAGTCGATTTACTCCTGGATCAAGGTGGTGGTTAGAGCTGCTGACCCTTATTTGGTGACATTCTCCTCTTTTGAGGGCAGCACCTTGTCATTCAGACATTTGAGATCTCGAAGGGTTTTCAAGTCAGCACCCCCTCATCATCATCAGTATTAAAGAATTCAAATTGGCCTAATTTCTTTGTTTATTTCTTTACGTTGGCTGTTGCATACACCAAAGATAGTATTACATTTTCACATGCACCATATAACTCAAAACTCAAATAGACCTATCACATTTCAAAAACAACAGGCGAAAATGGTATTGTGTGTCAGGGCACCTTTAATGTCCCCACTTCACCTATACTTTTAAATGTTGTTTTAAGGGATAATGTTTATATTTGTTCATGATTGCTTTGCAGGATAGTGGTAACAAGTGTACTCCCTCAGATGCTTATGAATGTGCAAATGAGGTAAGCCTGCATACTGTTCATTTTTGTTCTTTCATTCTTGGTCCACAATTTCATCAGGGTTCATCAGCACCAGGGTCTAATAGACATATACTGGCAGAGAGCACTGTTTTATTGCATGAGTAGTTGATATCCTCTTCAACACTAGATACTTTTAAAACTGAGGCTAACTTCTGTGGCCTTGGTACCGGTAGACTTCTCTTCTTAGCGCTCCTATCATTGTAAAATGTTGTGTTATTCTTTTAAAGTGTTATATAAATGTTACATAAGTATTTTTTATGTCATTTTGTAAATCAAGGCGTTTGGTAAGTTCCTGATGTGTACACCAAATGTCTGCTGCATTAGAGAATCCTCTGCACTTGGAGATTGGTGAAATAAGTGTAAATTCTGGATACATTTAACTCTATTCACTATGACTTTTGAAATTCAAATGAGCACATTTTTAAATTCTGAATCTTTGCGGAGAAGGTGGCCTGTGTGATTGTGAGTGCTGGTTGGTTGTCCCTTCGTCTAATGGCTACTGTGCTATCTCTCCCTGCAGAACCTGCTGGACCCCGGCATGCAGGGCTCAGTGGACTCCATGGGCTCCCATCAGGCAGCAGACGAGAGTGCCAGGCGGTCGTCAGCAGACCCTCGCCACCTGCTCACGCCACTGACCCTCCTGACAGGCCTCCTCCTTAGTCAGACCCTCTAAGCCTCCAGAGACACAAACACACACACCCTTCCCCCCGGCCATCCATACACACACACACACTGCTCCATCACAAACAGACTGGAGAACTTGACACTGACCTCAGTCCTGCTCTCCTGCTGCCTCCACCTCAGCAACCTCAACAACTACCACCCCTCACAACATTGACGTTAATTGAGTGAGCTTGGCACAAACGTGTGAACGTGCATATCAAAAAAAAAAAACTGTCGTGCTGGGTGCCAAGGAGGTCACTCTCACCACTGCCTGGGAATGTTCAACAGAGAGCTCATCTTTTTTGTTTTTTCCCTTCAGACTCCCCAACAAGGGAGGGGTGGAGCATCTTGTGAGAAACAACAGTCTCCAGCAGACTCCCTGCTGCTCCAGAGATCACTTCAAGGTAACTGATGGAGAGTGAACAGCAGTTGACTTTTTTCATGTTCGAATTCAATCGGGGAGCAAGAGCCCATAAAAAAAAGAAGAAAGGCGCGATTAAAAGACCCAGAGTGGCCAGTATCAGGCTGAGAGACACTGCTGTTGTGTTAATTGTAACCTTGTAGAAAGACTCCTCAGTAAAATGCCCTCTGCATCTCGCATCAGCATTCACAGCACTCCTCTGTCACTTGCTCACCAAAATCCCCTCCCTTCCTTGAGAAACAATCTAAATCTATCTACTGCCTTCACTATCAAAAGAATGGGTTTTACGGTAGTTGTACAGTCTATGTGAACTCTTTTTGAAACGCTGCATTCTGTTGTTATGTCACAGATGAAAAACAAAAAATATGGAAAAAAAAAGAATTAATGATTCAAATAAAATATGTAAAGCTCACTCCGTAACTGTCTACAGGGTGCATGGATGCCACCTTATCCCACCCTTGATGTGTATCATGTCTTTAACTATAGATTATGATTCTCCTTTACTATATTTTTCAGTTGTTTGGATTCCATTCATTTTTATGGAACATTCAAGTATAAAGAACTTATCAGTGTGTGAGCGAGGTGACATGGAACTGTGCTGAGAACAGTAGAAGGAGTGCCGTGTCAAACGCGTCGTGTTGGGGAGGAGGACTGTCTGTGCCCGCTAGAGCGTTCTTCTTTAAGCTGTTATTATGTATAATCTCCAGAAAAAAAATAGAACTGGAAATATATTCAAACAAAAAGCTCCGGGAGAGAACATGGCTACATTTGCTGAGAGAGTCCATTGTTCTGTTGGTGTATTTTCTAGTGTGCAATCTATTGTGTGGCCTTACTTTTTTGTCTATGCTTTGTCCCTTTCTCTCTCTCAAGCAGCAGGTTTGGATTATGTCACTTAAGGGTGTAAGCAGGGAGTGATGAGAGCAGTGTGGCACACACACACACAACGCTGGTGTGTCTCTGTTTTGTACTGCTTGACAGACAGCTGAGAGCGTTATGTGAAATATCTGTTCTGACCTAAATTAAATGAATAAATCAGTCCTTTCTGTATGGTTTTGTTTATTTCATTTTGCTATGGACACCCAGCACAGTCAGGAGGTGAAGACAATGGAGTGGGATGAGTTTAGTTACATGGCACGCAATAATTGTGGGTCACACATCAGTCTGTTCAAATTAAATTTCGAATTTTCTTAGCATTGTCATGCAGAGCAAGTCATGTCAAGTCAAATCAAGCATGATTGCAGTCATCATAACTATCCATAACCATAATGTTATATACCATAATAATTAGATTAATATCCATATCCTTTTTTCACTTTTTTATTATCACTCCCTTCTAATTAGAAATTAGTCTTTTTGGCAGTTATGCAGCATGAGCCATCCAACTGCTTTTTTTGCTGCAGATGTGATTACTGCTTTCAATTTTGTGACCTTTAATCGGGTCATTAACATAGAGAAGGACACAATACCTTTATCTGAGAATGTGAAGTGGTGCACACAATATTTCAAAATGCTGATCAAAATTGGGTCCTGAAAATTTGACAAGAGCATTGTGTTGAAAGTCTGTTGGAGTCTGTTGGACTAAAGCAATCATGGAAGATGGCAGAACATAGGAGGGGGAAGGAGAGATGAGAATGACAAATCCAGACACTATCAGTAAGTGTGGATTAAAACGGTTTCTACTTTTCAGGCTTTGAGGCTCACAGAGTGGGAAAATTACTCCAAGTGTGCTTTTAAACAGAGGGCCTTTCACCACTCTGGCTATTTCATTGGCACCTGAAGTGGCTCAAAGCCCCAAGGCAAATGCACTCCGAGACAGGGATGCCAGACAGACAGAAACAAGGCTCGGTTGTCATAGCACGTATTCACTGCAGTCAGCCTTCTCCACAGTACAAACACTAGCCCAGCAGGTCAACACCAATGGTGACAGCAGCTACCTTCAGACAGGAGCAACTATTCAGAGCTAATTTATGATTCATAATAGGCTTTACCCCAAGGGGATGTTTTTGAAAGATACCACCATAAGCTGTTGTATTTGTGTACAATAGAAGGCAAACCATGAACCTTCAAATGTGAATAACTCAAAACAAAAGCAAATTCATACTGAGCATCTGAGTCATATCGAGTAATGCTAGCTGCTTCAAGCTGATCAGGCAATGAGGCAATTTACTCAGTAGATGCCTTTATTCTCCAGCTCTAATTATCAACAAAAGATTCTGATTCACTTCAGTGAAAAATCAAAAATTAAAAACACATTACATATAATGCTGGAATAGAAACAAAGCTTTTAACTGTCATTATTATTCTGTATGATTTTAGTCACAATTAAGCGCTTTTGTGCTTCGTGTTTCACAGTACTGTAGAACATTGGAGAGCTCACAACTCTTTAGCAGGCTGATTTAGATTCTATGTGATTTTAGTCAATAGTCTTTCTCTTTTTTTGTCTGAACATAGAAATGCATGGGAATGGTCTATGGTGCACCTCAGTGGCAATTCAATTCAGCTCAATTCAATTCTATTTATACAGGATCTTTTACTATAGTATTGTTTCATGCCATTTTACAACAAGGAGTTCCCAAGAGCAACAGGGGAAAGGAAAAACTCCTTTGTGGTAGTTATTCTAGGAAGAAACCTTGGCAGATCCATGGCTCAAGGGGACAACCTAACTGCCAGGTCATGCAGGAAAAAGTACAATCAGTAGTTACCATGACAGACTACAATTAGTTCATGGTTTTAGCTGAGCATCATAATAAATCTAAAATATTCTCCCACAACATTATATGGTAGTCATGCCACAGGTGGCTGTCAAAATTTATGGCTGGACAGAGTATTAACAGCCAGACACAATGGAGTGGGATCGATCATGGGGCATCAGGAGGGTCCATTTTGACAGTACCACTGTGAGGAGGGGTCCACACAAGCAACACACACAGAAGAAACACATTAGAATTATTGCATTACTATTCAACACATCAGTTTTAAATGGAATTCCACAACTGAGTAAATGTAATGAAGATAAAGATAATGGCTCCATCATCAGTTTTAGGCAGAACCAAAAACTATGTATAACCTAGCAAAAGAATGAATAAGATCTTAATTAACCTAACATTGTTTCAATAACATGGAAATACAACTAGGTGGATAAATTGTATCAAATTCATTAACCGTATCCTGTATTTTTAATAAACTGTTATTATGTATTTTTAGCACCTCCTGTGGGCCAAGGTTACATCTGAATGAAGTTATGACAGAACTGCTGAGCGCTTCATTAGCATTTCCCACTGGGCATAATTGAAACTGCATTTTGCACAGACGACAGAAGACCACATTCAAGAAAGCTGCAATGCTGGATTGTTAGGTTTTCTGTTTCAGGTTCAATCTCAATTATTATGACAGCTGACTCTCTCTGTCTTTTGTTCTGTGTGTGTTTAGAGAGAGAGAGAGAGAGAGAGAGAGAGAGAGAGAGAGAGAGATAGATAGATAGATAGATAGATAGATAGATAGATTATTTATTTATTTTTTGGATGTGTGTGTGTGTGTGTGCACTATTTATTCAAATGCTGTGTATATGACTACCTGCTATCTTGTTCATTCAGTTAGAACTCATGACCAAACTCCAAACTTTAGGATAATTAGTGTACCAGTGTTTATTTATTTCCCTAATCAAACAAATCATTGAGGCTGGTAGTTTGGTTCCCTACCTGGAATTGCCCTTGCCTTACTCTCTGTTAGCTGATGCAGTAGGTTCTATCAGAGGGCTAAAGCAATCACAGTGGAGAATAGAATATAACATAATTTTATATTGTTATATAAAAGTGACTAATACAGACGATTGTGACGATAACACATTTTCAAAGAGAAAGAGGATGTTTTTGACTAAATGCTTTTTATCTTTGGAATGCATTAAGTGTGACATTAAAGGCATGGCGATGAGTCACAAAATTGATTTCATGCAACTTTATGTGACCATAGTTATTTTCATGGCTCAGTATAGTTCATCAAGGGCACTGCAGGTCAAACGACTCTGTAATGTTTGTGTAATGTAACACAGCACATTATCTGATGAATGCATTGTGATATGCAGTGTTATGATACTGGCACTATACTCTTAAATCTCTTAAATCACATACAGAGCTCTTAAATCTACATTTTGTGTTATTGTTTTTCTTTTTGAGGTCAAACACTCCCTCCATCTTGATGCCAATCAGGTCAAACACTCCCACACCATTAAATCACTTCCTCATTGGTTAATACAAGCAATAACAGGCAAAAGGTTCATGCCAACGCTACATGGAAATGGCAGTCACAACTAGTTCATGAACTTCTGGGTATTTGTGATCATATTAATGGAATTGTATGAAGTGTGCTCTCCAATTTCCTGTCTGTCATTCCTCCTCATTGGATTACCACTGACACACCACGTTGGTTTCTGTAAGGTGTTTAGTTAAAGGCCCTGTTTTTCTTGGTCCCTTATCCAACAGCTTCATTTTCTTCTCTTTTGCCAAATCACCATGGTAACCCTCTGATTGGCTTATACTAGACATCAAAAGCCTGTCCCAAAAATGTGTCCCTCTGTGACACCAACCACTGTTTCCTTATGCCAGTATAGACTCCTGGAGGAACAATTCTCCCACAGACCAAAGAAATGATGTAAATAGACATTGTATAATCAGGCATAATCGAGTTTGTACTGAAAATAATTTGGCATCTAACAGGATTGGGTGTATGGATGAGAGGCCAGTGTGTGTGTGTGTGTGTGTGTGTGTGTGTGTGTGTGTGTGTGTGTGTGTGTGTGTGTTGTAAGTGCATTTGCTTGTTTGAAATGCTCACCCCACTGTGGGCATTACCTTGGAGATGAAGAAAATCACAGTCCTGTGTCCACACTGCTCTGAGGCAGCGCTTAGTCCCTGAAGTGGTTGTCAACCTGTCTGTGAACTGTGAACCACTCTGGGATTGCAGGTCATACCATTCCCCAAGGATGAAAGTGCACTTTCAGACTCGACAACTTGCTTTTCCACCACAAACCACAAAAAAAAACACACAATCTGGGCTTTCAACTCAAGATCACAATCAAAGAATCCAACAATTCTAAACATCATTACATAAACGTAAAACATAAAATCATGAACTTTGACATTAAGGCCTAACAAATGTGGAATGAATGTTAGCAACACTCAATGATCTAAAAAATAGATTTGGTTTAGAGTGTTTCACAACCTCATGACATGAAGACAGGAATTAAGTATTTCACTCCAAACTTCCTTCAATGAGCTTCAACAAATAAATGAATGCAGAGCCATGAAATATGTCCTGTATCATTACAAGGATAACAGAACACCCAGTGATGCAAATCATTTAAACATGGCTTGGATGAGAGGACCTTCTAATTCCTCATTTCAAAGTCAAACTTTTATTCAAAAACATTGTGAATTGTTCCCTGAGCAAAACGGCAGAAGTGAAACAGAGAGTGGACAGAAGAGCTGCTATTAAAAACAGTGACACTGCAGGCAGGGCAGGACAATAGGATGGAAACAACTCTGCTCAATGGCCTGGTGAAGGAGCTTGACAGAAATATTGAGCTGAAGGAATCTGAAAAAGAATGAAGCCCACTGTGGCCACCCTAAAGCAGGGAGGTGTAGTGCAGGGAGGCAGAGTGTGGCACGTACAGGGCTTGCAAGAACTCATGCACGTGACATGTGAGCCCGCAAAGGCGCTCATGATCGCAACAATAAGACAGCTCTTAAGCTTTGAACCTCCTTCTGACAGATCCATAAAAGCTTTCCTGCTGGTGGGCCAACGGGTGACCAAAGGGTGCCTTTCGAAATGACAGCCATGATGATCATCACACGTTTAGTTTTTTTTTTTTAGTTTTTTTTTTTCTTTCTTTTATCTCTGTTGTGTGTGGTGGGGGGGGGCATGTCAACAAATATATCCGATGATAGAAATGTCCACGCCTGGGAGGGGCGCCGCGCTGAAGGAGTGACAGTCACTTTGCAGCCATCATGATGAGGCCGAGTGCCATGGTTGCACATGTCAGATGAAAGGACTGCAGCAAGACTGATTTGGTATGGGTAAATGATTTGATTTACTCACTGCCGGGCCTCTCTGCCCAGGAATCAGACAACAGTGGGAGAGTGTGTCAAATCCAGTGAAGGGAAAAAAAACCTTTTGCTACATCAGGGAGCCTGATTGATGTATGATAAGGCTGTATGTTTTCCAACATTACGCACATTCATTATGAATGCAACATTGTTGTGCTTTGATTTGTTTATTCAGGCCAAGCATTAAGCACCAGCACGGCGCCATTTTTTTCCAAACTCTGTCCTCCACAAGTACATTTTAAGTGAATATTTAAAGAAAAGCTTAAAGAGAGCCTAATATACAGCATGTGTCCAGAAAAATGCTTGTCATCTGCATCAATATTCACCATTTGCTGCATTTCAAGAAGTAGAACTGCAGTGCAGACAAATCCCTCAGAATGAAAAGTCCACATTTACCACCCCGGAAGGATAAATCATATGTGTTGGGCAATGCTCTTGAATGTTGCTGAGCATTAGAAACAGTGACCAGAGCCCATAAGGGATATTTTAAAATGTATTTGGTGAGTAATTTAATCACTATAATTTAAATGATTGCCACAAGTAATATATCACGTCATGGTCAGCTGCAAACAGTAAATCTAGACCAACTTGTGCAACAGAGAAGTCTTTAAAAGGTTGTAAATAAATAGATTTTTAAAGACTGGTAAAATGCTTATTCATACAAACATTAGCCTAAGAAAGGCGAACCTGTAGCACAACATCTGCACAGGACTGGTTCAGATAAATTGGGATACATCATGGCAACATACTTTTGCCTAAATGGATCAACTACGCTAGATTTAACTTTCACTACAATTGTCATAGAATGTCCAGGACCAAAAGTTCAAAGCAAATTTTTGAAAATGTCACAAAATTATCTTCTCTTTGTCTCACAAGAAATAAATGAGATCATCTTATTCACATCTCTCCTGTTTCTCTAAAATGAAATTTGGGTGAAATAAGGCCAGAAAAGAATAGTTTGAGATAAATTTGAGATCTCAAGCTGAACTGAAATTGGACTTTAGCTGAGACAAGAGGAGAGTTGTCCCTTTGGAGAAACTTCTCAAATGCTGCTTTCCTATGATAGGACACATCCATTGGTTTTCAAACGGGCTTTGAAGGCACCATTATACCATAGTAGTGAGAGTACCTTCCCATAAATCCGTTTCAAATGGGGGATTTTAAATTTGGAACTACCCCCTCACATTGCATGCCAGAATATTTTAAGGGTAATTGAAAAAAAATAAATCTCATCACCAACCTAGGTCCCTGAATCACTCTTACACTGGGTGGTCTATACCAGCTTTTTGGTAATGAAGTCCTTCAGCTGGGATCTGCCAGTGTCATGACAGCTACTGTGATTCTGCAGTATGACTTTGTAAAGCCAATTAACATGGGGGAATTCAATCAGAGCCTTAACTATCATTCATCACTTCCATCCTGCTCTGCTAACCCCCCCATTAATTAGGTTTTATTAATTTGTGCAGGGCAGGAATTGCTCAGCCCTAGGGGCTAAAGTATTTAAGGTAATCAGCCACCATGAATGTGAATGATGTTCAGCTGCAATGAATAATTGAGCAAGTACATATAAGGACAAGATCGTAGTGGGTTTGTCGGGCTGTGTCGACTGACACAGCAGGACTTCAATGGCTTGAACATTGTGTGGCTGTTCTAGTCATGACTGCCGTACTATCAAGACACTACTAAACTTGTTGCTAGCAAATTTTAGCCCCCACCACCACCACTTCAAAAAAACAACAAAAACCAACAAAAAATATTAGTAATGACTAGTAACACATTTATTTGACAACTTTTGCAACCTGCCACTCACAAACGACATCAAATGGTATTTCCTCATTGCTTCTGTATCATTACTGTTTGTCCATATTAACTTGACCAGGGCAGTGTCCATACAAACTATGTTTTCCAGGACACTGTAGCCCAGTTACATATATACATACCTTCTAAGATGCACTGCATGTCTATGTGTTTCCTTGTAGTGAAATTATTTAATACATTATATAATGATTCATAGGCAACAGAGACTGTTTGTTGTGTTGCAGAGCTCAGAAATTTTTTAACATAACGAACAACAGAAGTTGTGTTTCTTTTGATGATCTTTTGTATTTTTAGTCCACCAAACTTGACAGTGCACTCACTTGTGCCAAAAGCAAGATGTGTACCCATTTTGAGAGTTATGTGTTATATGAGAAATCACATATACTTGTCTATTACCAACAATATGGTCTAAAAAACCAAAAAGAGCCTGTCATTAGTATGACATCATGAACATTAATGACACTTTTTAATGATTTTGACTGTTGTCATTAAGTGTCATTTCGATTTTTGTAAAGTTGACCATGTTTGGGGTTCAGACACTACAAAAACCGAATGACTCACACGAATGACAAGTCATAAACATCAATGAGGTGCATTAAGATGGGGGGTGGGGGTGGATGATGTAAAAGTGATGAATGTTGTTGGAGCCCAAGAGCAACAGGGGCAAGGGAACTGCCATAGGTAATGCAGGTGTGTGTGTGTATGTGTGTGTGTGGGGGGGGTTATCCCTGTGGATGTGCTTAGGTGGTCTGGGATGGAGTGGGTTGCAGTTATACATTGTGTATGGGGGGAAGGGGGGTTATGGTGAAGGCAATGGTGGACGCAGTGTGCTGTGTGTATGTAAGGATGGAAGGGGCTTGCTGATAAGGAGCAGTTGGGTGGGGGGAAGGGCTTACTGGTCATGCAGTGGGGTGGGGGGGTGGCAGTGTGCTGTGTGTATGTGGGAAGGAGCACTTGCTGGTGATGGCAGTGGTGTGTGTGTCGGGGGGGGAGCATTATGCTGTATGTATGTGTAGGTGGGGGGGGCAGAAAGGTAGGGCAAACAAGGTCTTTAGATTGATGGGTGGTGTAGAGGAATGTTATGTGTGGAGAAATGTAAGACAAGTGCATGGAGAAGCAGGAAATATATAGGTCAGGTGAGTGTGTGTGTGTATGTGTGTGTGCGTGTGCAAAGCTGTTAGGATGTGTTTGTGAGTGTTGAGGAGTGAATATCTGCAAAGTCAGGATAGCCTGAGGATAGAAGCTTCTCCTGAGTCTCTCAGTTTTGGCTTTGTGACTACGTAGGGGTGTTCTTGATCTTGGTGGTTTGAACAGTCCATTATTTGGATGAGAAGAGTCCTTCCAAATCTTTTTATTCTGGAATAGATTTCTTGCAAAGCAGGGAGCTGAGTTCTAATAGTATGTTCAGCTGAATGTACTACTCTCTGCAGAGTACTACAATGTTTGACTGTGTAGTTCCTGTACTAGGTGATGTTGTACCTGTTAGAACACTCTCAATAGCTGAAGTGTAAAAGGCCTTCAAGATAGATGTTGAAACCTTGAATTTCCTCAGCTGACAAAGGAAGAAGACTCGTTGTCTGTTTTTTTCTCAGAACATGTTGGGTGTTAACAGTCCATGTTAAGTCTTCAGTAATGTGGACGCCAAGGTATTTAAAACATGTGACTCTCTCTACAGGTTGCCCGCTGATCTTTAGTGGGGTGTAACCGCAACTCTGCTCCCTCCTATAATCCACTACCATCAGATGTTCCTCAGTTTTACTGACATTCAGTGTCAAGTTGTTAGACTGACACCGCTTGTCAGCTACACTCCAAGTCACCCAGCCGAGTGACTCAGGAGACAGAAATTGGGGACAGGATTCAGTGCTGTACCAAAAAAGTTTTTTTTTTTAAATTCTGTGGCTCAGAGACATTTAAATAAGGCATCGGAACTGAACTTTGTTATGTGCTCAGAAGTGGGAAAAATTCTGTTAGCTAAATGAGCCATATGCATATTCACTGTAGGAAGTGTTTTTGCCTAAATGCAGACTGCATTTGAAGTGGACTACAGCTTGAGAAGGATGAGAACACAAATCGTGCGTGTTTATTATTTGTTTGTTTATTTTTGCATGCTGCTCCCTCTGTGACCCAACATAATTTGTGGACTTCCTGGCATTATCTTCACTGTTTGTCAATACATTTTAACAAAAGCAAGAACTGTACCCTTCCAAGCTTTCAGAGCAGGGCCGTCGCAACCGACACGCATATCACACACTTCACAGAAGGCTGGGAAGGGCAACAAACGTTTCCCAAGTAATTCAATGTCATGGTTGCCATTCCTAAGAGAAAGTTGCAAGGTGAGGATATGGAATGAGTTCTTTAAGAGAGACTTTAACATTGACTCCACTTCATCTACAGTATGTGTTACCACAGCTCCCTTCACATTTATTAGCACCCCTGGATAGACATTGTTGATTTGCTTTTCAGTTCCATTTTGTTCAGAACATTTTTATGGCATGATGATATGTGTTTTATCAGAATACATTTTTCATTGTGAAAATAACATAAAATGTCAAGAAAATGTGGGTTTTAGGATTTGGGTAGAAGCAGTGGCACCTTATCAAATTTGAATTGTCTCTGAACATCCATGTGGACGCAAGCCCATTGCAACCCATTTTCCAATCATCCAGACTTTTGTCTCAGCCAGGATTTGGGCCTGAGATTACACTAGCTAATGATCTCATCATTAAGCATGAATGCCTCCACAAATTCCAAAAGCCTGATCAGTTAAATGTAGGTATGTATGTGAAAGTATCTCTTTATTTTTCTCTCCTTCACAGTCTTCATGTTGATGCTGCAAACAGCTTGAGCTCTGTTTTCTGAAGGAAAACGGCACAATGACTGCTTCAGCATGGGGGAAAGGTTGGTCGTCTGCCTAGATTATCTGAAGATCCAAAATAACTCATGGTGCTGAATCCACTGGGAGGTCTTTTCCATTGTGTTTGTCTATTACAAGCATGTGCAAAAACAATGCAGAGATCTGTTCCAGAGTGCTTTTCCCATAAATGTTTCAGTCATCCGATAAGATTAAATTATTATTTTATTGCACTCTTTTACCACACAGGCCTGTAGAGAGCTTTAGTCACTGTAGCTAAAAGCCTGAGGTCTGAATAGCTTCAGTCTCATGAGTATGGGACCCATTCTTCCATTACAGAGC